>MU624230.1:1216200-1573204 GCA_025201745.1 Xylariaceae sp. FL1651
CGCCATCGCACCCTCTTAATGCCATTCATAACAGCAACAACGACACCGATTCCCCGGCAGTTGCGCACGGAACAAAACGATGCACAGCTGACGGAGAATGAGGCCAAATAAAGGGTGGAACGACATAGCGCGTCAAAGACCTCTCGTGAATATGCTAAGAAAATAATAGATATAACTCCTTAGAGGGTAACCCAACACTATTAACAGTGCCGGCAATTATTTTCGGTTGTCCACATGCCCATCTTCTCCCAATACTAGTCGCAGATGTGTTAGAGTTGCTAAACACAACCATTTCTGATAGGAGATATTACAACTTCCAACCCTGCTGGAATGATCTTGGTCACTTCGATAATATCTCTGCTACATAAACGCGCCATCGCCAATATTGATCGTATTCGGGTCATCATTAAGTGCCAGAGAAGCAATATTCACGAGTAGTCGTCCGTTGATGCTAAATAGGCAAAGAAACTCCAGTTCTAGATGTAGGACTGTCTATTGATGTCGATCACAGATGGTGTTCGCTGCCGCAAAATCCGTCGGTCGCAGAGACTTACAGTAGGTAGGCGCTTTAGAGTGCCTCTTGATTATTTCTAATAGCATATTAAATTCATGTACTCGTAATGAGCCGTTCCAGTTATATTACGTGGATGATACCAGAGCATAACACCGTATATGGCATCATTAACAACAATCCAGGCTGCTGTAGAATGCAGCCAATTTACCAAAACTTACTTAGTGAAATCCAATATAAAGCACCGACACGAACATGTAAGGCCGTTAATCCTTGATTCGTCCGTATCAGTGGCTTGGTTGAATTATCTGACCACCAAATAGCTAGGGGCTATCTCATATTGGGTCAGCTAGCAAAGATCCTCATGCACTCTGGTTACCACTTTATTATCTGGGGTACAACTGGACGGACTTTCAGGATCCTTAGCTCATTGGCATGAATTAGCAAAGCTAACAAGACAGTTAATATGTAGCTGGAGCTGTTGGTGTCCTTATGGCTCAGGGAGATGGTGTTGATGTGTAGGTAATAGGTAAGGTGACCCTGATCACGTGAAGAGCATACGGTGGAAGCGCCTATTTAGGTGCGCTGATGACTGTGTAAGGTGTTCCAGTATGGCATTCTTGAGGTCAATATATTCGGAAAAGAGCGCGCGTACCTATCATTCCGTCTCTCTTCGCAAATATATCTAGGTGATTTGAACTGATATTGCAGTACACGCCCCCGGTTTGGTCCGACTGTCATGTGAATGGCAAGGTGCACCAGCCTCGTAGTAAATGGCTCCGACATCATTCATATTGGGTAAAACGACATTTTACGTTGCCCATAGAGGCTTCCTAAGTGACCTGAACCTCTAGAATCGCATTCTCGGCCGAGGTGCCATTCCCATTGCATTTATCTACCTGCCATAGCATATTCGATTCAGATGCACCGTCGTCCCCACCTACGAGGATTATTGAGACGAGCGCTCACGCTTCTGTTCTGCCGACTCCCTTTTAACCTCAAAAATCAATCGAGGGAACTGAACGTCTCTGTGACTGGGAGTCTCTCAAGTACTTCATCAGGTAACTCTGCGTTTCCAGGACGTTGGACAACCATACTCTGCATTCCTGCGGCAATAGCAGCATCAACTTCCTTTACATTATCGCTGAGAAACAGCCAATGCTCAATGGGAGTGTCTTTATGTGTTTCAGCAATGGTCTGATAGCTCTTAGTGTCCGTCTTCAACCCAGCATTGACGGTATCAAACCAGTCAGAAATAAGGGGTGTCAAATCCGATGGCTCCGCATTGGTATGTCTGAAGAGGAGCTTCTGCGCCGGTACGGATCCAGACGAATAGATCATTATCTGTCGTCCTCTCTCGTGCCATCCCACCATCTTGCCAGCTACGTCTGGGAAGAGCGGTGCTCTCAGGTCACCCGATGCGTATCCCTTTTCCCAAAGGTATCCTTGGAGACTCTTTAAGTACGAGATCTTGACATCTTTGTTCATCAAATCGCGGACGTGAGCGGCCAATTCGTCCTTAGATGAACTATACTCTGGGGGGAACGCATCCTTGTACTTTGCAAAATCTGGATTATCCCATTGGGCCTCAAGTGTCTCCGGTAGAACCTTTAGAGCATAGGGAAACTGAAATGAGATATTAGCCCCTTGTACTGAGAAGGTTGTATTTTGCGACAGCATCGACCGGGAGACGGCGGTGCAGTTAGCGAATGAATAGACAGCATATCAGGTATATCAATGATCGGCACGGCGCAAGCAGTAAGTGAATGGTTGGTCCGAGAAAAAGGAGCTAGTCAGTGTCCGGAGGCACGGCGAATGTAACGGTCACAAGATCACGATTCCGCAAGTATACTTGATCTTCGTCTCCTGTTTTACGAAGCGCCAGTGCCGATAGGCTCACTAACAACATTTGGACAGAGCGGACAGTAGAAATTGACAGATTCGAGCCGGGTCTTACCAAGACATCTTTGACAAAGGAAATTGGGCAGACTGTACCCTCTATGTTCTCGGTCCCATTAGCCAATTTATCGAGGCTAATGCAGGCAATCTCTACGACTGAAATACAGCAATCATAGCCTGGCCTTAGAGAATGGAAACATGATTCCTTACCAATGTCTAGTAGGACAATCTTGACATCTGAATTAGCAGACTTTGCCATGTCCGGCAGAAATAACTGGACCGATCGTGGGTATTCTAATTTTCTGGAGCCTTCCCTTTCAACCTTGGAATTTTCACGAGCCGTTGCAACCAAATGTGATAGCTCTAGGATTAATGCGCGGCGCGCGAGATTTCATAGAGAGAGCGGTGAAGCGTTTGTTTTCGTGGTCTTGGAATGGTGCATGCGATCGAAAGTGCCTTTCGTAAGAAGAAAAATTTTTCAACACTTTTTTATCCCTTATTCCTTCTCCCAACCCTTCCAAATTCACAGCGGTCGGAGATAGCGACCGAGTTAGGCCGATAAGTTGCCCTCTTCGGGTTGGTAGATGTGGGAAATGTGTGCCGGGTGCGTGTCGTCGAGAAGGCGGTCAAGAAGCTGCGAAGTCTGAAAACAGATAGAAGCCCCAGACTGGTCCACACGATCAATGCACGATAGCCGGAGAACATGTAGATGGTGCATACAGAAAGGCAAGGCAGTCTTGGCGCACAGTAATTGCAAGGGCAGCGGATTCGGATATTTTGGCTAGGCCTAGTCTTGCAGTCTTGCATGCATTAGACCGCGAAAACGATGAGCACCAAGCCGAGTTGGGGGCGGCTGGAATTTGCAACTGAAGCGGTGTTGCAAACGAAATTCAGAAAAGAGAGATGGCAAATGCCGATAACGAGTTGAAAATGCAAAGATGCAGGGAAGACATGGTGGGTCCGCAAAGACGTTGAAAGGTCGAATGAGAAGGCCTTAAAATGGTGACAACGCCGTTTTATTGGCCCTATGCGCCCTACGGAATATCTTACCACCACTACCACTACCACGACCACGACCACGGCTACCACCACCTCTGCACCACCATCCCTACGTTGAACAGCCACCAAAACACCATTATTATCGACAACATGCAATCCACATCCGCCCTACTGCTGCACAACCTAACCTGGCTACTGCATTTTGTGCAGGCGGAAGGGCTTGGCTTTGGCTAGCTGTGTGGCTTCACTCCACGAGTGTTTCTACTTACGGTACAGTATTCCACGACAATGACTTAGCACCTCCTTCAAAGTATGATAGGTTGATAAGGCCACAGCAGTAGCTCGATGCACTCATAGGTATTTCGGTAGAATGCAATGCAGTGTGTCGCATCGGTCGCAGCCAACGAGCATAGCAAAGCGACGAGTCTCTCTATATTCTGAGAACTTACAGTGGCGCAGAAACAAAAATATATACCCGCCTGGACAGACAAGAAGCAAGTAAAAACTAGCCAGGGACTGTGCGTCTATGAAGTCGTAGAACATGCTGCTGTGCTCACCCAAAGCATACATATTGCCTCCGCATAGCGAATCACAAGCACGACACTGCCTGCCCCTACTACCGCACACTTATACGCCGCCATATGACAGGGGCGTTTACATCGCACTGCATGATTTCCCCAACGCTCCCGCCCGGTCTGGGTCAGTCTTGTAGTGGCGAGGGCAACGATAGAGAGTGCGTTTACAAGAATGCTGCACACTGGCCGTACATTTGTGTAATTCTAGCGGCTGTGCATCAAATACGCAGGATCGTGCAGCCTTGCTTCGTCGGAAGTTTTGAAGATGCTGCCACATCGTCTAGCCAAGAATAA
Organism: Xylariaceae sp. FL1651; assembly: GCA_025201745.1. Taxonomy (NCBI): domain Eukaryota; kingdom Fungi; phylum Ascomycota; class Sordariomycetes; order Xylariales; family Xylariaceae; species Xylariaceae sp. FL1651. The sequence goes on from MU624230.1 coordinate 1,220,479, forward strand.
AAGCAGGGTCCGCATTTCACAGTCTGTGGCACCCTTGCAGCACATCCGAGCATCAATCGGCGACGCACCACGAACTGTCGATGGATGTTGATCAATCTGACCATTACAAGCCTCGACAAGCATATCCCTCTTCAAAACATGGGGTCGCATAATACAGCAATGACGACTTGCAGTATAGCCGGCCTCTCATTCGCCAGAATCGTCAAGTCACTGTTTTGGCACAAGTCTGCAGTACCCATGATCGACTTGACCGCCAAAGCACCCTTATATTCGTTAGTCTATTATTACCCAGCGCTTGGAAGTGTCGTTGCCGAGTGGCATTCTCGTCCAACCGTTGCGGACAGCGCTTGTTTCAACCAACGTCAAACAAATATGCATCCGCAATAACTTTTGTTTAGATCATGTCTCTGTTCTAATCATGCCAATCTTGACGATCGTTGGTGATCGTTACGGGTCAATTGAAACCAACGGTCTTGAAGCTAATAAGTATGATGCCAACGAGATGCCTACTTCATAGTTAGGGTATACTCAGCGTCGTGGCAGGCATTTGTCAAATGATGGCTTAGTAGAAGTACTTAAGACAAGTGTCTTGAAATGTTTACACGCAGGTACCCCACCAATACAGAAAGATGCCAACGGGTACTTCCAGCAATAACACCGTTGACACGTTGCACGACGGGAATGCAGATTGCGGTAGCTGAACAAAATTGTCAGACAACAGCATGTCTCGTGGAATGCACGCTTCCAGTCCTGCCGAAGTGTGTGAAACGATTACCGCGATTGCATCATGCCACTACACTACAGTGTCTATTGCCAATACTATCCCACCCTGTCGCCCCTCATCTGTAGAATCACAATACCTCGTTCACAAATGCTTGGAGTTTGGTTGCTGGAATTGCTATCTTTTTAAGATAGAGCGAAGATGCCAGCTTGCATCACCATACGTGCCACAGATCCACATGCGAGCATCCCGCCGCCCGCTCATGAATTTTGTCGAGCTTGTGCAGATGTTTTGGCTTTGCCGGCAGATGCCCTAAATCACGATAGAATTGGAGCTTAAGCAGCCAGCGAGTTCTATAGTCGACTCTCGCGTACCCCGTCCGATCTTGCACGTCCGTTGTGTACACAACCGACAACAAGACTCGTTTCATAAGGTATATACGGAGTCCGACTATGGACTTGGCTCAAACTCAACGCTCAAAATACTCACTATCTTTTCGGAGCTCGCCAATTTGGTCCTCATGATCTCATCAACCTCGTACGGTAAATAGCAGAACGGAAAGGACACTGGATTTTCGAAACGGGAAACTTGCAGGAATTGAAATTAAAAAGAAGGCGGTCAAGACAGACCAAAACAAGCTGTTGAACAAATCAAGAAGCCAGAGCTGCAGGTGAAAAGGAGTTGCATACACTCTGGTGGTTCTGGCAGCAGCTTGGACCAATGACTCGTCCAAGGACCCCCAAGTGAAACCGAAGATGCTGGAAGGGACCGGGACACGCTGCTCAGTCATAATTGGCTACATGGTCAGCGCCATGGGGCCGCAGCAACGTGTTCAAGTCTCGCTTTCGTGCCTGAAGCTTGAAGGGACTGCTGACCTGCCTTGCCTGCTGCTAGTAAACTGCTAGCTAACTAGCGTCGTTTGGATACCTGTTAGGGATAAAGGATACTTGCGACTCGCCTAGTCAGCAAGGGATCGCTACCTAACGTAATGGTATCCCCGCTGCTGCTGCCCGCCTCTGAAGTACTCTCGCTGAAGGTATCTAGCGGTGTGGCAGTCCTTAGAGCGGCCCCCTTCGCGCAGCGCGACTATTGTACACCGTGCATGATCTAGCTCCATTCCTTTCTGGGTACTGGCAGTGCCTCTTCCCAGCGACTCTTGTCCGCGTGGTCAAGCATCAACTACTTGCCCGTTCTCCAAGCTTCCAGTTGGTCCGCTGCAGACCTCGGAGGTGCTGTCTTGTGTCTAGACCTAGTCATCGTGCGGTACTCATGGCACTGTGATGTGCTCACAGCCCCGGTTTCAGTGGCTTGGCAATACTGCTATTATGATACTTATCGACTCATCAGCATTCGCTGGTGTGCTCCATGGTATCTTGCTATCTCTCGAGTCCTCCAGCAGTATCCTGCTATTTGCTGGCATGGCATCATAACGATATTCTTGGCAGCAAGTGCCGTCATTCTCACAGTAGGCACACTGTCGTTCCTACAACCTACGCAGTAAACAGCACACAAATCAACAAAGGGTGACAAAGCTCCCAACACAGTCCAGCCCAGAACGACCTGAACGAATCTAGCATCCTTGGTCGCCTCTATTGAAGCCTCTTGTGCTCGCTACTTCCTGTATAGTATGCTTTACTGTACGCATGTATCTTTCCATACGCATGCTTATCAGGCGAAACCTTGTCGGGCTTTGTCAGTGACTTCTCTCGTCTTTGTTGACCTCAGCAACGGAGCATGTCACTATTTCCTACCTGCTCTGCCCTGTCCGTTATCCATCCTGCGTCTTCCTGGGGTCCAGAATTCATGCCATCCCGTTCTGGGTCGTCTCCAGTCTTTGCGTGCATCGCTCCATTGTCGTCCCACCCAATCCAGCGAATGACCAACCCACCTCCACTGGGCTGCTCCCCTAGTTCGTTCGAGTAGGCTCGTCCGCTCGTCTCCCATCTGGTCATCATCCTATCCTCTCTATCCATCCATTTCCTACCGCTTCTTCTCTTTATCGAAACCTTGGCCTGTCGACCTGCTTCCTCTTTTACCTACCTATCTGCCTTTATCCTTCGTATCGTCACTCTCTGCCCCTTTCTCTCTCCTTCGCCATCAAGCAGTTCAGCCGTGCTCTGGATCCGATCACCACCTGTACTCGTGAAAGATAGTCAAGCTAGTTTCACCATTTCCGTACCTAATTCCTAACCTCCCACCAAGCCTCTCCTTCCTTTGAGCCAATCTGAGGTCCCTTTCAGCAGCTTTGCTCCTGCATCACACGACACATCCACCCAAGCAATCAATCGACTCTGCTTGCTTTCTTTGTGGAAACAGCTCCTAATAACCACTCCTCAATTCCTGGTCCTACCACCGCTACCGCCACTTGGAATCCAAGACGTCTACTCCGATCGGATAGCGTGCTTAACACGTCACCCCAGCTTGACTCCATTGACAGCCCGGGTCCGCTTCCAAGCCTGGTCCACCTTGCAACGACAACAACCACTGCAATCTCTTGTTGAACAAGGACCCAAGGAGTCATATCTACCAGATATCGGCCCGTCGAGTCAAATACCATAGTCGACTCCTGAAACTGTTTCCTATCGGCTTTCACTGACTACGCCCCGCTCGAACAACACCTACGCTCCTCCTCTCTACGAAGTCCCGTGAAAGCTAGTCGACTCGGACTTCATCATAAACTACCAAATCAACCATCGTCAACCTTCTAATCGTCTCATCGGATGCTTCTTTAATCGAACACGCTTCGGTGCGTCGGTATTGCAGGAGCTCCGCCATCAGGCACGACTACCTTGTTATTGTCTTGACTCATCCCTTACGACAACACAAGCCTGCGACTATCACCACCCGAAGAACTTACAACGACAACCTTCGGGCAAGACACTGCCTAAATAAATCTCCACGCTCTTTCCAGTTCTCATACATCATATTCATGTCTTCTTAACGATTTTCTATCTCACTCTCTCAGGATCGTCGGTCCATCAATAACATTCACGATTATTTTTGCTTTCCATTTGTCTACATACCGAATACCCTCGATGAGCCTCTGACCCATTAACGACCTGGAGTTATATGTTTCTTTTCCAACTCTTGACACCCTGTATATTGCATACACCGCGGCCTTAAGACACTCGATCATCTTTTCCTTCCTTCGGGTTCGCCCACTTCTACGTTTCTTTACGGACCATAGCCATTCTTTGCGACTTAAGAAAAGTGTACACAAAGATCCAAAAAGTATTTTCATTGATTTTCATTAAGCCTTCGATACCCTCAACAAGATAGACGATCCGGAAAAAAAGGGCTGTATAACTCTGCTATTAACAGTGGTTTCGACGAAGATTCCACTCATTTCCACTCTCAAAAACTGGTCTCTCATCGAGACAGCGTCATGGAATGCTTGCGGAACAACTTTCACGATGGCGTCTTACTCGATGGGAGGTTTCAGACTATCTCCCCACTCAACCACGGCTCTTTCGGAATGGTCTTCTTGGCCAAGGACCTACAGACGAACGAGCTTGTCGCCGTCAAATGTATGACAAAGCGAGCAGCGGCTAATGAGGCTGGGCTCGAGTTCGCCGTAGACGAAAAGTCTGAAGAGCTCTTCAGTCACCGTTGTCTTGGTGCTCATCCTAACATTGTCAACCTTGTTCACTCTTTTGAAACCGAAGCTCATGTTTATCTCGTTCTCGAATACTGCTCTCGTGGTGATCTATACGAAGCTATCCGGACGGGATACGGCCCTCTGGAGACAGAGCATGTCCGCCAATTCATGCTGCAACTTGTCGATGCTGTATCATACATGCATTCAAAGGGCATTTACCACAGGGACATCAAACCTGAGAACATATTTCTTACCGACGATGGTGCAATGAAACTAGGGGATTTTGGTCTGGCAACCACCGAGAAATGGAGCTACGAAGCAACTGTTGGTAGTGATCGGTACATGTCACCTGAGCAGTACGACTCGGCCGGTGCCGGGTATTCGCCTGCCCAGGCTGATATCTGGGCTATCGGTATCTGCTTGCTTAACATTTTATTCTCGCGAAACCCCTTCACCACTCCGACTGAGTCGGATCCCCTGTTTCTAGACTTCTCTCGCGATAAGCAGTCTCTGTTCGATGTCTTTCCGTCAATGTCTCAAGATACGTACGAGGTCATTGTCGAGTGCATGAACCTAGATCCCCGCAAGCGGTCTCTAGTAGGTGCTAAGAACGCCCTCCGTCGAGTCGTTAGCTTTACCACCCTCGACGAGGCTCTAGATGACTTCTGCTGTACTACCGAGCGCAATACCATTGCTACCGCTAATCGCGAACCTCTTCGAACACCTTCAATTCAAAGTCCACAGATCGACCAAGGTGCCTTCCCGTGGGCTAAGGCTTTGCATACTACGGCTCAACCCATTCGACAACTCAGCGTAATCGCCGATAATGAGAGTTACACCGAGGACTTGTTCCCGAAGTCGGAAGGTACTGTAGACTGGTTTACTGGTTCTGCCTTGACACCTTCGATCTCGTCTGTTCTCACCTCCAATTTGACTACGTCCATGAATTCACTCAGCGTTTCTCGACCCATGGACGTTCCGTCCCGTACTGGTACCAAAATGGGTCCCATGGCTGGCTCCTTACCCATCACCATGTCCAGGCCGAAGCCGGCTCTCAACTCCATGTCCATGGTGTTCGGTCGTCAGAAGGACGCTGTATCGAAGAGCTGGAGTGACATGTGGGAGGAGGATGTCGAAGAGGAGGAGGAAGAGCGAGCCCGTCAACTTCAGGATCTCAAGAAACTCAACGCTCGAACATGGAGCCATGATAGTGAGGTAGATGTGGTCGCTACTCCGCAGGATCTGGTATCCTCCAGCCAGGGACCAGTGTCTGATAAGGAGCAGCCTGAGGCTTCCCCTGGGAACAATACTATTTCAAACGATATCGATGGCGACCTAGTGGCAGACGGGTTTTTCTTCCACGAGTCCGTTGTCATCGAGCCGTCCCGGCAGTCACCACCTCGGTATTCACCCCCATCAAAACGCAGCACTGTCGATAAGTGGACTGCTTTGGGAGAACGACGTCGGGCGTATGCTCCAGCTCCGGAGTCCAAGTCGTCTGACTACGCTCCGAAGTCACGACGACAGCATGGCCATGGTTTCAACAGCTATGGAGTTGGGATGGGGATTTGGGACAACACTAATCAGCTTAGTCATAAATGGAATCGGGAACGTTCGACATCACGGGATTGCCCTTGGAATAAGGGCCGAGATTGGAATTGGCGCGAGAAGCGTCATGATTTCAGTGATGTTGAGTGGGTTGGCCATTGGCAAGAGGCCCACTAAGGTCTCTGCCGATGTTGCCTCTTGTGGTTGAGCTCATCCTTCACAGCTTTACGGGTTCTTCGTTATGAGTGTTTGCTTACCTCTTCATTTTATTCTGCCATGTCTTGTTGTTGATAGCGGTTTATTATTTTCTTGGGAGTGCATTGGGATGTTAATGAGAAGAGGCAGACCGGCGTGTATGGACTCTTTACTTCTTGGATCAGAAACTTTGGCAATTGGCAGCAAACACTCTTAACGTTGACTCGGTGGACGGATCTAGCTTCAGCTCGCTCTCTAGGTATTAGATATCTCTCCCTTCACTCGAAGAATACCAGAAGTTACCCACTCAAAGCTTAACCTATGTTCCGTTACCTCCGTGGATGGCATCCTGTGATTGTTCGTAGGTAACAGCTGTTCTCAATACTGCAGAACTAGTACACTTTTAACACTACTCACAGTGATATATAATGTAAGGTAAAATAGCACTCTTGGTACCAGTTAAGCTAAATAAAATAAACTGCAAGATTCAGCATAGAGCTTGTCCGACACCTCAACACCCTCAAATAAAAGTTTAAGATACTTGATAGGTAATAATTAGTCAAATGACATAAACCCCTTACAAAACTTCCGTCTAAAGTCTTGACTGACAAGTTACATAATAAAAGCCAGCCTTAGTTCTCATCGTCATTTATATGTCTTGATCACGTACTAATTACTTTCTCTTAGCCAGTGTACTTACCTGAATACACAAGCACTTATCTCTCATGAAAAATTTCCGAGCCGTCAATATCCAGTCATTCTCTCGTCTCTTGTCCTTCTCACCGACCACCCACCTTCTTCTTCTTCTTCTTCTCTTTCTCCCTTACTTTTTGCTAAGTCTTCTTGTCAGCACCCGCAGCAGCAAGCCTCTCGCCCAAGTCGTCGGCGGCCTCCCGCAGCGCGGCGTCGAGGTCGTAGTCCCAGATGCGGCCGAAGCTCTCGCGCAGCAGGCGCTCGAGGCCGGGCCAGTCGCCGCGCGCGACGCCGCCGCCGTCTCCGTCTCCGGCGGGGGCGCTCCACTGGTAGAGCTCCCCGGTGTAGCGGCTGTCGGCGACGAGCCACTGGTCGCGGGCGCGGCGGGCGGCGTCGAAGGCGGCGAAGGCGGCGGGGAGGTGGGAAGGGAGGGAGACGCGCGCGTCGAGCAGGAGGGCCGCGAGCGTGGCGCTGTCCTCGATGCCGAAGCCGGCGCCGGAGCCGTGGTGCGGCGTCGTGGCGTGCGAGGCGTCGCCCAGGAGGACGATGCGGCCCCGCGGGCCCCCGTGGAAGGTTGGCAGCGGGTTGGAGGCGAGGTCGAAGAGGGCCCACTTTGGTTTTGTTGAGTTGGGGTGTTAGTTAGATTTTTTTTGGGTAAGTTGTTATACATATATATACATATATGTGTGTGTGTGTGACGGCATGTTAAGAGATATTGGATGTTGATAGTAGGAAGAAGGTGTTGTTACATTGTCAAGATAAAAAAGAAAGGAAGGAGATGCTGGGGGGAGAGGATGTGTGTACTCACCTTATCAACGTCTTCGTTTATGAGTTCGAGCTGAGTACGGACGTGGGAACCAAAGTGACTGAAATCGTTCAAGGCGTCTTCCTTGTGTGCTGGGAGAGTGAGGTGCTCGTCGCTTGGCCACTCGCATTCGTCCGTGACCATGGCTGCCACTAGACGGGAGAGCTGAAGTCAGCAGCGGATCTTTGACCTAGGGCGGTTTGAGGCTGAAATGATCTTGTGATTTAACAGTGTCAAGCTTTGAGATGAAATGAAGAGGAAACTCACAATTGAATGTCTTTCCGCGGTTGATAGGGAAAGTGAGTACATGCCTCTTGTCACCCAACTGTATGATATTCATGTCAACGATGTATAAGAACATGTCTCGTGGATATGACCGTTTCTCCAGGCTGCACCCTCGGCCAATGAATATCTTCTTAGATGCAAATACAGGGTAGCTTATGCCAAACAGGGTCAGGTTTAACTTACCCACATACAGGCATTCATCGCTCTCTCCTCGCCTATCGAGCTAACCGCCCTCTCCATAGGTATCACAGCCCGGTAGCAGTACTTATGAGAGTACTGTGGTTTAGCGGATGGGTGATTCTCGCCGAGCATAATGGCTCGCGTTCGCGACTTGATGCCGTCACAGCCAATCACAGCATCGGCGTCGGCCGTGGTCCCGTCATGGAACTTCATAAGCAGTCTGCCGGTCTTCGGGTCCTCCTCGATGTGCTCCAGTCGCTTGCGGAAATGCGCGATCTCCGGCGGGATCAGCTTCGCCATGGCCTCCATAAAGTCGGCGCGGTGCGTTGAGTTAGCACCCTGCGGGTTCTCGAGCTTGAATATGGTCTCCCCCGACGACGCCATGCCGTCGATGAAGTCGAAGTAGACCTTGGATTTGGACTCCCATTGGTTGTGCGTTGCGACTCCTTCGAATGCCGTTAGGATCGCTGGATCACAGGCTGTCATCTGCGGAAACTAAAGTCAGCAAGTCTCTTCTTTCCTGTTAATCTAAAATCGACAGCACGAGGCTTCTAGAAAGCCATGAAGTGACGACGTCAATGGCCTAAAGCTTCACTACTCACGGCTCTCACGGCATTGGGCCCGAACGCGACGCCAGCTCCTATTTCTGAGAAAGCACGGCCTTGCTCGTAGACCTGCACACGAACATTATGTTTCAGGAGGGCGATAGCTAGGGTCACGCCCGTAATGCCACCGCCGATGATGGCGATGTCGAAGTCTTTTTGGGCTGCCATGACGACACGGTAAGTTTGTGGTATAGGTGGAATATGTACTGAATATCTTGAATATATTGAAGGTGAACCAGCTCTTCAATGAATTGATTAAGCTACCTTGATAGACTCTTATCCATAGGGGAAGCTTTAAGCATACAAATTTATATATAATATCGGCCGGGTTTAAGCCATCTTCCCCAGTGTGGCCTTACTCAGGACCATACGTCGGACACGCATCGGAAGCTGAGTTACTGGGATGGTTGGACACGTACGAAGGAATTCGTGTCCATATCTAACGCAGACTCACCGGACTGCTTTCCCCGAAGTCCCAAGGTCTCTTGCTATGCGACGCTGGCTACTAAGGTTACCTAGATGTCACCACGCTATTGTAAGGGTGCATAAGACTGTGCGCGCCGTCACCGTGACCGGCAGCCCGTATGTCCCTGGTCGTCCGGGTTTCGGTCGACGGCCTCGGGATTTCGACGACGAGTATAGCAGACAGCATCATAATCTCATGGATACAAGTGGTAGTTTGTGTAATATCTGGCTCTAGGCTACCGAAGTGACGATCCGAGCCTTATTACAGCAAAGGTACCAGCACCCATCCGTCTCTGAAAGGAAGAGTGGGCGGTGGTACTAGCCATCTTAATGCGGTCTATAATATCTGTCAGCCCCGGTCGTAGTGTGGCACGATCACAGTTCTTCGGAGCCGAAGCCTGCCACAAGAAAGATCAGGACCTATTATTCCCGGCAAATGTTCCGCTATAGTATTGTCAAACTGATGCAAACGGGTTCTAAATTCCAACATCCGCTGAACGAAATTCTAGGTGAGTGAAAGTGAGTACGGGACATTCTACCTTATTCTCAAGAGTCTATCAATAGAAGGGTAAAGGGAATGTGAAGTGATGATACACAGGTAGCGTGCTATAGCTCAACTGGGCGCTTGGCAGGTATCTGATTGGTGAGTTCAGAAGTGGTTGGCGGACTTGTTTAACCTATTTTGGAATATGCCCTCCTACATAGCGCCACACGTATAGGGATTTGCAAGGCTGGGGCATGGTGTGGCTTGTGCCAACAGAATAATGTGGTCAGTGCTTGAACAAAGATTCCGGCGGGGCTTTGGGCATCTATCCTTGCGGCAAAACGGCCTGCGCTCTATCAGGCTTAGTTGAATCGTCTAGCTGGTATTGACCAATTAGGCACCGCGGGGCAATGTCGAAATGATTTATCTCAATCGCAGAGCAGCTGCGGGGCACAGGACAGCACAAGAGACAATCTTTTGGTCGCAACGCTGGAAATTCGACGTGCTCAGTGTGACTCGTTTCGGCCTGACTCGATCCGGCCAGTCGCCTCTAACTCTTTAATCTCTCTGTATTCTGCAAACCTTCCTGAAAACCGTGACGCGACGGTTTGCGACCACTTTCCGCCATGGAGGAAACAACCGAACCTTCCAAGAGCGCCCTAAAGAAGGCCGAGAAGCAGGCCAAAATGGCTGCTGCCAAAGCTGAAAAGGCCGCTAAACAAGCTGCCCTCCCTGTTGTCGGAGGAAAGAAGGGCGACGACTCCAAAGAAGTCATTGGCATCACCGCCTCCAAGGAGACCAACTTCAGCCAGTGGTACCAGGAACTAGTCATCAAGGCGGAACTTGTCGAGTACTACACAGAGGTAAGACGTGGATCGTAGCTTTGGACACTCTCTGAGATACTGACCAACTATTGCGATACAGATCTCCGGCTTCTACATTCTTCGACGTAAGATATAATCCAGTCAGCATGCCCGATTCATACTGACTTAATCCGACAACGTAGCTGGTGCCATGTACGTCTGGAACGTCATTCGAAAATGGTTCCAGGAGAGAATCGAAGCTATGGGTGTGGAAGAGACAAGTTTCCCCATGTTCTTGTCCTCTAAATCCTTAGAGAAAGTGAGTTTGTTTGGCACAGAGGATGCTACACTAGGAGCAATGCGCCTCGATGTAGGAACAATGATAAATGCTAACATACGTTATAGGAGAAGTATGTAACCTGACCCTAGTATTCCTGTCAAATTTCGAACCGGTCCGATTGATGCTACCGCCGTTGGATCTATATAATACCCCAACTAGTTGGAATGCTAATTCCTGGAAATAGGTCTCACGTCGAGGGTTTCGCGCCTGAGTTGGCCTGGGTAACTAAGGCGTAAGACCCTACCTCCCACCTGAGTTAAACTAGTGACATTAACAAATTTGTTAATATCTCAGCGGAGACAAAGATTTAGAGGTAAGATTGTGCCCCGTCTCTTGAGACTTAGTGCTAATTAGGAAGGTCCCCGTTGCGGTGCGCCCAACCTCTGAGGCTGTCATGTACCCCTATTACGCTAAATGTTTGTTCTATTCCTTCTTGATTCGTTTTAGATGGTGCTAAGTTAGAAATAGGGATTCGATCACATAGAGATCTCCCATTCAGACTGAACCAGTGGAACAGTGTCGTTCGCTGGGAAGCCAAGCAAACAACGCCCTTTTTGAGAGCCCGAGAATTCCTGTGGCAAGAGGGTCATACGTTAGTTATCTTGATTCCTCGAGGTGGATGCGCATTCTGATCCACACAACAGGGCTCACTTGACTGAAGAGTCATCTGCAAAGGAAGTCCTGGAGATTCTGGAACTCTATGCTGGCGTTTACGAGGTATAACATATGTTTTGAGAAGAACAAAGTGACAGAAAAGCTGACTTGCTGCAGCAACTCCTTGCGGTGCCCGTAGTGCGTGGAAAGTATGTCTTATGTTCCCACTATATTGTCTCTTTCCGCAGCTAACCCTGCTTAAAGGAAAACAGAGAACGAGAAATTCGCTGGTGGCCATTGGACGACAACTGTTGAAGGTTACATCCCGACCAATGGGCGTGGTATCCAAGGCGCCACATCCCAGTAAGTAGTATAAACCTAGTTTGGATGTTTTACCAAGTTCTCCTAACTATTACAGCTGCCTTGGCCAGAATTTTAGCAGGATGTTCGATGTCACAGTAGAAGATCCCGACAAAAAGGGAGAGAAAATTCATGTTTGGCAAAACTCATGGTACGCCACTACCTCCTCAAGGAACATCTTCTTTGGAGCATATGTTAACCAATGTCAAAGGGGTTTGTCAACACGAGTGATCGGTGTGATGGTGATGCTACATAGTGATGACAAGGGACTTGTCATGCCTCCTCGAGTAGCTAGGCTTCAAACTATCCTCATACCTGTTGGTATAACCAACAAAATGAGTGCAGAGGATAAAGCTAGCCACGCCGCGAAGGTCGAGCAACTATATGCATCCTTGAAGTCGGCTGGTGTTCGGGCTGATGTTGACAACCGCGAGGGATAGTAAGTAATGCCATTCTTTTCTCTAAGTTGGCATCGGATTTACTACTGCTTATAAGCATAGTTGCATCGTTGAGCTTTGCTTCTTGCCGTTGGGATGGTATTACTAATATCAGATTAGCACTCCTGGTTTCAAATTTGCCGACTGGGAGATGAAAGGCGTGCCTCTACGGCTTGAATTTGGCCCCAAAGATGCGGCTAAAGACGTCGTAAGCTACGCACGCCGAGACTCCGGAGAAAAGGGTACCATTCCCGTTGCAGACCTAGCCACCAAGGTTCCTGAGTTGCTCGAAGAGATCCAGAAGGCACTCTATGACAAAGCCGACGCATCCTTCAAGGAGCATAGATTAGTTCTGACGGATTGGGACAAGGTGGTTCCCGCTCTAGATGCGAAGAATGTGGTTATCATCCCTTTCTGTGAAGAGCCGGCATGTGAAGAGAGAATTAAGGAGTTGACCAAGAGTGAAGAGCCCAAGGAGGGTGCGCAAAACGAGAAGCAGCCTAGCATGGGTATGAAAAGCTTGTGCATCCCTTTCGACCAGGTATGTTGTGACGCATCATGTCGTGCAATATTATTACTGACTTGTAAAACTCGAATAGCCCGAGGGCCTCGTCAAAGGTGAGACCAAGTGTTTGAGCCCAGAATGCTCGGCCCTTGCGAAGTCTTGGACTATGTTTGGCCGCAGCTACTAGAGAAACTTGTATCTACTGTTCAGCTGCGGGCCTGACGAACAGGTGAAAGGTACATGATCTACCATAGCGGCTCAACCATTTTTGCTTGAGGCAGATTTATTGAGCAATTCGTCCATAAGATGAGTCGAGTTAAGTAGCTGCCTTGGCTCCGTGGGATCTGTTAGGCAAATACTGGTCCCAAGTCTCTCGCAAAACTATACTAAAATAGACAAAGCTTGAGAGGAATATTTAATTATTACCTGTATTTGTGATTACCCTTCCCAGTAGCCTTTAAACACACGATACTTTACTTTTCATCCTTAGGTTGTACTGTGCATGAAGTTGAGTAGCATCATTGCACTCTGTATGCGCAATATTCAAAGCGAGATATAAAATTCGGGGATCATGCATATCGTTATTAATATTGACTACCGCTGAAATGCTATCATCGTTCACATGCAAGAACCACTATGCCGGAATGCTCGAGATGCCAAAGTACACAGATAGGCCGTAAGAGGCTCAATGCTCAATGCCCCAGAACATAGGAAATCACAAGACATGAAGATCTTACCTTGCCATTACCGTAGATACGATATTCATGAAGCAAGCTAACCGAGTCGCACCTGGGTATTTTACTCAGCCCCGATCAACTGCCGGGGCAGGAAAGCCCAGACGGTTCCGATGATCGAAATGGCTAGAGATATAAGCATAACAGACCAGCAGAGAATGCGCTCTCCTACGGCGATTTCGCGGCCGAAGAGCTTCAGATAGAATGCCAAGGGAAGCCTATCAGACGATTATTAGCTCGCGGTATTTGTGTGAGTCGGGGTGTTGATTGATGTGAAAGAGAGACTTACGTGACACAAATAGTGAAGCAAAGCGCACTTCCCATGAACGCCATGATGGAATCAAATGCCGGGAAAAGAATAGCAATAGTCAGGAAGATCAGCAATGTGACAATCCTCACCAAGGCTTTTAGCAGGCCCCTAGACATGCTAGAGAGACCTACTAGAGGCGTCTCTTCTGCAACGGCTTGCTGTCGCAGCCCAAATAGCACCTCGGCGGTGGTAACAATGGGCTGGGCGTTAAGCGGGACTTTGGTTAGCGGAATGATGGCGATGAAGATCACGAGGAGCACGTTTAGGACATTGGGATATCCCGTAGTCTCAAGTATGTTCGCGGTGATCTCGTCTCGCACCCCGTCGCCGAACATCAGCAGCCCTACTATGGCTATGGCAGCGTCGACTATAAGCTGCAAAAATATCAGTAACTCGAACTAAGATGTGAGGCGCAGCACGCACAGTAAATAACCATGTATAATTGACCGCCTATCCAATCGTTAGTCGAAGTGGAGTTCAATATTGTAATAAGTATTTACCTTCTTATATTTATACGGATGCCGCATGTCTCGATAGATCTAGAAGTCTGCGTTAGCTGAAAATTTCCAAGAGGGAAAAAATGAGTCTATTTACATTAGGGAACACACTGTGTCCACCCCACGGTGACATGAGCAGTCCAAAGGACAAGGGTAATGTTAACCAGTTCGCTGGGAACAGGTAAGTGGCCGCTGGCTCAATGAGTGACCCAGGGGTGGTCTGTTTTACTAAACCATCGAGGATAACGATAATCCCGACTGAAATAGTTAGTCTATAGAGTTTCCCAATTTAAGCTGGTCACGGCATTTGACTTACTACCTAGACAGCAGAAAATCCCAACGAAGCTGGTGACGCTAAGAAGCGCAAGAGGGGCAAACTGCAAGGGCACCAAGGCAAGCGTGCAGACAACTTTCCACTGGGTAAGGGTAAGAGTCCCGGGGAATAACAGAGCGAGACTGTCCGCAAAAAGCACAATAAGCGCAACGCAGGCAGCGAGTAACTCCAGCGTAAAAAGAACGGCTGTCGCCACACGAGCCTTCCTCCCAAAAGATATGAAGGCAATATCTGAGAATGTGATGATTGTAGAGTCTAGATCCATGCACCTAGACAAGAGCCTTGCTGTCCAACTTGTGACGAGAGCACAGAGTAAGAGAGCGATAATACCGACAATCCAACCGGCATACTTTAGTCCCATGGGTAAACTAAGTAACCCAATACCAATAAGAACACTGCGGTAGGTTAGTGGATAGTTTCATGTTTGAAGGAGGTTTAACTGACTTGGTCGAGTTTACTATCGTTTGGGGTAGAGTAGACTGGCCAGACACGGCTAAGACAATCTTGCCATCTTGCTCTATCTCCTTCACAAGTATAGGGGGCCGCTCTCCGTCGGGTACATTAGCCCCGGACTCCTGTTGTTGGCGCCACAACTCAGCGGCTTCACTCATGGAGGCGCGGCTCGCCTCTGACTCGAGATCCCCGACAGTGCCATAGCTTCGGACGGAGCCATAGCTACCAAAGAGTGGAGGTGCGGATAGGAGAGGGGGCGTAGAGAAGATCGAGTTGTTAGGCAAGGAGCCTGAAGGCGAGACTACTCTATGTAGATCCGCACTCCCAAGACGCTTTCTCTCACCTAGCCGGTCGTCGCTTGGCGTTAAAGAGGGACTCAACTGGCTGGACTCTTCATGATCGGTGTCCACAATCGCATTATCGGAGGACGGCGTGCTGAGCTGCTGGCGGAGAAGAGAATGCTTCGGGCCGGCCTCGATATCGGTCCTGCCATGTTGACTGGGGTCGGTGGTATGCACAGGTTCTTGACCCGGGGCAAATACGAAGGACGGTCGCTGAGGGATGATCTCAGGGAACGCTGCAGCTCGCTGGAAGCTACGGCTAAAGGACCTGATGCTGTTGAGTCCTCCGATGTCTGTAAGCGCAGCGAGAGTATTTGTCACGGACGACCTATATGCGCCCTGTCAGCTATACGTATTGCGACTCTAGCTTCGGGGAGGGTTAAGAACCTCCGTCGTCTGCGCCGCGGGAAACCATCGTCTCGCTCATGAGGTTCGTGATCGCTAAGAAGAGGATCGCTTTCGAAAGCGACACTATGATTGCCTATAGACGATGCGCTATCGCTGCGGCCGCCTGGCGATGCCCCGCGCTCGTACTCGGCCCAGTTCGCGGGCTGTCTTGTAGCCATAGTGAGAGACTATGGGCGTTCACGGACACACGTGTTTTTGGGAAATAGTAACGTATGAAGGAAAACCGAAGCCGCGAGAGGAGCGAGAATCAGCGCGACAGACCTTGAGGGAGAATCTCACACGTCGTAGACTCGACAGGTTAGCAACTCGGAGGGAATGGAGCAGTGGTGGGGCTCGATATCGGCCAGTGATCCTGCTAGACAGGGTTCAAGCTCGATAGAAACCGTGATAGAGGTGGTCAAGATGGTTAGCTTGGTGGTACTAGAGTCTTAGACCGGGTTGATGGCGGAGCACGGAATGCCAGTTAATGAAGTCACATCTAAAAATGGGAATTCAGCAAATACAGTATCTAGTAGGAGTTTCCAATTTTCCGTTCTCACTTTCGTAGACTCTTGGTTCTCGAACCTGCTAGCAACCACAGCCGATGACAAGCTATATTGATGCACATACCTCCGCCCTCCTCTTCTTAACCGTCACGTGTGGTTGTATATACTGTAGAAAGCAGCTTGGCTTTGGAGAGTAGCCGTGGTGGAGGCGGCGATTGTTAGCGATTGTTAATGAGAGATGGAGTGGGTCTCATCAAGCTTGGCTGCTAAAGAGGTACTCAGGAATCATTCGCTATCACTTAGACAGGAGCCGTACTTCATCATCTAAGTTGTTAGAGACCTACTGCCGACCAACCCCACCAAAGTTAGCCATGATTGGACAATGGACCGCCAATCTATCTCGATCCCTGCACTCTGATGCAATCAAGCAGTCCAATGCGCTCTCGTGAACAGGGCTATTTTTTACTGTATTTTATTTTCCTGCGCTCGTGAGAGACCACTCCAGTGTAGATTCTCGAACATTGTCGGCCTCTCTACACCGAGGGTGCCGCTGCACCGGTTTCCATCGGCTCAATAGTAGTAGTTGCTATCTGGGTTTGCAAGCTTTTGAAACTCAACTTAAGTAACACGAGAATTTACTTACTTGATTATTTCGTTACTAGTTGCGGCTACCCCTGTCAAGTACGGCGCTTTCAGTGTTGCCGATCTTATCTTAATCTCATCTTTGGATCACTGAGAACGCTAGGATATCACATCGAAGCATTGGCCCTACCCCAAATCAGATCGTTTTGTTGCGCAGACAAAGTTTTGATACTGCCGCTAAAATGTGTCTTATTTGTTTATTTAGTCTCGTATATTTTGGTTGGGTTTGCACTTAATGATGCTTGAAGTCTGGTTGCTGCTTATTTAGGAAAGCCTCAGTGCCGACCTTGAAGTCGCGGAGAGAAAAAGTTGTGTAGTAGAGCATCTTTTCGGCCGCCATGCCCTCATCCAAATGATTCTTCTCAGCTAAGGAAACGCGAAGTTAGCCAGTATTCCTTCGGAGTGCCTCTTCGCAGCTGGGGATGACTCACCGGCTAGCACAGCTTGCTTGGCCATAGAGATGACAGGTTTAGAGTATCCAGCAATCCTAGCCGCAAGCTTCTTTGCTTCCAGTACCACGTCCTCATTGGAGTGGAAAACTCTGTTAACGAGGCCGTGCCGAGCTAGTTCCTCTCCTTTAATTATTTGGCGTGAAAGGATGAGCTCCATGGCCTATGAAGCCCTGGGTTAACTGATACGTGACACCACTGCTCTTGGTTCTAAAAAAAGACTGACCTTATACTTCCCCAAGGCTCTCGTAAGTCGTTGGGTGCCGCCTGCTCCCGGTATCGTACCAATGCTAACCTCAGGTAGACCGAACATTGCATCTTCAGTCGAGTAGATGATGTCGCACTGAGACTCATCGTCAAGCTTTCATATACTGCATAATCAACTAGTTGTGAGACCTACGGAAAGAGCGAGTTCAAATCCGCCTCCAAGCTGTGTTGAACGCCGGTTGTTAGAACTCTTGGTCCAAACCCATCTGCCTGTTTAGAAATCAAGGGGATACTCACAGCTAAACCCTCGACAGCTGCGATAATAGGCTTTGAGAACTCTGCAAATGCTCCATTCAGATCAGAGAGGAACCTTCGCTGGTGTGCCTCGCCAGCTGTCAGTCGATTTAATTCGCTGATATCAACCCCGGCTGAGGCAGTATTAGCACCGTTTCCATTGATGTAGCTCTATGTTTCGACAGTGTGCCAAACCCAAACGGTATCCATAACCAAATTCGTTATAGTTGGGACTCACCACAGAAGGCGCCCTTTCTTGTACCCATCACAACGACGGCTCTCACGGTATCGTCTCGGTCAAGTTGGCCTAGTACAGAAACCAGTCGGTCAATCATCGCCTGCGTGAGCGCGTTCCGTTTTGCCGGCCGGTTGAGCTGCACGACAGCAACGGCTTCTGCGGGATCGATGCCGACTCTCACATCGTCGATTGCAGACACTACCTTCTCTAGGTTGCTGGACAGCGACAGCTGCTCCAATCCTTCAAGGTCGGGCACGGCAGTTTCTCTTGAATTGTCTTCGACTGAGGGTTGCATCGTGGTTGCGTGCTGCTGGTAGGGATATGTAACTCGATGAAGACGAAGTTAGGATGTACCACGTTTAGAAGATCTAGATATCAACCCAAGCCGTCAAGTACTGGGGCTTCGGTACCAGTAGGGACTGTTTGTTGGAACTGAATGTAACTTAGACCGAGAGTAGTGTAGTACTTGTTAACACCGTAAGAGCCGTGAGTTGTACGAGAGTTTGGAAGCAGACGAACATCAGCCTGGTTGCTAATTCCACCTATGGAAATCCGTGTTACCCCAGAACTTGGCGTAATATCTTAACATTAGACATAAGCTCGAATCGTACACCTCCTGCACTACAACGTTATGCGTAAAGAGCGCGCTCGACTAAGCTCGACTAAGCTCGGCTTCCTCCGCCCACGTCCTAGTCGGGCCTTTGGCCGATCCTTGGACTCTCGTCAGAGCATGCCGAGGCACATGTGTTTATCATCACGCTTGATAATGTCTATTTGCGTAGGTATAATTCTTACTTTCGATGCGTAAGGGGCGGCCGCAGCCGAGGGGTAGATTTAGCCGCACATTCGACAAACTGGCACCATAATGTTTAATCACCGTCTTGTCCCAGCGGCAGAGTCACCTGCAGCCTACCATGTACGTGAGATGAAGGATGAGCTTTTGGGATACTTCTACATAGTACCACGTGGCATTATTGCATCTCCAATCGCTTTCATAATCATTTATAATGATCATTCAGCGAGGGCTTTTACAAAATTTTCAGCTCACTGCTACTGTTACTTTCAAAAGTGACAAGATAGGACCTATATCGAAACATTGCACGCGGAATATCCCGCTGAATAGAGGCTGTTAATAGGCTGAAAATTCTGGGGGCCATGAGACGAGTCGAAAAGTGTGATTTGCAGGACTGAAACCTAGTGAGGTACACTTTATCCCTATTTGTATTATTATGAACAGTAAACCTATATCTTCCAAGTAGTTCTATCACGCCCAGACCTCCTAGTGCCTCACCAAGCATTGGTGCCGAATTAGAATTTTAGGAGCAATGAAGGGCCCATCGCATGAGTTTAAAAACACTATTACGTATGTGACATTTTAAGGGTCGTAGACTGCAGGAATATCGGTAGACATGCATATGGACCCTGCACCGCCTGCATGGCCATGGGAATGTCAAAAGATGGCGCGCATGCAAGGCCCGCACAAACGTCGACAGGACCGAGCAGTTGATCAATTGGGGGCATGTATGTACTTGGTAAACCGTTGTCATGGCGCCACGTATACGCATAGATATGCAGTATTCCAACATGAAGCAGGTTTTTTGTTTGGTTTTTGGTACTCTTTTTCGGGTTAAGATAACGCGAGCTTACTGCACGAACCTCGTCGTCTCATAACGATATAGAAATCGGGGATGAAAACGAGATTGAAGAACCCTTTGCTCTTCAAGTACCCCATTAATTTTACGTAATATAATCACTCCCATCACGTACATGTCAGGTTGCGGCTTCGCAGGGGTGCCTTGGTGGGTTGGGTTGATCGTTCGATATGTGAATTTTTGTCCCTCTTTTCTACATTACCGGCCAAGAAAGAGAAGCTCGGTGAAAAACGTTGGGTTATAGCCGGAAGACAGGAAGGTGTTATTCGGGTAACATAGAGATCTAGCCCTAGGTACTGTCTAGAAGTTTCCGATTGTGAGTCGAGTAGTAAACATTATGGGAGGAGCACACTCCTCCTGCAGATCTCTATACGATAGTTACTGTATTGGAAGAATATACTTGAGAACTATCACACAGAGCTAGCCAGTGGAGAGTTCTCCTGTGAAAGTCATGAACACATCTTTTCTGACCACTCAACTGGATTCGTGTAATCTCTATGTCGTATCCAGGCTTGCTTATGACCAAAATGGTTAAGCTATTCTGGGCAGGGGGTAAGCTAGCTAAGCTTCTTACCACGCTAGGATTTCTTGAGGAATCATGCCCGATCTATGATCAGTTAAACATAGTTATCGGCTGTAACGGCGGCGGAAATGAGTAATATCTAGTTATCATTTTCGTTGCTATTACTCAAAAAAGACCTGACAATACGGATTTGCCATCGTTCTTTGGCCGCTAGGCCCGAGTGCCGCAGCACACTATGGCTCGGCCTTGCCCTGCGCCTTTAACCACGTGTACTTCCTGGTCCGTAGGGATTAGTCACTGATCTAGTTCAGCTATTGTGTTATTTTGGAAACGGCTTATGCATTAGCGCTTCATGTCACTGTGATCAGCTAATACCAAAATATTCTTTAGTACTATTGTAATTAGAGAGGCTACTTGGATGGCAGCATGTCTTAAGCTTCATTATTTCAGTCCTTTAAGTTTCCGGAAGATGGTATGGTTCTGAACACCTTAAAGTTCTTCAGATATAACATGCTTGACATGTTACAAAGCCTGGAGCGTTGAAAGCTTTGGAGAAAGTTGTGAACGTCACTTACTTATTTACATGTACTTTTTCGTCAAGGATTGATCGGTTTACCAAATTAAAAGGGATTATGGGTGGAGGTAAGGATTACTAGCGCGGGTACCAGGCATGTCAGGGTTCAAGATAGAAAATAAGATTATAGTGCCTGGGTCGGATGTGCTACCGAAGCCTCGCGCATGTTCCGCTAACGATCTTGCTTCCGCAGTTACTCCTCTCCGCTCCGACCCATCAACGGCCAAGAAGCGGCAGAGGGACTACAATGCAACGATAATCGAACTACCCTCGTATCCGTTAGACCCTGAGCCCTTCCCGATGTTACATTGGAATTTCGACTCTTCTCCAGATATATGCACCTGCGGGGGCGTCATTTTAGGTCATTTTAGCTACATGTGATGCCGTTCCGTTTTCAGCAGTAGTTGATCGCTTGAGAAAGCGTGGCCCCCTCTAGATAGGAATGTGTTATTCACAATTATTTCCTGAATAGGACAATCACTGCTCACCCTGATGTGTCCCTTGTCAGCGTTGGCGGCTCTTTTTGCGCAGGACACCAGCTTATCTAATGACCTGCGGCTGTGTAGCATCAAGAGTCACCGAGTAAGGTCGCTGCAACTCACACGCTTCAGGTACCGGATTAGGTAACTGTTCCCGTCACGGTGTCGACGAAGCTTGGAAGCCAAAACTTACATGATGCCTAGCTACTCAAATTCTCCTTGATGGAAAATGTCAGCAATCCGAGGTTTTTCCTCATTGAGATCCTTGAGTTTCACCAATACGTCACAAGGCAGATTGATTGCAAGCTTTAGTTCTTGGCTTGGGCTAGTCCAGGACGTGGGCTGAGTTAATCTCGTGATACAGTTGCTGCTGAAATGGGGCTTAAAATCCACAATACTATCTGATAAGGAAACACGGAACAACGACTGGTGAAAGAGATGGAAAGCAAGTCAGAGAGATGTTTGGTACCGAAACGAGCTAGGCGGGTACGGTCGTCTCAGTTTGTTAAACGGCTCCGTTTTCCAAAGGAAGGAGATCTTCGAAAGGATACTCACAGACAACATCCTATTCACCATAGCTTCCGCTGACGGATCGGCTTCCTTGAAGGGAGTGAGAATGGGGCTGCCAGGGCCGTCATTCGAGGCGTATATGATGGTAAGCAAGCTTTATGTGATACAATGCGCAGCCAGAGGGCTCCATTCCAATATTGGGCCGCCAATTTCCAAGGTCGGATATGAGAGCTAGTACTTAAATACCCTGTCCCACGATGTGTGGGACATGCGAAAATGCGAATCAGTTGATCGGTAAAAACGAGTGTTGTTGATACTCTCTTGAGAATGTCTTTCCATGCCATAGACAACTTGTCTCCGGAGGAACAGCGGCTCTTCAACAAATTCGGTAGAGGACCGCGTGTTCATATTCCTTTCACCCTCGTCCATAAGGCTTTCGAGAACATCGTCGACAACCATCCTCACGTCACGGCAGCTCGCCATCATGACGGAACGACTATTTCTTACCAGGAGCTAGACCGACGCGCGAACATACTTAGTAACCAGTTGATAGGACGTGGTCTTCGCCCGAGCGGCCGCGTCTGTATCGTTGTATCACGTTCGATCGAGTTTCTTGTGGGAATAATTGCAGTTCTGAAGGCTGGTGCGCAATATGTACCACTGGACGGTGGTATTGTTGCGGATACCGCACTAGATCATATTTTCAGTGATACAGGCGCTCAGTTTGTGCTATGCCTCAACAAGTTCCGCGCAAAAGTTCAGCCGCATGCCAGCAAGGTGGAAGCGGAGATCGTGGAACTTGACGGACACGACCAAAGGCGGCTTTCTGGAAACGAAGTACGCCCAAATGTATCTGTAGACCCAAGTTCCGGGTCCTACTTGATATATACATCTGGCACAACCGGGATGCCAAAAGGTGTGGATGTAAGGCACCGGAATGTAACCAACAACCTACTGGTTGAGCCGGCGAGCCTAAAAATCACCGTCGGCAAGAACGTGGCTCAGCTTCTGAATATCTCGTTCGATATGGGTGCGTTATTCCCTGCGTACGGCCTTGAAGCTGGCCAATCCTTGCTAATAATGTTGCAGCACAATGGGAAATCCTCGCAACCCTTATGAATGGGGGTACTTTGCATATTCGCAACGGCGACTGGTCTGATGTCCTCAAGCGAGTGGATACGGTCATCGCGACGCCTACAGTTCTTGGGAAGTTTGCTCAAGCCGACTTTCCGAACATCAAAACAGTCGTTGTAGGTGGCGAGCCGTGCCCTGTAGCATTGGCTGAAGAGTGGTCCCCGTACGTCGACTTCTGGAATATCTGCGGACCAACCGAAATTACCATACTGAACACGGCGCACTTGCACAAGCCTGGGGACCAGCTAACTATTGGAACACCACTACCAAACACCACAGTCTATGTCTTGGACGACGATGAGAACCCCGTAGGCATTGGACAGCCTGGTGTCATGTGGGCCGGCGGAGCGAGTATTTCTGCAGGCTATGTCAATCTGCCGGATCTGACGGCGGCAAGGTTCAAATTGGATAAGTTCACTCGAGACGGGTAAGTCTTCAACATCATATTATTCATATCTCCAGGAAAAGACATTCTAATAGATGCCTGTACAGCACCATGATGTTTAACACAGGAGATCTTGGCTGCTGGACAAAAGATGGTAAACTTATCCCCCTGGGGCGAAAGGACGATCAAGTTAAGATCAAGGTAGCTTTGAGCACCCGACTCTGTAGCAAATAAGTATGGCTGACAATAACGGTAGGGTTTTCGTGTGGAGCTCGATGGTGTTTCCGCTGCTATAGAAAGCGTGCCGTCAGTGACAAAAGCCGCCTGTTTGCTGGTAGGTGACCAGCTGTGGGGATTTTATTCAGCCCCAGGTCCGCTGGGTGAGGAGGAAATGAGCAGTATTGTAGGCAAAAAGCTGCCATACTATGCCGTACCATCCCAGTGGCTGCACATTGCCTCGATTCCCCTGACTGCCAACGGCAAATTCGACAAACGAAAACTGAGAGAACTCGCCGATACTCAGAGGGGACTTAGAGAAGCTGCAAGCTCCACGAGCCTTGCGGGCAGCTCCCCATCCACTGTTGCTGTTACGGAGAATCAGACTACACCGTCAGCGAGCACTATCGACCTAGAGAAAGGCCGAGGGGCTCAAAGCGATTCATCTTCAGAGGATGACAAGATCGAGTACAGGCTCCCAAGTAAGAATGGCTTCCACGGCCAGAGATGGCTTCGGCATCGTTTCTTTTCCTTGTATAGGCGGTTCTTCTCTGTCATTTTCTTCGCGAACCTCCTTGCATTTGCCCTTGTTTGGTGGAGATCATGGAACAGCGGCAGTCTACCGCTCTCTCAACTTCCTACAGCCATAGCAGTCAACCTACTCGTAGCAGTAGCTATGCGGCAAGATCACGTTATTAACTTTTTGTTCTGGCTGGCAACCCGTGTGCCAACGTGGGCGCCACTCACCATCAGACGTCATTGTGCTCGCGTATATCATATCGGCGGCATTCATT
Organism: Xylariaceae sp. FL1651; assembly: GCA_025201745.1. Lineage (NCBI taxonomy): Eukaryota > Fungi > Ascomycota > Sordariomycetes > Xylariales > Xylariaceae > Xylariaceae sp. FL1651. Next base: position 1,244,756 of record MU624230.1, read on the forward strand.
CAGGTGCTGCTGTATCGGCGGTTTTGTGGTGGCTCATCTTCACTGTTGGAGCAACTGTCAATTTTGTCAATGGGAACCAAAAAGTCCACATCAACACAGGAACTATCGCTCTGAGCTATTTCGTTCTCGCCTTTCTGCTCGCTATCATTGGCATGGCACATCCAGATATCCGTGCCAAAATGCACGATCAATTTGAGTGGACACACCGTTTCGCAGGCTGGACTGCCACTGCGCTTGTCTGGGCACATCTGGTGGTGGCAACTGATTCGCTGAGGCCAAGAACGCAGACTCTCGCAAATGCTCTAGCTAGTACCCCAGCAGTCTACCTCCTAGCCCTTATCACATTGAGTATCGCGCTGCCTTGGCTCAGGCTCCGTCGTGTGAGTGTACGGTCGGAGCCCCTTTCTAAGCATGCCATCAGGCTGCATTTCGATTTCGAGACACCCATCGCGGGTAAGGCAATCCGCATCTCAGACAGGCCAATGCGCGAATGGCACGCCTTCGCTACCATCGACAAGCCAGGCGAGAAGGGATTCTCGATTGTTGTGTCGAACGCAGGTGACTGGACGCGAAAGACAATTGATGGGCAACCGCAAAGACTGTGGACGCGTGGAGCGCTCGCCTCGGGTGTTCTGACCATCGCGCCGCTATTTAAGAAGGTTGTCTTGGTGGCGACAGGATCTGGTATTGGGCCTTGCTTGCCAGTTATCCTTGAGGGCAGAGGTAAGCAGACTCGGCATTTTCCTTGTCCTTTTGCAGTATATCTCGGAGAGCCGCTCTATCTGGTTATAGAGTTCGCTGGCCTAGAGTGGAAAATGGTTACCCCAGAGACATTGAATTGTTATTTGATTGAACAGAAGCTGACTCTAAAAAATTATAGTGCCAGCTCGCATCATCTGGTCCACGCCTCATCCACGCGAGACGTTCGGCGACGAGATCCTTAATGATGTGCTTCGCGCAGATCCAAGAGCGATTATTTGGAACACCCGAACCCAAGGGAAACCCGACTTGACCGCGCTTGCATACCAGCTGCTCAAAGAGAGCGATGCCGAAGCTGTGTGCATTATATCGAACAAGAAGGTCACCCAACAGGTCGTCTACCGCCTCGAGGCACGTGGTATCCCTGCATTCGGGGCCATATTTGATTCCTAGGATGTTAGAAATAGCATACATGACATTATAAATACCGACTACACATCTTTTTCTCGCATAGCAGGCTGATAAATGGAAAAGGGGATAAGCGGCTGTTCATTTCCGAGGCGTTAATCTTCGGAGTCATTTCAAATTGCTCTGCCGATAACCACTTCAATGTTGTAGGGCATTTCTATCTTGAGTTTTCCTTTGTTTAAATATATACAGACTGTGCGATTTGCTACAGTCGAATGTTGATAGTTATTCAAACCTTACGCTACGTCTCGCGACCTTTGAGGTAGATATCGGAATTTTGATGGAAATCCGAACAACTCGCCTTAGTCAACCGCACTATGCTTTGTTTTATTGTGAATACTTTTGAGCCACATCAAGTTGTGGATTTCTATGGTTTCCCGTATGCGGTATAATCCCTTTGGTACACCTGTAGTCGAGCAGGTAGGACGAAGGCCCATTAAATTCGGTTGTAGCAATGTATTAGGTAAACGGCCTTGCACATAGTATTTGAAATGCAGCAAGCTCGAGGTGAAACTTAGAAAGCTCCAGAAGATTCTCTCATGATTAGAATATATGTTATTCACGAAAAGCGGTAGCCATTGTGAAATGCGGTCAAGCCAGAAGGTGAAAGGCCAAACATTTGAAGACAATTGTAAAATCCGAATAACTCCATACTGTGGCCATATGCAAGGTACGAAGGTACTGCTCTAAGCACGTACATTCTAGCCAATCAAAGTTGGCTTGCGTACGAGGTCGTCTGCCTGTCTGGCTAGTCCGTTGGGTCAGCCTGTCTTGTCCCCTCGCCTTCCTTGACTCAGGCGGTGTCAAAACATAGTGTAGGTGGGTTCTAAGCCGCTAAGAGGGAATAGTTTCAGTGGATTCGGCAGCCTTGTCAGCGCAATCTGGCATCAACTTGTAGTATCGAGCGCTGGTGGAATGCCTTGGAAGGTGGCGGCCAAACATTAGCAGTAGAAAGTGGGCCCGCGCTGGTCCGAGCTCTCATACTTCTCGTCATCAACAGCTCAAACACCTAGCACCGCAACCACAATAGAGCAAAGCAAGCCACTACAAACCTTCACAACTCATTCTCCATTTCCGAATCCTCCCTCACCTTAATCCTATCAAGAAAGGCCCTGAACTTTAATAAATATCCAACCTCCAGGTGGATATTTGTCTAGGTGCTGAGGTGAATTTCTCTTCGCACACGCAGCCTCTGCACCCGACCTTTTGACTTACTACGCCATTAACCTCGCGAGGTCCATTCCGTCTCCATCCATAGAACAACACATCACCCACCTATCACCAAACAGACACGATGGCGCCCGAGCCTGAGCATAAGAAAAAGGTCAACTTGGCGTAAGTTCATCTTACCGAATGCATTTTGTATCGTTTACCAATCCTAAGCTAACGCAAACTACAGTGACGTCTCCGGCGCTGAGCCTAAAGATGTACGATTTCCATCCCGTCACGATTTCCACATTGCATGTATCTAACCTCTCTGCTCAGGAGAATGACACTTCTACTGCTATTTTAAAGAAGAAGAAGAAGCCTAACCAGCTGATGTATGTATTTTATATCTGGGTCGGCTTTGGATTATGCTGACTCGCCGGTACAGGGTTACCGATGCTGTTAATGACGACAATTCCATTATTGCCCTTTCCAATAACACGATGGAGCAACTCCAGTTGTTCCGCGGCGATACAGTTCTTGTTCGTGGCAAGAAGCGGAAGGACACTGTTCTAATCGTTCTTGCCGATGACGACCTGGATGACGGTAGTGCCCGAATCAACCGGGTTATTCGACACAATCTGCGGGTCAAACATGGCGACATGATCACCATTCACCCTTGCCCAGATATCAAATACGTAAGTCATGACATATTTTTGCAAGTTTGGTTGTGGCACTCGAAGAATGATGCTGACTCCAAATAGGCCAAACGAATTGCTGTACTCCCCATCGCAGATACCGTTGAGGGCCTGACTGGTTCTCTATTTGATGTTTTCCTCGCTCCGTACTTTCGGGAAGCCTACCGGCCCGTTCGGCAAGGCGATCTCTTTATCGTCCGTGGTGGCATGAGACAAGTTGAGTTCAAGGTTGTTGAGGTCGATCCTCCTGAGTATGGTATCGTCGCACAAGACACCGTCATTCACTGCGAGGGCGAGCCGATCCAGCGTGAAGAAGAAGAAAATAATCTTAACGAAGTTGGCTATGACGATATTGGTGGCTGCCGAAAGCAGATGGCTCAGATCCGAGAAATGGTCGAGCTTCCTCTACGCCATCCTCAGCTCTTCAAATCCATTGGTATCAAACCTCCACGTGGTGTCTTGCTCTATGGGCCTCCGGGTACCGGTAAGACACTTATGGCACGAGCTGTTGCGAATGAGACTGGCGCCTTTTTCTTCTTAATCAACGGCCCCGAGATTATGTCCAAGATGGCCGGTGAATCTGAGTCCAACCTGCGAAAGGCGTTTGAGGAAGCTGAGAAGAACTCACCCGCTATTATATTTATCGACGAAATCGACTCTATTGCACCGAAGCGAGAGAAGACCAATGGCGAGGTTGAGCGACGTGTAGTTTCCCAGTTGCTAACGCTCATGGATGGCATGAAGGCTCGATCCAACGTGGTGGTCATGGCCGCGACTAACCGTCCTAACTCAATCGATCCGGCTCTGCGCCGTTTCGGTCGTTTCGATCGGGAGGTGGATATTGGCATTCCCGATCCTACCGGCCGTCTTGAGATTTTGCAGATTCACACCAAGAACATGAAGCTTGGTGATGATGTTGATCTCGAGCAAATTGCCGCTGAGACCCACGGTTATGTTGGTTCCGATGTTGCTGCGCTTTGCTCTGAGGCTGCTATGCAGCAGATCCGAGAGAAGATGGACCTCATCGACTTAGATGAGGATACCATTGATGCTGAGGTCTTGGATTCGCTAGGTGTGACAATGGAGAATTTCCGATTTGCCCTTGGCGTGTCTAACCCCTCGGCTCTCCGCGAGGTTGCTGTTGTTGAGGTCCCCAACGTCCGCTGGGAAGATATCGGAGGTTTGGAAGGTGTCAAGCAGGACCTCAAAGAGAGTGTCCAATACCCTGTGGATCATCCCGAGAAGTTCCTCAAGTTCGGTCTTTCGCCGTCTCGTGGTGTCCTCTTCTATGGTCCCCCAGGTACGGGTAAGACTATGTTGGCTAAGGCTGTCGCGAACGAATGTGCTGCCAACTTTATCTCTGTCAAGGGTCCGGAACTGCTCAGCATGTGGTTTGGTGAGTCCGAGAGCAACATTCGAGATATTTTTGACAAGGCCCGTGCTGCTGCGCCTTGCGTCGTTTTCCTGGACGAGCTGGATTCAATTGCCAAGGCTCGTGGCGGATCAGTTGGCGATGCCGGCGGTGCTTCGGACCGTGTTGTCAACCAGCTTCTAACAGGTAAGTTGGGAAAAGATTGTCACGAAGCATAAATGCTAACATGAGTTACAGAAATGGATGGCATGACCTCAAAGAAGAACGTCTTCGTTATTGGTGCCACCAATAGGCCTGAGCAGCTGGACCCTGCGCTCTGCCGTCCTGGTCGTCTTGACTCTCTAATTTACGTGCCTCTGCCTGACGAGCCTGGTCGCCTCAGTATTCTCTCGGCCCAGCTCCGTAAGACTCCAGTTGCTAGTGATGTCGACCTCAACTACATTGCCTCCAAGACGCACGGTTTCTCTGGTGCCGATCTTGGCTTCATCACTCAGCGAGCCGTCAAGATTGCTATTAAGGAGTCAATTACTTTGGACATCGAGCGTCAACGTGCACGTGAGGCTGAAGGGGCCGGTGACATGGATGTTGATGATGAGGAAGATCCGGTCCCTGAGCTGACCAAGCGCCATTTCGAGGAAGCCATGCAGATGGCTCGCAGATCCGTCAATGACGTCGAAATCCGGCGGTACGAGGCTTTTGCCCAGCAGATGAAGAACGCTGGACCTGGCGCTTTCTTCAAGTTCCCCGGTAGCGATGGCGCCCCCACCGCTGGCGGTGACAACAACAATTTTGGTCAGGCTGGTGATGACGATGGTCTTTATGACTAAAACATTGCGACGCACTGATCCCTGCTGGTGTTCAAGCACCACTCCTTGTACTTTAATTCCATTACATGCCGTACACATTGAATATGGCCGATCTAGTTCGACCCTATCGTGGGCAGGGCTTATTGTTGCCCGGCTCCCCGGCTCATAGATCGCTCCTTGCGATACCCGGTCGGGAGAGTCAGTGTTCCTGATAGACTGCGGCTTTTGCGACTCTAGAGGCAGGATAACCGTTGATGATGGACCCATTAACGATTACGGTGGAGCGTTTCCCTTTGCAAAACTGCCGATGATGGGTTTCCCATGGGAGCCCAGTTAGCGTTTGCTGAAACCTTGACATGACGGTGGATGATAGTTCATGATAGATCTCATAAATTGACGTCTGCTTTGCCTAGATGTGTTATCTTTTGTACTCTGGTGATATGCCTTTGAACGCTTGGATCATTAGTCATCTCACTTACCATGAGTGTCATAAAGTGCGATGACGATTAAAATATAGATAACAACTGCTGATCGAGTGAAAAGGGACAGCGGAAGGTTAGGCACGAAGCAATGCTTTGAGGACCAATAACTACGCGCAGAATTAATTTCTTATTTGTTAATTACATCTGGCAATGCCAGTCATCTGTCATCGCTACAATCAAGTTTAATAGCCTTGTGTACTCGGGATGAGCGAGAACTGCTTTCAATGTAACAACTAGCAATTATGCTAATTTAGGTAGTTTAGAGTAGTTTCAGGCAGGAAGTCATATCTGTCAACCACGAGAAGGCACAGGCATCATTAGAGAGGCGATCACAGCGGGAAGGGTCGTGGGCCATGGCATTACTTTCCCTTTTCTTGATGTTCCATCTGACCTATTCCCGTATTTTATACCAACGAGTGTCAAAAAGCGAAATAAGGTGGAAGTGAGCGGGTGGTTGTGGTAACAATGAACATATCATGGCAAGTACAATGATGGCGAGGAGTCTCCCGATGTAATGCGGCGCGAGACGAGATGAAATGGACCGAAATGAAGTACGATAAGTGTGAGCAATAAGATCAAGAGAAAAAAACGCCGGGCGCCTATGCCGTTATGCGGATCCATTCATCCATTCTGACAGAGCAGTGGTCGTAGTAATAGTTATAATAGATGGCTGTTGCATAAGCCCTTTTCCTTTCTTTTGCTTTATGCTTTACATAGCCTTCGAGCAACCAATTTCGTAGATCGCTTCCCGGCTAGATCCATATATCACACGGTGCCCCTCCTTTCCTGCGCCCCCCCCCCCCCCAGTCCACTCGTTCGAGAGTAGTTCATCCGTGCATGAACGGACGTCGATGATTGGAGCTGGTTGATTGGTTGGTTGGTTGGTTGGTCAGCCTCCTGTCGGTCCGTCTTCTATCTCGCACACGGCCTCCAGACTGTCCCGCGTGACCTTGAGCACAGCCTCGATGACAGCCGTCGGTATCGCGAGACTGGATGTGCCTTCCGCCCCGGCGCCAGTGCCGTTGATGCTACTCGCCGACTTGCTGGTGCCGTTGGTCACCGCCGCGCCGTTAACGCTGGGGCCACCGTCTTTGTCCGTCGCTGTTGTGGAGGATGACTGGGTATTGTTGTTGGTGGAGGAAGTTAAGGATGAAGATGATGTGTTGTTGTTGTTCGTGGTAGAAGAAGAGGAATGGCCTGTGGATGATGCTGACGCTGCCGCCGCTGCTGTGTCCCGTCGCACATCCTCGAGGACCCGCCGTATGAGCGCCGGAAACGTGCTTACTTCGCCCGACCGTAATAAGGCCAGCGCGTGCGATTGTATGGCCGACGGCCAGTTCGAGTTGTGTGCGTCAAGAGAATGGAGGAGGTGCTCTTGGATTCTGATCCGTGTGGAGACGCGAGTTAGCCTTTGATCTCAGATGGGGGGCTAAGATTAATATGTAGGCGCTTCGAGAGAAGAGAGGAAGAAGGGGAATTGCAGACCACATGAAACGAGAGTGCATAGTATAGAAGGGAGCAGAGGGTATTGCTACAGGGAAGAAGAGCACACGTACTTGGTAATGTGTCCCTCTCGTAGCAGTAGGGTGTTGACCTGGGATCGCAGATCCGGATCCTGCGTCGCTGGCGTGTAAGTCGCTGCCGATGGCGGTACCTTGACCGGCGTCGATGGTGGATGCGACATTGTGGCGATTATATCTGCTGTTTGATCCGGGGTGATATCAAGTGGAAGGTGGAGGTAGGTCCTCCAGCAGTTGTAAAGGGAAACCCTGTTCGAAGAGAGAGCCCGATGTGCCGACCTGACGCTTGGATGAATACTTCGATTACGAGGCTGCTGGACCCGTCTAGATCTCGCCGGAGCGCCGTAGTGCTAGGCCGGCGCTTTGTTCGCAGGAGAGATGACGGGATGTTTCCTAATTGCAGGATTCCTGGGAGCGAGAAACCTATAGCTTTATTGATGTACTATTCGCGCAAATAAAGCTATATCTGGCGAGCAATGGGCTTAAGGTCGTCGTGAATCATGGGAATTGCATGAAGGCGAGGCTGAGAATTGTCGGGAAAGTTTGAAAAGTGACGAGGCTGAATGGGAAAGTGTGGGGCACTCTTGGTTAGGGTGGCCCCATCCTCCCATGCAGGGGTCCCTTCTTCCAGGCATTCTTTGTTTGAATGGCCTGTGCGCACTTATTAGGTAAGGTAGTCAGGGTCCTTCCTAAAGCAGAGATTGCCCTTGCGCGCCGGTGCTACCCTAGAGTTCACCCCGTCTCCTTGTTTAGAAGCAAACGGTCAAGGGCCAACCTGCACTGTGAGATCATGAGGCTTTCAGTCATCCCAAGTGAAAAAAGAAAAGAAAAATGTTCACATCTCTTAACTAGCGTTAGCAGCTATGGAACATCCCAGCCCTTTCCCATCGTTGTTATTTTTTTTAAAAGGGATAAGGAAAATTAGCATTCTTCAGATCTTATGCAACAAAATCAGCAGTTGCCTTTGTTTATCCTACATGGTGCCGAGTCAGCATTGAAGGAGATAGCGTCCTAATACCTCTTTGAGCATCCGAGGAGAGAGATAAGTACAACAATAATCGACCATCTGATGTAAGCTTTGTGTACAATTTTGGCGGTCGGTCTAGTCTCATGCACTCCTATGTCGTGCATAACCAAGATTTCACCCCCGAGCACGTTTATCGGAGCATGTTGTGCAGCATTAGCCACTGGGGACTGCTGTCTTAATGCACCAGGTGACCTATATTACACTTCTTTTACCATGGCGATTATTTATTTAAAGTAAAAGCAACACGTAAATCTTTGCCAAAGTTATCTTATGCGGATTAGTTCATGATGTTCTATGTGCCGAAGCTACCATCATCGCCGGTTTCAATGTGTGGTCTCGTATTGCTGAATAATAGATCAACTACATCTATCTGTCAATACCAACCACATGTTTTACTTGTTACCTTCTTGATGACCTCAGAAAGCCACTTGGCAGCCAACTCGTACATAGACGACGAACCAACATTCATGCTTCATGCAGTAATGAAGGATGCACGTTAAGTCTGACACGCTGGCAACCTGATTGTACCGTTTCTGCGGTGGACTGGTGACCACTACCCCAGTCAGGCTTTCAGGCCTTCAGAGACATGGGCGGCCACGCCCTTTGCCTTGAGCCTGGCCAGAACCTGCCTTACTTCCTAAGATGTTTCAAATTGGCTTGCTGGGCCTTGTAAAATGGTGCGAAGAGCAAAGTGGACTGAGCGGTAGGCGATATAAAGTCGGGCAGGTATGTTATTATCAAGCGCTTTCGTAATTATTCTCTTTCTCTTCCTAGAGGATCCAGGGATGACGATTCGAGTTTGTGGAGCTTTGCTTCCAACATCAGTAACATTCCGCGGCAACCAATCCTTCTACTTGGTCAGCCCGCAACAGTCCGCACCAACTGTTGTGGTCGGAAATATGAGAGGTTTCCCTTACCTCGTCAGCTTCTTCAAGCGCCTAACAGAATGACTGCCGTGGGGGTCATGCCGAAGGCTTATTGACGATCACTTCATACTGGCGATTGAAAGTTGTCTAGCAGTAAATCCCGCATGTACCTTCGTCGGTCCTAAATGGGAGTGAGCTGATAGCGCCTGAACATACCAAACTCCGATGATAGCGAGGGGTCAGGCTTAATATTACAATTATGCAGACTGAATCTGTTCGGCAAATCTGGCGGTCAGTTTTGCATGACAACTCTTCAGAAGAGACTGAAGCATCTTGTACCTTCGAGCTCGTCATCAGGTCAGTGACAAGCTTTCCAAGTATTCATCTTGTATACGTACGGACTCCATAGCCACCGGTAGGGGTGAGGCGAACTTCGGTTACCAAAGAATAGAAGCGGATATCTGTGGAGCTGCAAGGTGGTGATCGGGGTGGCTATACCCTGATGACGATACTGAATAGGCTATCTTTGGGGTCAGTCGAGTGCGTACGACGATATCGACCACGATGCTAGAGCTTCCTCAAAAGGCCCAATGGCATCTGATCTAGCTACACCATCCTCGCAAACTGTAGTATGTATTTGTGCTTATGCTTGCATAACACAGCACAGTACTGCAGCCCACCGCTCTCGGTACTACTGTTCGTGATTCCGTAGTTCTAGAACCAGCTTCCTAGACAAGAGCATCCTGACGAAAAGACCACCTCCAAGAGGCCCCAAGCAGTCTACCACTCTTGTAAAAATTCGCCCATATATGACTGCAATAAAGAAAGGGTCAGTAGTGCAGTAGCAGAAGATAACTAAAGGGTTGTATCGTGTAAAGACAATCAACCTACCCTGCGAGAGAGCACAAGCTAAGAGCTAGTTGACCTTATGGTGTACGAGGTTCCCAGAAACTCCAACCGGCCATCCGATTCTCATCGAATTCTTCGTGGTTGGCGATGCGGGTTGTTTTTAAGGCCGCTAATGGGCTGGTCCGGCTGTAGGCTGCGTCGATCTTGGGTGGCGGCTGGGAGATGAAAGGGTAGGACAAACATACCAAGTTTGCCAGTGGGGTGGCCACCAATAATACCCTTTAGGAGGGTAGTACTCGGGTCTCTAAGCGAGGCGGAGGGCCGAATATATCTGCCTAGACCTGCTCTATGTACGAGATTGTGCATTGCATCATCTCGTTCCCAGCTCGTTGGAGTCGAGAGCATCAGCCGAGTTTCTACCGCAGCAAGCTCCAACAGGAAGTAGAAGAGTGGAGGTATGGTTGTGGAGAACTAAGTTGCAATTCTCCAAGGGACATATTCTTTTCCGGCCGAGTCAAAAGTTTACATATGTTGGGGGTCTGTGGTTGGCGGCAATAAAGTGATAGCAGAGAAGAGCTATGGTGAAAGTGTGATAATATCCCCTCAATACACTACAAATTAACAAGAAGCTGGGGATAAAAGTAAATAAGGTAAGGAAAGAAAGCCACAGCAGGGACAGCGAAAAACACTCCCCCCAGACTTTCTCACCCTGGAACACAATAGGAACTTGCATTGATTAGAAGCTATCGTGAATGAGGCCTGTCTTGAGTCTGCCAATAGATGAGTTGTATTTGTTGGATATATTCCTTGAAGTTGGCGATGTCTGGCCAGGATTTGTTTAAGTTGTGTCACACCAAGCTGGCACTTTGACCTTGGGGGCGAAGATCCTCATTCACAATAAATATTTACTCGTTGAGCCTCTCAGTTTACAAGCAAGCCATGTTAGCGTAGACGTACCAGCAGATGGTGGCTATCCAGCACACTGGCTGTCCTTACATCGCTCTCCACTTCCCAGATATAACGAGAACTCTTTTCATGCCCAAATAAGTCAAGCTGGACTATACATGCAAAGCATCTTCCTTCCTCCATATAGGAGTTAGCTAGCTAGTCTCAGGAATCGAATATCTTTCACATCGGCAAGAACACTCGTGCTGCATAAGTGGCAGGCTACCTTAAAAGGTGAGCTGGGTAGTACCACCTAATATTCTAAGGCATATATAACTCTGAGCACAGCACGGCTGCGTTCTAAAGTGGTGATGCTTGTGAAGGATCCCTAACAAGCTCCTTAGGAGCTCCACATTGGATGTGGCATGACCGGCGACGTTTACACCACGGTACTTCGGTCTAGAGAATGCATGCCTGCTTATTCAGTAGGTAGGCTGTTGGCACGTGAGCCAGGAATTTTCTGAGTCATCATTAATCCAGTATACCCTACCTAGGTACCCTCCCAGCGACTCTTACCGAACAAGACATTATTCGAACTGCGCAATTCACTCTACCTAGGTAGTTATAGTGTCCGGGCTACAATGCATGCTGCTTGATAGCCGCGGTATCGCGCGGTCGTCAAGTATCCACAGCTTCTGATAGTTTGTAAAGTAGATTTAGAAGTTAAAGATTAAATGATGCGATTGACATACATTGTGTATGTGATTCCAGAAGGATTATCTTCCTGTTAAAGGCTGGGACATTTGGAAGTCTCGTTCCTCTGCTCCGAACGTAGATACTTGCATTACCCATATCATAGCCCATGATGCTTAGATATGGTTCTTGGATCCATATCAATATTCACCCTCATGTCTATAGGTCTCTTCTCTGTTCCCTTACGCATGTACTGTCAACATGTTTACTAGGTTCGCCTGCGCCTTAGAAGCACTGTAGGTTTTTTTGAGAGGTGCGTTGCTGGGTTTTGTCTTGAACTGATATCAATTCACAACAGCAGTTACGGCAACGCTCCAGCGCGCGCCAAATATATATATATATATATACAATTACAAGTATGAATATAGCTCTAGAAGAGATTTTAGTGTTCACAAAGCTTTATAACGGGCACGGACTGTCGTGGTCAATGTCGAAAGGGGAATCCTCTCTGGCCAGTATACCATTGAAGGTGCATGATACCAGAATAGTCGATTCGCTTTCTCATAGGGTGCACAACCCGCTTTGCGAATCTAAAGGTCAATCAATAGAGGCTCTGAGCAACTCTCATCGCAGCTTGCATCGATATCTGGTATTGCTTACCCATCAGCAAAGGAGTCGAAGATTCTCAGTATTGGTCTATCTAGGGGGTGCATGGTCTTCTGTTACTAGATTTTCCACGGGCTTTTTCTATGTCTGAAAGGGTCTCTAACTGAAGTTGAGACATATCTTACTAATTCTTGGACTGAAAAGGAACTTTGGTTAGAAGTCATCATCGATAACGCCTGGGCGATGACGTGGACAATATGCCGGCTCGGACATGTTGAAGTGTTGACTGGGCGTGAATGATAGCTCGCGTCAGTGCCCAAAGAGCTCTGATACTAGATCAAACCGCGGCTCGATCTCCTGTATGTGAGTTAAAGAATCTAATGCCGTGGAGGCTTGTATGGGCACGAGTATATTCCCTGTTTCAGCCTTGTGGTCAGAGCTGTATCTAATGTTCTAACCACTAGATCCATGCAGGCATGTCTGACATGAGCATCACGCACAGAGCACACGCGTCGTTAGCTCGCAGCTGCATGACATAATCTGTAACAGGACCAGATTGAGAAATCTACCCCGAGAGTGCGTTGCACGGTCCGTGCCTAATAAGTCCCGAGCTGCAGATACCATAAAGTACCTTGTCCGGCTCGCGGAGCACCAACACACCCTCCCCCACGTTGGGGCTGGTTGCGGGAGGTAGCTAAGGCATGGAAATGAGAACGAAAACAACGACAGCCGTATTGCGCGCGTCCTTGTCCCCCATCAGCCGGGCTGCCAGCGTAGCCAGCCACATGCACACTGGTTCGTCCAAGTCTCGAGTCAGTACTGCAGTTCCGATCTGCATACGTACCCGACGGTGGCCGACAGATATTGAGGGCTAGAGAGGGGATGCAGTTGACCTTGAAATGGCACGTAGACGACGAATAGCAAGGGGAGACGGACGAAACAGAGTCGCCATGTCATCAATACCGCTAACGACTGGTTTTGGTATACGCTGGTGGCTTGCTTGGACATGCACGACACGTGCAAAGTTGATACGCATGCTCGACATGGGGCGCACGAAGCTCGGAATGGTTATCCACACTGACGAGAGGCGCGAGAGTCGCTTACCCGCCCCAGAAATCGACAACACGTACTACGACAATACTGTGCCGTAGGGCTCACTAGCGAGGGTTTTCTCTTGAAAGTACATGTAGTGTAGGTGTGAGTAGACTACATTATGAGTGCTAATGTGGTTAGCAATGGTACTCTATAAGCAGGCCCTGGTTACCGCTGCAAGACACTGGATCCACTCCTTGACCGGTTACCTTGTCGGGAACAAGACTTGTACGTATTAGGCAATCGGTCAGGCGTGCCAGGACCAGGTCGGCAAGGTGCGACGGTTTTCGGGACGGGACAAGCGAAATGCAGACAAGGTTTAATGCACAAGAGGCCGGTGGGAAGGTCGGTACTGCCGGACGACCGTTATCGATTCCAGCTCGGAACAAAATCCCCAAAAGGCACTTTTGATCTATTTATCCCTTCTTACCGCGGCGAGGCAACGGGGATGACGGAGCCCACGAAGGAAGCTGACCAGAGCAAGGAATTAACAAAACATGCTGCAAAGTGCTACAAAGTGCCGCTTATGCTGTACAAATCATCCGCATAGTCGGTATGAGTGACACCGAGCGGGAGCTCTACGTGGCTGAAGTGGACGGACGGACGGACGGACAGACACCTTGCTCGGCATTGACACGGAGGATGCAGGATATTTGGGTCTTTCTACGGCAAAGAAAGTACTGGCCAGGGTCTACAGGGCCATCAACGAGGGGAGTGAATGAGTGAGAGGGAGATAGCTAGACAGAGAAAGAGCTAATGAAGGGGGGTATATGGGTGTGCCTGTGTGTGTGCGCGCGCTTGAGCCTGTGGACGTGGGCGAATCCATACAGACGAGATATACAAAGACAAGTGGCTCCGTTGCTACTGATGCCACTCAGAGCAGGCGTCCTGTCGGCGTGATGAGCTGGCGAAATCGAACGCAAGTCTAAAACCGCTTCAATCGGACTTGCAGGAGTGAGGTTGTCCATGATACTCTTCTCGACATGTTGGTGAATAATAGATGCGTAGGATTGCTCTTTAGGGTGAATATGGTCGATTAGACGATGCCCACCGTCTGATCGGTTGGCTACCTGACATTTCGTCTTTGAGTCTAATAAGTTGTCTAAATAGCTTCAACACAAGACACACTAGACGCGCATGTCATCGATGAGCAATCAACATGGTTGATTTGTTGTTCTCCTGTGGTTGGCTATCGCTACGGCCCCGGCGAAGCGGACTGAGATGCTGTCAAGGTTTAGGTTTGGAAGTTAGAGCCCAAGGGGAAGAAGCGCAAGGCAGTATCAGAGTGCCGAAAGAGTCAGATGCTAGATACACATCATATACTCCAGGGGGGTCGGCTCAGGTTTCCCTGACCTATTGCATCAAGACATCAACGGTAAAAGGGCTGCAAAGGTTGCGCAGAGCAACCGAAACGTTGCAGAAACCCCAAAGCCGGCGGCAGATCGAAGTTGTTAGTTACACAGCGTATGCGTACAATTGTGCTCTGCTCTGCCTCTCCACCTGGGCACCTGAGCACCACCTCGGTACACGAACTTGCCGATTATCTGCTTTTAAGCAGCGGTGGGATGTGCCAAGCGGCTGATTACGTGGTGCTTCGATTCAATATTCTATAGGGTTGTGCCGCTGCATTGGGTTGTCGGCCACTGTTGGGCCCAGCATCGCAAGATTTAAAGTACATGCATACACCCTCCCACCCCTACTTATTATTAGTGTAGGTAAAGTACTAGCATAATAGGGGGTTACCACTTTGGTGTTTACTAGCTACCTATGTAAGTTGTGCTCCGTACTACCATGCGATAGCCCGGCTTCCCGGGTCTTGGGGCTACCATCGAATGATAGGCAAACTGACAGGTCAAACTGCGACCATTACACAACGCCTCGAGTCGATCGAAAAATTTGAACCTGACGAATGTGGTTTTTATACCTACCTACATTAGGCGCACGCCTTACTACCACTGGTATCTCTCGCAGGTGCTGAAGTCGTCGTCGTCTTGCGTTGCGGCTAACAACTGCACCACCCTCCTGCACCACATGCACCGCCCCTCCGTCTCCCCCCCTTGGCTTCCACAGCTTCCACAGCGAGGTACCGACCCGCCCTAGTAAAAGTTAACGACAGCCGATAGCGAAACACCTCCTCGTGGATTGCAAGCCAGGACCTCTTATACCCCACCTCGAGCCCTCCTCCAAGCGAAAAGGCCGGCGGGCCAGACAAACCCGACCCCTGTTTCCCCTGTCCAGACTGTCTGGCCCGTACACAATAGGTACTATAGTATAGGTACTTGTGCTCCCTCTGCTCCTCTTTATGCATGCAAGGCCGCATCAATCACAAGGGCGGCCGGTGTCCCCTTCCCTCTGAAGACAGCCACTAGCACTTCGACGCAAGGCGGTGAAGAAAGGCTGCAAGCCGTTTGGCTCGTCGCCGACGCCTCTGCAGACCACTGGAACCAAATCCCGTCCCTCCATTCGTCCCAGATGTCGCAGGTCGGGCCGTCGAATCACAGCTTCACATATTCACATACACACAACCACAACCCGTACCCAAGTCACTTACTACTTCAATATCCCCATTGTGCTCTGTCCTGCGCGTCTTCGAGTCTTTGCTTGTTTGGCAAGGCGAAGAGTCACTTTTTCTCTTACTTGATCGCCCACACGAAAGCGACAGAGAACGAGAGCGAGGGGACCACTCAATCCGACAATTAGCACCTCCTGGTATGTTTGTTTGTTCTCGCCCTGTCTGTCCGTGACCTGTTACCAAACTTTTGCACTTGCACTGGGCATTGCACTGCACTGCACGGATACTGCAAATCTATACCATCACGCGCGGTAAGACGGACGGCATATATCGTTCACCAGGTTGATCCTCATGGCATCCCATACTCCCATGAGATTTACCAGTTTATAATATACCTAATGCACTTTTGTACTTCGCACTTCTCTCCTTGATCTACCTGGCCTGTATCCGTTTTATGTGCTGGTAGAGAAGCGACAACAGCACGAAACAGACGACTTGAACCTACGCATCCTTCTTATCTGCGCCTTCCTCGTCACTTCTTGATTTCTTGATTTCCCTTCTCTTCCTTGAATGTATTCCTCTGACACTTTAGCCGTCTTCCCTCGCTTCACACGCCTTGGCCATTGCTAGTCTTTCTATTCCTCCTCTTCCTCATCCTCTCCCACCACTTTTTCTCCCTCTCCCTTTCACTTCGTACATTGCCTGTTCCACACCCTCCTTCATCTTCCCTACTTCGGCCATTGACCATTGAGCTTGCACAGATCTAGACACTGCAGTCTTGCACTGCCAAAGCCCCTAGGCCCGTGATCGGGTTACTCTGCGTGTATTAGGGTCGAATCGACTAGCATATTCCCACTTGACATCTACTACTCCTCCACACCAACTGGGTCACCGTATTTACTTGGATGCCAGATCCTAGATCCTAGATCCTAGTCTAATTTACACGACATCCTCGTCGTCTAGCTTGATTATACACCTCCCTCTGTGTAATATCTCACGACAATTCTGCTTCTACTTCTTCTTTTCTCACCCCGTCCCTTTTATCTTGTTCTTCGCCATTTATTGTACTGTACCTGTCACCCATCGTCGATTAATCTGCCTATCACTGTCGCCGTTGCTGGCCGTTCGTGGTGGCACTATACTACTTCGGTGAGTTTCAGCTGCTGATCTCGGCCGGAACGAGTCGTTGGCCTGTCAATTTATTGTCCTTCGGGTCCCTCCACGGTGTGGCTTTCGCCACTAACACCCGTCTGGTGACCCGCCCCACCAGGACATGAGGTCGGGTTTTTATTTTTATTTTACTAACTTGGGCTGGATCTGTAGACACTTGACCTATTGTTTCCTAAACTTTCCCGGGAGATTTGCTCCTGCCGCCTTGTAAGCTTTTAGATAAGAAGCAAAGCAAGGAGAAGAGAGTACTGGAGCCGGTATCGAGTCGCGTTGAATGCGGCAATGATACAGTTCCAGGACTGCCGTCAATAATATCGTATGTCACGCCCACCTTGCAGCATGCAGTGCGATATTACCGTCCCATTATTTGCTGTGCAATTTGTCTTCCGGGCTCGGTGTGCTGATTCGTTCCTCAGTAGAACAATATGACCGCGTCCGTCGTGGCACCGAACGAGAGTTTGGCAGAGAGGATCTTAACTATCACACAGTACTTGTATCCAGACTTACTCTTGGTCATACTATTGCTCTTTGGAGCCAGCTATTCCATCTACAATGCTAGGAATAAAGAAGACATAATTGTTCCTACGGTCACGGGCCCAGGCGGCAGACCATTACCGCCAACAAAAAAGCGACGCCTTGATGACAAGTCACAGGAGGCGGAGGAAAGATTCTCTCCCGCTGTCAGAGGACTCTTTCAGTGGCTGTACACGGCAGTAACCCTCACTTTCGTTGGCCAAGGTGCCGCTATTGTTACCCGTGCGCTGGTGCAGAAGACACCTAATGGCGAACACGCTTGGTGGTGTGGGGAACCCAAAGCAGTAATGAGTCTCCTTTCGTGGTGGATTTCAATACCCTTCGCTAACTACTGAGCAGGTCTATACCTTGGGCTCGGCGTTTCTGTACCTTTACGTATTCATCGCGCTCTTTGAGCAGAAGCATCAACCAGGACCGGTATTTATGCTCATGTGGTCAGTCGCTCTGTGTATGGAGATCATCATCTTCACTTGCGACGCCATCATTCTATCACAACCCCATAAAGTCATGGTCAATCTGGACCGGATCAAGTATGTGATTGTCGATGCTATGGACAAGTGGGATATCATTGATCTCAGCTTGTCGGGCTCTCGTTTGTGTATAATCGCTGGCAGTGTTGTTGTTTGGGGCACTGTAACGCTTATGGAAAGGCGGGCTGAACGTGAGAAATGTAAGCGTGAGCATGGGTACAATTCCGAAGCTGATGAGAACACACCGCTCCTCCACCGAGATCCAAACGGCTACCAAGCGAACGGCCATGCTCCTTCTGGCATCAATGGATCTGCTGACGGACCTATTAGCGGCAACTCCACCCATGCCATGGTCGATGAAGATGCCGGATTCTACCGCCCAGAGAAACTCCCTCGCACCACTTGGTTCGAATATCTGCGTGGCTACTCGGTCTTCTTTCCGTATATGTGGCCAGCTAAGAAGCGCAGGTTACAGATCGTTGTCATTCTCTGCTTTGTCCTGCTTGCCCTCCAAAGATGGGTAAACATTATGGTGCCTTATCAGATAGGACTCGTCACCAATCAGCTCACGGATGATCTTCACAAGGATGGTAAACTACAGATGCCCTGGAGCTCACTCGGACTACTCATACTGTATAAGCTACTGCAAGGGCCGTCCGGACTGCTTGGATCTTGGAGATCGATGCTGTGGATCCCCGTTTCTCAGCACGCTTATCGAGCTCTCACCACATCTGCCTTTGAGCATGTGCACTCATTGAGCCTCGATTTTCACCTCGGAAAACGAACTGGAGAGGTCCTGTCGGCACTGAACAAGGGTGCTTCAGTTAACTCTTTCCTCGAGCAGGTCACTTTTCAAGTTTTCCCCATGATTGTTGATCTGTTCGTGGCCATCAGCTATTTCTATTTTAGGTTTGATGCCCTTTATGCCGTCATTGTCTGCATTGTCACATTTTATTATCTCCTCCTTACTATCCGCTTGGCTTCAAAAACAGCGGATCAGCGAAGGGCCATGTCGAATGCGGACAGGGAAGAAGAGGCTGTCAAGAATGATTCCATCATTTCTTACGAAACAGTCAAATACTTCAACGCCGAGGACTTTGAATTCAAGCGTTACCGGCAAGCAATAACAAACTTTCAGACTGCCGAAGCTGAAGTCACTTGGAGTATTAGCCTGATGAACATGTACCAATCTCTTGTGTTCATGACAGGCATGCTCGCTGCTGTCATGTTTGGAGCCTATCAAGTTACTCAAGGCTATAGACAAGTTGGCGACTTCGTTGCCCTCATAACATACCTTGGCCAGTTGCAAGGCCCACTTAATTTCTTTGGCACATTTTATCGAACTGTTCAACAAGCCATGATTTCTGGCGAGCGACTTCTGGAACTATTCAAGCAGCGCCCGACTGTGGTAGATCGCCCTGGCGTTCCCACAATGACTACATGCAATGGCCACGTCGAATTTTCTAAGGTCAAATTCGCCTATGACCAAAGAAAGCCTGCGTTACGAAATCTCACGTTCGAGTGCCGACCTGGGACTACAACTGCTCTTGTTGGCGAATCTGGTGGTGGCAAGTCCACTCTGTTCCGTTTGCTGTACCGTTACTTCAACTGCCAGGCCGGCAACATCCGAGTGGATGGTTGTAATGTCAAAGACGTGACAATCGACTCAGTCCGGCGCTTCATCGGAGTGGTGCCGCAAGACACAATTATGTTTAACGATACCCTCTTATATAACCTCAAGTACGCCAACCAAAACGCAACTGACGAGGAAGTCATTGCAGCATGTCAGGCTGCCAGCATCCATGATAGGATTATGTCATTTCCTGACGGATACCATACCAAGGTTGGTGAACGTGGTCTCAGACTCAGCGGCGGCGAGAAACAACGAGTCGCTATTGCTCGCACGCTTTTGAAGAACCCAAAAATCATTATGCTCGACGAGGCCACCTCGGCTTTAGATACGCATACGGAGCAGCAAATCCAGTCTCGACTGGCCAGCATTGGTCGGGGTCGCACCATGCTAATCATTGCGTGAGTATCTTGTGGTCAGGTTTCGAACGCGAATGCTAATGTATGTTAGGCATCGATTGTCGACGATTACGCATGCGGACCAAATTCTAGTACTCAACCAAGGCACTATTGTAGAGAAGGGCACCCACGCAGAGCTTTTGGAGCTTAATGGCAAATACGCTTCAATGTGGAATCGACAGGCTAAAGCTGAGAAGGCTGCGGAAGACGCTAGGGCCGCTTACCGCAAGGCAGAGAAGCTGATGCGAAAGGCCAACATCTCGTCTCCCTCGGACGAACACCATGACCGGGCCCAAGAAGCAAACGGTCATGACGAATCCAGCAGCTCGTCGGATGAGTCAACCACGACAGCGAAGCTTTCTACGCAGCATGAGCTGACGATGACACCCGATGGCCGCTTCCCAAGTTAACCAACCAGGCATAATCTTTTTCACACTCAACTTGACTCTGGGAAGTTCAACCTTCGCCAAGTTATTGACACGAGCATACGCATATATGCATGCTTCGCTAATTACCCTTCTATGTCTCCACTTTCCGAGACATTGCATTGCAGGCGGCGTTAGTGGGATATACAAAACACTGAAAAGACCCTTCTTTTCAAGGGACATGATGATGGCAATTCAGTACCTGCATTTCTTGCGTTTCCGCGACGATACCAAAGACGTTTGTTTTCGTGTCTTAATAAAGAACCGTCGTTGCCTACATTATATGGCTACATTTCCGACGTTTGACTACGAGGTCTGCTCAGGCATTTGGCAAGAGTAGACTCTAAAGACCGAGTAGACGCCAACTAGAGACCAGGGTAAAGAGGTTGCTGTTCTTTTGGTCAACCCTTAGTCTGCCTTGTCTTCTAATGTTCTTTGATGGCATGACCCCGCGGTCTTGTGTCACCGCTGATGAGTGATGATTACGTGCATAATTAAGGAGGCAGCTGGGGGGAAGAAGGGGAGTTGATGGACATTGCATCATAGAACCCGCAATATAGATGGCGGTGCAGTAGGACACACTAATGAAAACTGCAGTTTCGCAGCTTAAGGCGAAAAATAATACAAGTTGAGCTATTTCAAAAGTCACTTTCTGGTATTTGGGCTAATAGTTGCCCATACTATACTTGTCTGGGGTTACGGACAACGATACAATCTTAAGCATGTAGGCTGTCGCCAAAGAGAAGCGATCAATCAACAAATTATAGACACGGTCGGCTCAGCTCGGCTCCACATTAGCACACAATAGAACCGGGCTCGGCTGTTCTGGCCACACGATAGTGGACAAGTATCATACATCCCGCGTGACGAGGGAGGCGGAGTTTGGTTCGACTGATGAGAACACACGGCCCTCGAGGCTTTGAGGGCCAACCTTCTCGTATATGCTAGTATGTCATTAGTAAAACACATGCTGGCGGCGAACAGACATAGCCACACATATGTACATGTATAAAAGTGGATAGTATGTTGCTCGTTTCGGATGGGGATGTGTGAGTGGACCATGGCGGCCCCACTGCCGGTACATCAGTAGCACAGGTTGGTCTGTAAATACGTGCTCATAGTGCTTAGACGAGCGTATGTATGTTATAGCGCGTGTAAGTGTCCAGATGTGTGTGCGTGTGTCATCTGTGTGTCATCCACGGTTGTCGGTGTTTATATAGATGTGCATGAGGGTGTTTACATTACGGCGGATTAGTATGGAAAAAGTTTGGTTTGGTACTGCACATTTGCACGATTGAGGAAAAGGGTCGTTGCGAGAAAGATGGCGAGACGTGGTGGTTGTGTGAGTGGGACTTGGTCTGTTTGAGATGAGAAACAAGATGTTGAGATGTAAGATGTGTCTATGTGGCAGATAAGCGAGAAGTAGGTGATTTTACTCTGCTTTTAACCTTGTTTACTGATTGGAGTGGGAAAATGTATTGGACTACATCGATAAGAACGGGTAGATAGAGGGCCGTCGGTAAATAATGAGAGAAAGGGTGAGAATACCTAGTTTAGGATTAGTTGTCTGCTGGTAGATACACAGGGGAGGGTTTAAGGAGATAAATTATCGAAAGTATAACTACCTCAGCTAGATGGCAGAGTGTAGCCAATGTCTAATCTCGAGGTTCTCTATGAGCGTGGGGTACAAATGCACGGCTATGTAGCTGGTTGTGTTAGAGTGCTTCAAAGTGAGAAAAAGGATGTACTTGAACTGGATAGTGATACCCTAAAACGTGCAAATATGTATTTTGTACGTGCTTATTTATCGGGCAGGGTCACGATACACAGAATACGCAACGCTCAAAGACAAAAGTCCGTTTTCGCCCCCAACAGAGGTCTCAAATCAGTATAAGATTGTTCCGCAGTCAGCGGGCGTGGAAGCAGCCTTAAAGGGAAGCGAGTTTGGTACGTTCAACTTGACGCCCATATGGAACACTATAGGCTATATCATGAGACGAAGGCGATAGATAGTTAAAAAGCAGGCCTAACACGATCGCTGTCCTTGCCAATTAGATATTATGTAGCCGGCAACTATGTTACAGGAAGCGAAAGTGTATAGTCAACTTGTAACATGTCTCGTCCTACTACCGCGGCATCATCGTATGAATTCTTTTTTATCATCATTGCCTGTTATCATCTGCCAAGCCGCAAAAGTAGCCACCAACCAACTCGTAGACCGAATGCTTGTTGTCAGGGCGCTAGATATTTGTGCGCAGTCACGAACATAGTCAGCAAGCCCTTAGAGCCCCCAATACAGCCAATTGTTCCTATTACTTGCCTATTTATTCCAATATTTCGATTTCGAAAGACGCAAAGCCCCCATACGCCGTATGTGCTGCTAGCGAATGGCTATGGGCGTGGATGCTACCCCCTTAACGCCAATTCCCATAAAAATGGAGCCGTTTAAGCACTTGTTGAGTATTTTGAATTTTGTTGATGCAAATATGGCTTACTCCTAACACAACCAAGGCTGACATTACGGTACCGTGTGTGCCGTCGTGCTTAACGTTTAAACGAAATAGGTACAAGCGAAGGTTATAAAAAGGTGAGTCCCAGCACCAAACGTGATTTATTAGGCTGGTTTTTTCTTGGATGCTGTCCCATTCGAACGACCTTTGACGAAGCCATTAGCATGGCCGTTAGCACCAGAGGTGTGACCATTGGGTAGCGGCTTCGTCTCTTTAGTCTTGTCCTTGATAGCCTCGATCTCTTCGAGGTCAGACTCTTCAGCTGCGGATCGGTCATCATCGGCTGTTTGATATACTACAAAACGGTAGGCAATCCGGACGATGAAGAACAGCCAAAATAGGTTCAGTGCCTGCAGGGAAGCAAGCAGTGCGAAAGTGATGACGAACGAGATGTCGCACTTGTACTGCTGGGTCTCCCAATTGAGTTCATATGGACCGACCGTTTTGAATTCGGTAAAGAGAGACCAAATGATACCAAGGTTCAGGTAGTGCCGCAGGTAGGTCCAGACACACATGAACACGAAAAAGTAAGGCCCAGTGGACCAGTGGTCAATATAATTGAGGGTTTTCGAAGTCTACCGACACGTCCGTTAGCGTTTGCGCTCTGGTTCGGCAACTCAAACACCAAACCCTAACTTACCGCCAGGAAGAAGTCACTGATGTCGTGGGTTATATAAACAGCGAGGCCCATATAGGTAAAATGGAATCTATAGCTGAGGCCAATCAAGGCCAAACTAACAATGTGGTGTCCCACGAGCTCCTTGAAATCCTTCCTCCTTTCCTCCAAGCCCAGCAGGAGTACTATCGCCTGCTGCGCCCAGTATGCAGCCTGGAAGAGGTAGTAGAACTTGAAGCCAGCCTCGTGGGTCTTATGAGGAAAATCCTCATACATGGCACGGGTATTGAAGTACCAGATTGGGGTTCGGCTCATGACGTACATTCCGGCTGGCCCCAAAAAGCCGAAATAGATTGCCGTGTACAATTGTTCCATGAAACGGCTTTGCTTGCCACGAGACTTCAAGCCGGCGTATTTGGCCAGGGGCCGCAGAAACTCCTGCATGATGAACTCACGAGTGAAAGACAGTACGACGGTGTAGAAGCTGACGAGAGCAATATCCCAGGGTCCTTTGCCATACTGCGGCGGGGTGCTGGGATCGGCACCAGGTTCAAGAGGAAGCTTATAGGAGAGGAAGATGAAGCGATGAACAGGATTGGATTCGGTCGGATTAATGGCATAGAGAATACCAAAAATGGCGAGGAGCATGAGGGGCAAGACCCAGGTGTGCTTGAGGGCGAAGTGCTTGCACCGACGTAGCAAAGAGCGTGCCTTGCGGCGTTTCGAGCCTTTCTTGGCGGTGTACTTGCTGTCAGCGGCGGAAGACCTGGGCGAGGCGGTGGGATTGCTCTGCAGACTTGCGAGGCTCGTGTGAAGGCTAGGGGCACCAGTATCGCCAGCGCGGATCTCAGCAGGGAGCCCACTTGACTTCCTAGGACGGCGACGCGCCATGGTTTGTTCGGCAACCGAACGCAGCTGGTCGGCAGAGGTGCTGAGTAGAGGGAAAGGCTCCGCAGATGCCATGTTGGCGGTGACAATAGGGACCGGTCGCGTCGCAGTATACCAATTGGCGAATAGATGGGGAGTACGACAGTTCAGAGGATGGGAGGCCAAGGCTAGCTACTAACGATATTGTCGGTGCTACCAAATAGGAATATCTTAGATACACGTGCAGCTCGCCGATGCGAAACGGTCGTGGGGTTCGAAGGACAGGGTAGTTGAGTTTCGAATCCGAAGATGCTAAAGGAGTGAAGTCATCTAGGAATGCTCATAGCTCGAGGCCACGAGGCGAGGCAATGGAGGAGAAAGCAGTAGAACTCGATTACGATACGACACGATGCGATACGATGCGATGGTTAAGCTGTCCTCAGGAACAGAAAGTAATAGGTATGGGAAATCCAGCTACTCGTGACTTTCGAAAGGAGGAAGGAAATTGGCTGTTCAATTAATTTTTCCCCGGCCGTGCAGTCAATCGGTCGGTCAGGGATAGTGCGACCCATCCCCCATTTCCACTTCCTTCTCCCGTCGCAAGGGCTGAGATTCTTGAATGTGATTGGGTCGTTGACGCTCTCCCAGCTCTGTAGTGGATCACTATCCATTGGATCCATTGGATAGCGCAATTGTCCAAGGTTACGTCCAGTCCACCTACATTGTTGATAATTGGTCCCCTTTTTCACGTCATCTTCAGAGCACACGTTTAGACTACGTGTAGGAGTATCCTACCTACGCGGTGGATCGCGTTCTGATATCCAACCACTAGTGTACTTACAGAACAGTTTTCTGTTATTTCCATCTTCTAACGGTCCTCAGCGAGCATTTCATTGCAGTTACTATATGTAAGAAGAACTGCCTGCTAGAATCCGTTCTTTATACTCGATAAGAGCGGATGCCAGATGCTGCTTACATCTTTCCACGATTACTACATTGACAATTCTTACTCATACACACACACACACACACACACACAAGTCGGTCATCTACTTCAACGTCGATTCAGCATCGTGAGGGTAAATGGCGGTTTATCCCCTCCTTTAATCGCCTATAGCCCTGCTTATTCTAGTTGGTGCCAAATTCACGGACAAGCAGATGTTGTAAATTTTTTGATACTAACACGCTACGGCGGAAAAAATCTTGATGCTTCAGTTCAGTCTAGGTATTTGTTTGGCGAAAAGCTGAACAGACCGCGTTCTGCTATAAGTGGCCACACGCCACGTCCGGCGAGACGTTTTGAAATAAAAGGTGTCTCGCAAACCAGTCATTAGTAAGTTCACTTAATAAAAGACGTTATGGTGTCGGCCACAGCTTAGCCAATGCTAGCCTCACTTAGCGCTGAGCACCGTCGCCATCGAGTTGCGCTATATTCTGGGGCGCAAAATACGAGAGAAGACAAGGGCGTGTCCTGGCGAATAGGGGTCCATGACCCCAAAGCGAATATTGTTTAGCCCCCTCTTGCTTGCTTATCGTTAAAAAAATGAGTAGATATTTGCGATAATATGTTTGTCACTTTCTACAAAAGCAGAAGATGTAAGGAGACAACAAGTGAGACAAGTTGAAATCCTTTTATTTGTTTGATGGTTCTATACCACGCCTCGTGAGGAATCTGGGACGTTTGCCCTTGCGCATCGTGCTGGCTATTGCTATGTCCAAACTTTCCTCATGTAGACACTACTGTATGCGATGATGAACTATACACTCTCACCACCCAATCCATCTTCAATATACACATATAAAACTATATACTCGTCGCTCAGCCTCCTGTCCAATGCCAATACGCTGCGGCTAGATATCAGAACGTCGTATTCGACACCGTAAGGCCAAATCACCATTTTGATTTGCTAACTCCACTTCCAATGCCAATGCCCGTCACAAATGTGGAAACTCGAAAACCCATGCGCCGCGCTCTCATCATCGTCATAGAAACCCAACGAGTGCAAAGACCAGTGTTTAGAAAGGGATCGAAATCCCTTATACCGGAGGACGTGACGGAGACTGGTCCCTTATAAGGTCATCCACCGGCCTTCGCTCGGCATAGACCCTCTCTCGTCTTTCTCGACTTATAACGCCAGAACTAGGACCACTGTATCGTCTTTCGTCGGGCCATTGGAAAGGCGCCTCATTCCCATCCGGTGAACTGGGCAATGGTAGTCTCGCTGAGTGAGTTGCTTCGGTGTGACTCCAGGTCCTATGAGGTGGAGGTGAGGTCACGGTGCCTGACATAGCGCTTATATTTTCCACGGCTCTACTGGGGGGTGCAGATGGGGACGACAGCCCTGGAGAGGGAGGCCTTCGGTTTCCTGTTTCGAGTTCCTCTTCTTCCAGTAATTGTGCCAGCGCTACTCCACGGCGCGGTGGCGCGGGAATAACTGTTACCGGTAGACTGGCTGTGTCAGGTGTCGGTCGTATGCGTTGAAGTATTCTCTCGGCTTGGGTAGCAGCAAAGTCCTCCATTCGACTTCTAATATCCCATCTAGATAGAGTCTCATGTCCTCGGCGTGACTCGTCGAGATTGGGCTTGGTATGGGGCAGCACTTCAGCAGGGGGGTCACGCCCTTTATGATGGAACGGATTCAACTGCATCAAAGATACCCAGCGGCTGCCAGGCTTAGTAATTTCCCTCTCACGTATATGCGATGTGAAGCTCAGTTGCAGCCTAGATGTAGCTGTAGGCTGTTCAGTGATCTCCGCTGCCACACCCTTATGGGAAGAAGCTATCGTATCGCCCCTGGATGGCGGTCGATCAATGCTTCTCGATGTCGTCTCGGTTAATGGCTGATACCGGATATGGTATATTGTACTATCAGCGCTTGCCGTGTCTGTCCTACTGACGGGCGTAATTGCAGGAGGTGGCCGGGATGGCCAAAGTGGCGGTTGCAGGAACCGGGCAGTTGATCTGCCTACCGCTGGGGCTTGTGGAGCCGATCCTGGTTGCGCCTGGTTAGGACTGCTTTCTGATCTCGAACGATATCGTCTAGCAATAGTAGACATCGCAGGCCACATATTACTGCGGTTTCCAGAAGACGAGGTAGCGCTGTTATCTCCGCCATCTCCATCACCAGTCATGCTCTTGTTCTTCCTTCGGCGAGGCCACATCAGATCTGAGGGTGATACTTCTATCATCTCATCACCATCAAAGACCTCACGACCCAGAACCCCATCCTTCTTCTCTTCGCGTTCCAATGCTTCAATGCGTTCTACCCATTCCCATACAACAACACTTGCGGCCGCCGCGCCGACCCATCGAACGTAATCACCCCATCCAGTGAATTCTGGCCAAGCAATATCTAACACGAAGAAAACGACTGGAACAATCAAGGCACCAATCGAGAGGGCTGCCATCAATGAAATATTCTTCATCAATGGATGATAGAATGCATATCGCTTCTTCATCAAGGCGTAGTAAATAACCCACGCGGCATACAGGAGCCCGAGGGATAATTGAAATAAATAGCTGAGCGCTGGAACAGCTTCGGTAAAATGGCGTGGCTTGGGGTTGTTTGCGCCCATATACTGGAAGCTATTAAGGGCACCAAAGATAACATCAAGAGTAATGAGAGAGAAAGCTGTCCATTTGATAATGACCTTTTCGCGCTGGCGTGGGAAAAGACGGATCAACGTCTGCGCTTGTGCCAGCCAAAGAAAGGTATCTGAGATCAGTTGAATGACTTTCAACTGCGTTCCACCAAGAACCATTTGCTGTAGCTTGTGAGCGTCCTGAATACCCCAGAGGTACTGTTGTTCAGCCACGCGAAACGTGTCAACGGTCGCGATAGTAAGTGATATCGCCACGAGCAAAGTAGCTACTTTCTGAAGCCACGGACGGTCTCCAATGTTGATGCCGTTTGAAGGGCCATTGGTGAATCCACGGCGTCCCAGAGTAACCACGCCACCGTCCAGAAACGACCTCGGCGCAATTACGAGCATGACCAAGAGCATATAAGCGAGAATGGTGGTGGCAGCCAATGCGTAACATTGCGGAAATATCGAGGCATAGAAGGGATCACGCAGGTCGGAGAACCCGGGCGAAGCTAACGTTTCGGTCTGATCCGCGCTTACACCACCCCCGACGATGATGGCGGGAAGCGCCATTGTGGTGGCCTTGGTGCACAAGGGTGAGTAGACGGCATCGGCGACTAACTTGGTGGGCGTGGCGCCCATAACGGACAGCACGCCATTCACCGCGAGCGTGAGTGGTGCACAAGCAGTTGACATACTCGGATATGCGATAGTGAAGGCCGTGGTAGGCCGAAACTGAAGTTGCGTTTCCAGCGTCGCTTAACAACGACACGGCCCACCACTAGGCCACGGATGGATTGAGCGAGGTCGTGCTACCGGGAGACGTCCGCCATGGAACGGAAACACGGCCCTCTCGAGGGCTACAAGAGTCACGTAGTGCGTAGGTGATTTGTGTTACGCCGTCCGAGTTCAACACGATGGTATCCCCTTGGATTCGAAGCACGAGGACGTTAAACCAAAAGTATTTCCTCTTTCGCCCCTCCTCTTTCTCTTGCTCACACTTCTTCTTTCGCTCCCAGGTCGAAGTCAAGAGTGTTCCAGTCAGTCCAACAATTATCGAGATTGGCGCAATTCGATGTGTTGTTTCGTGGTGTCGTCCGTTTACAAGTCGCGGCGGGGATACGTTTGAGTTGTTCGAGAACAAGGTTGATGGCTGGGCGCCGAGAAAGCAGGACTGTTAAAGATAATTAGCACTAAGGAATGGGAGAGGTGGAAAATGGGGGGAGACTTGTTGGACTTGGGGGCATCGTCGCGGCGGCAAATGGTCTTGCTAGGGGGGAAGGTAGGCGGGAGAAGCAGGGGTGGTCAGACGGGCTGCAGTAAGTATCGCTTACCGGCCAGCCCATGCTACCGTGATAGGTACTGTAGTCCAACCGGTGTAGACTGTACTAGCGATGCACCACTATCGCCTAAATCCGCCACCTACTGCGTACCTACCAACCAGCTGTGGATACTGTGTACTGAGCTGCGATATATACCCAGCAAATGCGTGATGTGTGCCTGATCACTTCTATATACGCAGCACAAACATGAAGTAAAGTACCAAAGTTAGAAAGTTGACCCAAGAAACACGATAGCGTAAATCGTCCGTTTACTCGATAAGAATCCCGATGCGTTTCTTGTCTAGACTAAGGAGTCGTCTCGTCTCGAGACTGTCTCGTCGAGACGAAACGTTTCGACGCGTCAACAATTGGTCAGCAATTAATGTCTTGCTCAACACCAACCTTAGCAAGCAAATTAGGCAAGGTAGACGGACGAAATGACGAGTGCCCCAAGAGATTAACGTTCGGCAGACACACACATACACGCATATGCACACGCACATCCCCATATATACTAACTATACTTTCCGCAGGACCGTGGAATTCAGATCTGCAACCTCGCACACAGAAAAGAACGAGGTGCGGAACCGTACGAAGCGAGGCCCGGTGAGGGTATACAGTAGAAATCACGCGCAGATAATCCAGAGTCGTATTCCAAATCCTACCTTTGCAGATAAAGCCTACACACACACACACACATACTGTACGTGCATACACCTACATGCACCCATAGAAACAGGAATCTACCCAGAATAGTAAAAGTAATCGTAGCCACCGGCTGGCCACCGGCTAGCAGCATGACAAGGGGGGTTAGCCGTCTGTACTAACCTTAGTTTAGTACTCTTAGTACTGACCACTATCTGACATACTATACATGTACTACGGGTAGTAAAATCAACTAGTATAGATTTGAGATAGAGGAATGAAAATAGTAGAAAACAACAAGAACACCATCCACATGCATCCCCCAATCAAAATGGTTATTGTCTGTTATTAGCGATGAAGATCCTCCACGGCTATGCGTGGTCTTCAATTATAATAATACGGTAAGAACCGGATGGGTCAGTGATTGACGGAAAATATCTCTGAAATAAACAGGACTCGGCGGCATGAGCTAGGTTAGACAAATTAATTGAGCATCAGTGACCTCCCATGGCAAGGTTACTCCGTAGTCGGCTAAAAGCAGAGCAATGAGTTGTAGCTCTCGACGCTAGTTAAAAATATCTTCACCAGCACAAGGCCAGGATACATACATAGGAACGTGCTTCTTAGATCATCACACGATGCTCTTACCATAAGCACTATCTAATCGGTATTGTCAGAATGGATGCTTCGGGTGTGAGCATAAAACGACCCAGTAGGCTGGATATGTATTACAGATAGCAATGCTTCCTCAAGGCGCCAGCTGGCATTCGACAATCAACGCCTGGCTATTCTGTCTCACACGTCAATATCACAGGCTCACCTGCTATTTCACAGTTCCCGAGTTTTTCCCATTACAGCGATCTTATGTCGTATCTTACAAACAGGCGGATATTATAAAATGCTAGATAGGCAGCCTATCTACGCCCTCAATTGCTTCCCGACTCCCTGCAACCGTTCAGCCTATCGCCAGTGATGCGCCACGTGCCATGTGCCAGCTCGACCGGAGAGCGAGGCGCTTTATCGCCAAGAGCCTTGCGATTGACTTGCAGTTTGCTTGATCTTCCTATCCACTCGCCCGTTGCCTTGCTTCCCATTGATGGTTCTTCTAGCATGCTTGGCGTTCTAGTAGTATCGTTTGCCGTTCGATCTGGGGGCACTTGGCAAAGCTTGTTGCTCGTGGAGGTTTCTCTTGGCATTACGTCCAGGCGAGCATCAATCCCAATAGCCGCCTTGGCTGATCCCTTTGTACAAGGTGCTAGTGTTTTCTAGATGATAGCTAAGTTTAAATCTTCGGTTCTGGCTTCGCGGTTTTCTGTCTGCGAGGCAGATATAGTCAGATAGCTCGTAACCATTGACGTATGATCCTGTCAGTCGAACCATATTCGACTCGTTTCAATACTTCTAGCTCTAGGAATCTCATAGCATGAGTCTCTGATAATTGAGGGCTACTCTTAGTGAAAGAGAAAGACCCGATTTAGCATTATCTACTAGCGCTGAAGGTCAAACGGCTCTGAAACCTAAACATGTTGCAAAGCTTAGTGTAAATTGAAACGAGGGCGGAATCCAATTAGTTCAGCTAATATCTAGCTAGAAACAAGACAAAATTGTCTAAAGCGGCTAAGGGTATCGGCTAGACAAGCTTGTGTATGAGAATCATTGTTTAGGTAGTTGATGGAGTGTCAACCACGAGCCGGATAAATATAGTCATCAGGCTAACATAAGAACCACAAGTGCCCCCCGACAGTATCATCACAATCCGTTAGTCAGTAGTTGCTAGTCAAAACTAAACATATAGAGACCTGTCTACATAGTACAATTCTCCACAGAGATTCTGACGATAAGTATCTAGCTCTAAGTCTTAGATGACTTTCTTACGGATAGATGGACATTCATGTTAAGATGTTCGATGTCTACATTGCTCCCGAGCGCCGAACAGACACTATTCAGCTTCCTCTCCACAAATCCGACTAAACATAAACTAGATACTGTAAAACTCCTTGG
The DNA here is from genome assembly GCA_025201745.1 of Xylariaceae sp. FL1651. NCBI lineage: Eukaryota > Fungi > Ascomycota > Sordariomycetes > Xylariales > Xylariaceae > Xylariaceae sp. FL1651. The sequence goes on from MU624230.1 coordinate 1,276,650, forward strand.
GAAACATATCCCATTGTTGGTGGTCTCATGTACCAGTCGTTTCAAGAGGGTTTACCTAATTGTTCGCGTAAATAAAAATAAGCTTAAATGATTTTATGTTTATAATATTGCTAAAAACTACTAAAAGCTGTAATAAAAGGGCTACATTTAATGCTAGATTCAAAGGTGACAGTAAAGGTTTGAAAGGAAAGGTACCAAGCTTACTACCAGCTACTGCGAGATTCTTGAAACATAAGCGTAGGGGACGCGATCCTTTCTGCGCTCTACCTATATCAGGCGATTTCATCTTCAGATAAATGGCCATAAATGGCCAGCAGGTGAACTGCGTGTCTAAGTTAAAGGCTGCAGCACCATGCAGATACACATCTAAAGAATGAAAGGCGAACTTTCTTCAGTCGATGCTTCTTAAATGTTCTATAGCACTCTTGTCTTAGTCAATACTCTCTAATAGGAAGTCCATACGCACCACTATGCATCATTATACTTACACTGCTTCTTGTCTAGAATTAACTGAGGATTTATGTTCGCGGGCTTCCCTCCAGTTGTTCCCTCCAGCTCAGGCTTCTTACCCACCTTCAAATCAGCAACTGTTTTAATATTGTCTGACTCGTAAAAGGAGATAGCCCATCTCGCTTATCCAACTTATTAACATTAATGTACTTCACGGGATGGCTACTCAGCATGGGAACTCGAATGACAATGTCCTGGTTCACGTCCAGAACCCTGCTAAGCCCCCGCTTATAGAGGTTCACGTAAATGAAAAGTCCCTTCATTTACAATATGGCGGGTTGGAGGATGCTTTGAATACAACTTTTCGACGAAATATTCGGGTTCCTGATAACGAGATGGACATCGACTCATTGCCACGACTAAGTCGTCTATATCTTTGGCATGGCTGTCTTCATGCCTCCAGGTTTACAACCACAGTTGTCTGCGCAACCCTGAAACTAGCTATCTCACACAAGAGAATAGGATTATCCCTCACGGTTCCCATCAGACATAGCTGAGAAGCGTGGCGTTTTCTTTCCCATGTACCAGCGAGAGGCGATCTGGATCGATTTTGCAGCCCGACTACTCTTCGCTATCAAGATCTACGTGAGTGATTTCAATGCCGTCTCGGGACGGCCGATAGACGAGGATGAAGAGACAAAGCAGGAACTCAGAGACAAGTTGAGCCGAAGGGAGTCAGTCCAAGACTATATGGTCGTCCCAGCACAGCCTTGGCTTGACGGTATCGTCTGCAAGGACGGGAAGAGCCGTCAGTTCGTCGCGCATCGCAGGGATTCTGGATTCTCTATCGAAGCTCATATCACCGGTAAGGACAGCCTCAGCGTCATTCAGATTGAGGTCGTTCCCATTAAGTGCAAGTTTCTCGAGGAAATCGAAGTACGGTACGAGAACCGCCAGCGCAGAGTCATCACCCGAACTATATATTTACATGATATGGGCCTTGATCTTTTCGACACCTGGGAAGACATGAAAATAGCTCTGCAGAGGGAATTTGGCGTGCCTGCCAACAACCCAAATTCTGTTCCCCTACGTTCCATGGCAGCACTGCTCTCCTATCCAAAGAGACGCCAAGATGGAGGACTATTGCTTTGGGCTTAACTTCGTTCTGGGCTTCAGTCATGACAAGCAACATCTCGCGGCTCCTCCTCGATGGGGTTTTGCTAGCGGCATGCCCAGTTACGAAATAAGCGAGATGCCCCCTTCTTACGACAACCTCATGAGTAAGAGAACTGTGCCCCCTTTCTTTTGTCGAAAATACCTAACTGCTCCGCACCACCGCGATTATATAACGGGAAAGCTAACCGCGATCCCCCAAAGTAAGTATCGAACAGATGAACATGGCCGCTGGCAGACTAAGTAAGCACTTCCTCCCTGCTTCCTCACTCACTCTTCCTTCTCTCTCCTTAAATTCCCTTTCCTCTCACGACATGAAGAAAAGAATAGGACAAGGGAAAAGAAAGAAAAACGTCATCCTTCTGACCATCGAGAATACAGTCAAACAGACGATCATACCCGACCCCCACCGCTCCGACGCGTGGGACGTAGCCGCGTTAATCCTGTCCCACGTGCACGTGCTGGATCCGGCCTCGTTCACGGCCGTGACGGGCCTGCCGACGCCCATCAGCGCGAAGAAGTACCCGGAGCATGACACATGACAGCCCGTCGGCGTGCGCCAGCGGGAGCTATACAGTCGACTGTGAGATTCTCGATGGGCGCTGCCTCCGTGTTGAGTTTGTTTGTTTGGCGGGGCTGACCGTTTTGTGAATGATGATGTTAATGGGGCGAGCTTTATGGCTGGATATGTGTTTCGCAAATACGGACACTATGTGATTGATAATGAATGACTTCAGGTTCGATGATGATTCTTCGATTGTTCACGCTAATAGAAGTGGGATAGACTGGTAAGTAATGGTCTATTTTGGGCTAGACTACACGGAAATCCAACGAAAAAGGCTAATGGACGATAGGCAGAGGAATAATACAGCTTTTGATTTTACCACATCATGCATAGATCATGACGAATTTCGTTCACATTGAGTAACAAGTCCTTAGGGTGACTAAGATTCGTTTGCTCATCATGACCTAGTAAATGAACCATGTTAGACCTGTCAACTTTCGATTGGATATCGGGGTTGTATTACCTGTGAAGCTTGAATAAACATGTTCATACAGAGAAACCCAATACCACACGATACAGCACGGAGACAGCTGGAAGAATATAGCTGTATTATGTACGTCATCTACATGTCTTCAGGCATAGACCTAAGCTATTTACGATTACAGCGAGTTTCTCTGAAAACACTATACGGTTATATATAAGCTCATTCACTTCTAGTTCAATTGAAGAGCAGTCTAAGACCCACGCACCATATCACTCTACCTCATAGCTACCACCACGTCCCAGGCAAACGACCGAGGATTGAGTTCTGGATGTACAGAAGCCTGATTCGAGGTTTCTTGTTCACCCAGAGTTGTCATGTCTCATGAGATTTTATTACGACAGTATCACGTACAAAAGAAACATTTATTCTAGGCTTTATCTAGCCCTTATAAGAAAGTGCCCGGGCTATGCGATTCTCCAAAAATTGAGAGTGTTTAAAAGCCAAATTATATTAATATTCTATACAATATTAAACTTACTATTAGAAGACCCCGACCATTGTAACTAGAGAGCTCAGGGCGGACTCGTCCTGGACAAACACAGAAAATGATCAATTTATGATTTCCACAGCTAATCTCCCTGCTATGTTGAGTGCATGTTACCTAGTAATTCTTATCCTGAGCGAAATCTTAAGGGTTTGGAAAATTATAGAGCTTTTAAGACATAAAACTAACCGCAAATATGCTTCTAGTTCGCAAATAGCTGAAATGAAAATGATTAGAATCTATCTATTACTTGTTCATATGGTGACTACAGGGGCTATGAGTCGCTGCTTATCTTCCGCTTCATAACAAATATTGCCTGCTTTCTAATGAATTATGTCTTTCGGTGTCCGAAGGGACCGTTCTCATGCCCTCCTTCTGGGTGCCATTAACACATAGCTCGCGTAATGGCGTTGCGAGGTGTTACTGTGATTCGTGGGTTTCACTAGATTTCGAGGGTCAAATGCAAGACGGATGAATTTTAAGCAAAATAAGATACAAACCTGCTTCGTTTGTCTCCAAGGTAATACAGGAATTGCATTTGTTGGAAAAAGGTCTTTAGGTGATTAATTTCTTGCATTATACTTACCAATGCTTCTTGATACGCTGTCCGTAAATTCTAACGTGTGCCCCGTAAGCTTTTGTTGTAGCGCTTGAGATTTAGAGAATATTTTGTTGGTAAGCCATGAACACTTGGAAAATGTAGCGTATTGGCTATGGCTTCTTCCATGTCATTATCCTACTGATCCCCTCTGTACGTCGAAGCTTTGCTAGTACATGGCGTGGATGAAATTTATTATAACATTTGGGTAGCCAGTTTGATTCACCGGACGTGGCGCCCAGGCTTTGGTTGAATATTTTACATGTTGAAGCATTTGTCATAGCATAGGGTGTTTTGGAATTTGTAGCCAGGCACTGTCTCGGCTTAAATACCAATCACAGACTCCGAGTCTAAGAAATGGAATAAAATAAGAGAACAGGATCAAAAAGCACTAAATATTCCTTTTATCTGCTAAAGAATTACAATCTAGTGATGCAGCGTAACAGCTATTCCATTCTTATGAGGTCTAGTAGGCTGTCGTGTTTCACAACCCGATAATTGAGGTCCCTGAACCCTCCCCTATTTACTATCCATACTTAGCAAAACATCCCCCTTGTCTAGGAGAGCCGTATCTTCAGTCAGTCGGCTCTATACCCTGGATCAAGTCAGTGTTGATAACGATGTCATCCTTATCCCCGAAGTGCAAAATGATAGTGACCCCCTGAAGACCAAAATCCCCATCCTGCTGCTCTTGTTTAGTTGCGTAAACATCCGAACTTCGGAGAGAAGCACGGGTCGACATCTCCGCCTTGAGCAGACGAATTTCAGCTGTCAACGCTAGATATCGATCTTTCCATGTACACTCATGATTTGGCGGCGCAATCGGCGTTGGTTTGGCGATTTCAGGTTCAGATGACCACCCGACGAAAGACCTGGTCTCGGTGCATCCTGGCTCTAAATTAGACTCACGGACAGCGGATGAGACATCATTGCTGAATATTTCCTGAAGCAGAAGAGGCTGTAAGGGCCCGGAGCTAATACCTTCTGGATAACTGGACTGAGTGAATGAGCGCAAGTGAGTTCCCTGAAGCTCCTGTCTGTCTTGACGCGACCATGAAAGTTTCCTCTGACCACTGGAAGCAATCTCTTGATGCTGAGTTTGTTGAGATCGAGTCTCATGTATGGAATTTTCATGGTATGCTCCGTTTGTTGATGAGCTCATTGCTGTATGATTGTGAGGGGACTCGAGACCCTCACTTTGCCGCGACATTGAGATAGGGAAGTCCCGTAGTCTGTGCTTAGAAGAGACTCGATTAATCCTGATTTGTGGCATTGTATGAGTCGATTCTGGTACTTCTGCCACCAAGGACGAGCGACGGTCTTCCTAAGATTTTGCTTCATGAATGCTTCCAGCCTGTGTATAGTGTTCGGGAGAGAGACCTAGCCGGCTCTGCGTGTCTTGATGCTGCGTTACATGTAAGGCAGTGGGTGGGGATGGAGCAGCAACCCGATTAGCGTCCTGACTTGAACCGGCTTGATATCTTAGAGAATTGGAGTCTCTCCGGGCGTCAGCAGCCCGGATTGAATTTTTCGAGCGAGTAGTTGCTCTTCCTTTCCAACTATCAACGGCGATACTCGAAAGATAGCCATGAGCATGCTCAAGAGTTTCGTGACTTTTCGTATTGATGTGGCGTAGCCGAGTAGTGGCGTCGGCTGCCTCCTTGGTTGGGCTCTTCAGCCATGACGGGGTGTCTGTTAACCGTAGCTTAGGAATATCATTGTTGCGCCAAGATAGGTTTGTGTCACTGTGAACCTCTCGCGGCTCGCTTTGAAGACTTATCTCTTTCCATACGGTATCTACCGCTTGATTCTCAGTTGACTCGTTCGTAATGTTAGGTGACCGATGATTCGATACATTTGTTGCGACTTTTGTCGCTGACGAGTGTTGATAGTTTGAACGACCTGGGTGACCTGTGGGAACAGTATCTTGGGCCCATTGAAACAAATCAACCTGTGTAACCGGTTGAGCTTGAGTGAGAGGCTTAAGGTATGGAATTGGCTCGATGCTTGCCTTGGAGGAGACGGTTTCAAAGCGTTTCTTGTTGCGCCCCTCAAGGAGGTCGTGAGCATTGTGGCCGACTGCCGAGGACAAGTGTTCTGCTATATGGTGATGACTATGAAACCCAGCTGAGTGGTGACGGTGAACCGTATCGTCTCCAACGGGAGGTGTTGTATCAGAACCTGACTTCATAGACGGCTCAGGCTCGGGAGATTCAAGTGGAGGGCTTACAAGCTTCGGTATTCGCTCACTATGCTCGCTCCTAGTTTTGGAGCAAGAGATACTATGCCGGAATGGAAAGTGCCCGGCGTGGGTTGCTCTACACATAGGATCGTCACATTCCATTCGCTCCGCAGACTGGCTAGAAACACATTGATTTGTCGCTTGGTCTCTGTCCTCTTTGTCTTTTAGGAGAAAAGGACTCTCCTTTACGGACCAGGTAGGCCGGGTTTCTACTAAATCAAATTGCCCTTGCTTTGTACGTGAACTCTCTTTCGAGATCTGCGCAGCTATCCCAGACGATGTTTTGACCTCCCGGCAGTCCTCATTCGTCGTGCGCCAACTGCTTTCTGCGGATACATTGGTTGACCGATCATATACTGTATCTATATGGTTTTTCCTCTGGGTCTTAGATGTAGAATGACTCGTTGCGATTCCTTGGTGAAGAGTTTGCGTAGTGTCCGGGTGTGATCTGGACGGCGACACGTACTGTGGCCCGATTCTTGCAATAACAGGACTTAGATGATGCGAAAAGTTGGCATGTGCCTGTTCGCCGCTACCGGGTACCTCGCAGACGCACTTTGCGCAGAGACGATGCCCACATGAAGAACAATGAGTCGGAGCCCAAGTGAGAGTCGAACAAACATGACAAAATCTGCAATATCTTCGGGGGCTGGCATTTCCATCCCCTGATAGAGATAGGTCCTCTACGTCCGACAGCCAGCCAGAAGGCCTGCTAATACTGTGTTTGGCGAACATGTCCCGAGCGGATCTCCATTTTTCAACTTCTGGGGTCCTGTGTGGGGTGGATGAAATTGATGGCATAGTTTGCAACTCTTGAGCTGAATGGATCTCTGTAAGGCCAAACTGGTCGTATAGATGACCCATAGAAAAGCTGTTTCGACATGATACGAGCTGTGAGAATAGCGGCAACCGGCCCTTCGGTTTAGTAGGCCCTAGGACCGTGAGAGCGTGTTCTTCATTATGTTTCTTCCGGCCGCAGTTGTGGTTGACGAATGTGTGTGCTGGGGGAGGTGTCCGAAAGTCGGGAATATCAAGATGATTTGTAGAAAATCTTGCAAACTGAGAGCGTGGCCGATGACCCTAGCTAACGGTTGTATACACACGCTCGCGGTCGGCAAAGACAGGGCCTTCGGGAGACGAATCCGCATCACTAGAAACAGCGTAAAATTGGCGTACCCGTAGCATGACGGTTCCGATGGGGACGATACTATTAAGAATAGGGAGATCGCTTTCGGTAGGGTTGTTTATATCGCTTGAGGTGTGCTGTTGCGGGCACAGAGACATATCGAACAATCTACCAGGCGATCCCGGTGGAGATGAATAGGTAGCACATCACCTTCCAAACAAACCGTTAGCATAAACAATACATTTGCAATATATTACATCTAGGTAAGTAGGAAGAGGTGTGATTGAAAGAATGAATAAGAGGGTCGGTAAGGAGATAAGATGGGTGGTTCAAGCTGAAACAAACAATATGTCAAGGTTAGATGAGTAACAATCAGTCAAAGATAGGCAATTGCGATGAGCATCGACGGCAACCACATTCACATTCAAGGGAAAGCGCCATATTTAAGCCTCAAGACGCCGAATGTCTTCCTGATTCGCTTTTGAGTATGGTAGGGAATTAATCTGATGTACAAGTTGGCGTGACAGTATCCTTTATACAGTCTATTTGAGAACGGCCTGCAAACTCTCTAGAACCTGGTATAGTTAGTATGAAAGTACATAAGATGGAAACCGTAGGGTGTGCCTTACCTCTAGCTCAATCTTAGCCTCCGCAATGTCCTGCTCGCTACCACCACCGTTGGCAACCTTTTGCGCCTCGGCGATCTGGGACCTAACAGCCTCCGCGCTGAAATCCTCTAGAGGATAACCCTCGACAGCGTTGATGCTCATAACGGAGTTGGGCTGGACGGTGGCAAACCCGCCAGAAACTAGCACACGACTTTAGTACATCTTCTAATGCTGCCTTCTTCAATACACGTACGGAAGTATTGCTTGCTGGAACCATTCTCCTCGACAATCTCAATGAGACCCGGTTTCAGTTGCTCAATCGAAGGTACGTGGTTCGCAAGAACACCCATCTCTCCAGATTCAGCGGGAATGTTGACCTGAACGACGTCTTGCGAGGTGTAGATCGACTGTTGCGGGAATTAGCAGGTCGGTTGGCAATGATAGTATCGGTTGCGGCAATGGATTCCACGCGATCGTAACGGCTGTCATGTTTCTGGATTTACTCATAGATTCGGACATATCGTACCTGGTGAGGGAGAGACAAGCTTAGCTTGATCTTAAGCAGACGTTAGTAGGGGAATAGCCAGTTAGGTGTCTGGGAATACAAGCCTTGTCGGGAGCAGCATCAGCGTAGGCTCTTCGCTGCAGAGGCTGGATAGGGAGCCGCATGGCAGCGGGACGAGCTCGCAGAGCCGCACGGGCGACGCGGAAGGCGTTCATGATGACTAGCGTGGTCAATTGAAGAAATGCGTAACAAGCAAAGCTCACGATGGTCGAACAACTGCAAATTGAGATTCAATGCTAGAAAGTCGGGATCTCGGAAGATTGAATGTCTAGCCTGATCCGGTATGGAGGCTGCACGTGCTCTATCACGTGACTGAAGCATTGAATTTCTTACCTAAGCTACGGTCACCAGTCGCCAGAGCATGACCTTTTGAAATCACATACATCTGGGTGGCTCACTTACTATCCATTAATCGGCGAAAGGAAGTTTCGTACTGGCTTTTGCTGCCATTGAAGCAGCCGATTTTCGCATATCTGGTTAGATTATCTACGGATGTTGTCAAACTATGAAGCGGTGAACTACTATGCTGGACACCGGCCTATTGCCAAGGCAGCCTCTCATGAAGTTATAAACCACAGCGTGAGATAGCGCTATCAACAAATCTGATTGTCTTTACTATGAACTCTAGGGTTACTGTGCCTGAGCACATAGAAAGACAGCACATGTAATGCCGGGCTCAAAGTTTTCACTGGCATGAAACGACTACTGCATAAAGTCAATGAATTCGCCATCGTTTCTCTGCCAGTCATGCCAGCCTGTGCTTAGCACGGCGCTTATTAGCATCTCGTACCTTGCAACTGATAAGTCAAGCTTTCTTGGCTGCCACATGCTGACGGCGTGAGTGTTGATTGAGTTCAATGCCGCCATCGCGTGTAATACAGTAACGCCTCAATTCAGGGCTGAATGCTTGGCCCGCATAGAATCTCGCCACGACATGCCAAGAACCGATCCGCGTTGCATTGCATGACCAACAAAGTCTGGTTTAGTCCATCGCAAGGACGCTTCAAGCTTTGATGCCAGGAAAAATACATTGTAAATCTGGACTAAATTCATGCTATAATATTGGGGTTAGGCGTAGTGCAAGAATTTGAGTTGAATATCTCCTACCACGTACCTACCTGCCGAGGCCGAATAATCTACATAGCGGATGGTGTTATCATGTTGTAAGTATATCACTTGTGCTCGAGGCAGTCCTATTTATGTGGGTGTCTTCAAATCAAGGATGATTTCCCGTTTAGTTGCATACCCAACAATTTCAGAATCCCAGAAACACATGTTCCTGAAGGCAGCAGATTAATCAAAATGAAGTTCCGGTTTTACCCGAGTTCGGTTACCCCATTATTTGCTCACAACTTCTGCTGAGTTGGCATTTGGCAGACAAGAGCGGCTAACTCTGCACTTCTATTTTTGAATATGAATTCATGCTCTAGCAGGCAACCGAGCAAGGAGGATCATCAAGTTCATCACCTCACGCGTCAGGCCGGAGAAGTGGACAAAGGACTGTACCCCCTGTTTCCCTATGGACCCTGAAAATTGATAGGCAACATGGATACTATAGGGGTTTAGAGGCGCTAATCGTGGTACGGTAGGCAAGGCGAGTTCTGAGGTGGGGACCCCTGCTCATACTATGAATCGTGTTAATGCCAGGAAATATCGAGACTGATAGAATGCGCAAAGAGGAGCCCGTCATGCCCGTGTGCCGTATGGATCGCCCAGTTATATGTGGTAATGACCTTCCTATTGCAACTCGTGGTGGTCCGTTATGGGTCGCCAGTAGTAACAAGCGCATTAGTTCTACGTTAAAATGCGGGGTTACCATCGTTGCGTGATGTCCCCCTCTTGTCGGGACTATGAATCTTCATGAATTAATGGACAGATAGACAAAAGCTGGGTTCGGATGCGGGGATACGGCGAGCTAGTGCTTCAAGGTAGTGGCCAAGAGGTGTCACAAGCTTCGAAGACAAGCTGGCAACCACGCCATATGACGATTACAGGCGGGGACTAGTGATGACGGACAAGACCGGCAGTGGGATTCTGACATCTTATACAGACCCCGACACATGAGACGAGGTGAGTTGAATCGGGTATGGGGTTCTCGACGCTGTTGGATGACCGTCGAGCCATGAACTGCATTACGCAGAAGATCAATCCTCGGTCCTTCGCATCATATCCCGAAATATTGCGGCGAAGCTAGACCCTCCCAGAAGACGTAGATCGTTACACCTGCTAGACTAATGCTAATTAGCAGTAATGGGGTTTGTAGTTGTTTATAGGACTATCAAGTTGTTGGTTGTTGGTTCCCGTCAAAGACTCGAGGTCCCTGATCAGCAGCTGCGCCAACACGTGAAAGCGGCGTACCTACTGCAATGAGTATTAGTGATGTCAGATCACATAAGAGTTGGAATGGCAAGAGGGAACGCATGTGAGCATGGGTGCCCAGTCGGGCAGAACGAATATGAAACAAGACAAATAACCAAGTTATAGCAAGAACTTGATTTGTTGCCCGTCCTGGTTCCCGTGCGACGATCGACCGAAACTGGGATCCCCCTCGGGCATATCTCTTCTGGCGCTACCAAAGTTCCCAAGCATTATGCTGCAGTAGTAGTTCAATATGTTACTTGCTGCTCAGCAAGGCGCTTGTAGGTACATGGAGTTGGTGCGTGTTGGGGTAATGTCGCACTGTGCCCAAAGGGATTGACATCCTCACACTTTAAGGGGAATGACTCGCAAGAGGCTGGAGCTGGCCATTTCTGTGCAGGACGTCGTACTGAAGATGTCATTTGGGAAACGAAATGCAAGTAACATCCGATATCGTCAAGATGCTACAGTCAACTCGATGCCTCCTGGTGCTGAAAATTGAGACACGATGTTTCCCCCTATTAGCCGAGCTTTTTCGTATTTAAGTACTTGTTCGCAAAGTTGCGGTAAGAGTATTTTTGAGCCAAGGCTCGGGAACGGCACACATACGAAGCACATTGTGTTTGCTGTACATCATTCTAGCTGCATTCAAGCTAGTACTTAGCGTACCTAATTTGACATTCCTTACTGTATGTACGAGTCAAGTGGGCACATAAGTAAAAAAAAAAAAAAAAAAAAAAAAAAATTCACTGCTTTATGAACAGAAGGTATTATACATTCTACGCGACGTGCGTAGCTCCGGTATTTAAATCGCGCATAGTATGCAGTACGATATTGCAGTAGCGTACCGTATCGCTCTCAGCGTGCGGGATTGCACGAGGGGTAACATAGGGAGAGGAAGCCGACCCTATGATAGTACCATTGGACCGGACCGAACAGATTGGTCCGCTCGACGTGGACTGTTCCCGGTGAATCGGGTATGGTGCCGGCAATAGAGTCCCTTTTTTGTCTCGTGCGAATCTGCTGGCGAGGGTCCAAGTTAAATGCAACTGGCCGAGAATTTCACCGTCGCTAGGCGCGTGAAGCAGAAAGGTTAAACGACAAATCAGCCAGCCCAGTCAGTTCTATTGGATTTTTGTGGTGTCTTGCTGACCTAACTGAATACTTCATTTTACATAATAGCTGCTTATAGCTATGGATAAGCCTATGCGACTCCCAAGAGGAGCTCCGAGGCGGTAGGGTAGCATGTGTTACTAGTGTAGTCACAGGTGGCTTTGTGAGATTTCTCTACGGTACGTATATCGACAAGAAAGACGGTGAAAAAAGAATAATAAAATTAAAGGTTCAAGTTAACGAAATCGGGATGGTTGTGTCTGTCGTGATCATCTATAGGTGTATCTCACCAGCGTACATCTTGAGGGAGGTAATCTATCATTACCACAAGGTACGAGATACTTCCCCTGGTTGTTTGCGGAAAACGTTGCTGACAAACCTGTTGAACGCCGTCTAGAAAGGGACTTCTTTACTGCTCCGCGGCCAAGAATTTTCCAAGAACTTTCCAAGCCTTGATTAGCCGCTCTTGGCCAATTTGTTATTCTGAGCTGCTTGCGGCGCTGGGTTTTTTGGTGGGAGTCTGGGAACAGCACGGCGCGGTAGTAGTCGGTAGAGGGAGGGAGGCGGTACAAACGGCGGCGCTAATACGGCATACGCTCGCCAAGGTATGCAATACAAATGACTGGCAGACCCGCTCTTCCTCGTGGCCGATCGCTTGCTGTGCTGTTAAAGTTAGCCCGTTAGCCCATTTGCAGTGGCCTTAATCGACCCTAATTGAAACTTGCATCGGCCCCCACATGGTCTAACATAACATGTCTCCACTTCTAGGGTATGTATGTATGTAAAATCCCATGTCTACCAAGATACACTAGATCTAGCTCTGGTCTTGGCTTCATTTAATTATGGTACTTTGCAATGACGAAGAGTTAGCCCGCACAAAAGCAGTTATTAAGGTTGGGTTAATTTGATGGAATCAGGGGACGGGGGAGCCCATGTGTGGTGAATTGGCATGAAGTGATTGTAAAAGTGAAGATGTACTGCTGTACTGCTTATCAAACTATCGAAAGACTTATAGCCAGTGCAGGCTTTTGCTACGGCTGACGCAGGGTCTAGGTACACTGTATAGTGCCCTGTAATTACCAAATGCGTCCAGTGCGGATAACCCTAGTCCTTTTAATTGCATGTGGCCAGTCAGAATGGGCGCAGAAGACGAAAAAGGTCCGACGCCTCCAAACCTGCAGCGAACCTGATAAGTTCATACCGCCTGGGAGTAGGTAGTTTCGCCCAGTCCGGCCTCCTCACAGTCTGCGTGCTCCCACTTTCTTGCTTGATTTGACGCGATTAGTACAAGTATTATCCAACCCATTCTTGAGTCTTTACGTACAAGCACAGTGTTTTGCCTTCTAGTGAACAAAACAAATCACCTTGTCTGAGCCAAGCCAATAAGCTGACAGCTGAGAGAAAAGGGAAACCCAAAAAATCTACTTGCAGCGCTTCTGATCACCATTATCGCTCTATTCAATATATGTTTTGCCCCGGTTGTTTCCCGCCAGCAAAGTTGTCCGCCACCCTCATTCACCACCCGCCTACCTCCGGAAGCACTAACTCTCCCATTCATCAACCTTTTCTTCCTTCTGCGTACTATAGACCTCTTCCCACCTTATAAGAGCCTCCTCCAGGTTGCTACGCCTTTTGGGTTGGAAGGAGTAGCCCACTTTGACGGTACTCTTCGCCTCTGCAGTACTATTTGAAGAATCACTCTGCGCCACTGATTCGACGTCAGCTTAGTGACGGCCAAGCCAGCTCAAGACCCTTGCGCCTCTTGTCCTGCTCCATCGGCAGGTATCCGACGTCTTGATTGACTACCATCCGTTGGCCCATTCCGATAACTGTCAGCGCGTCTGTAATCCTTCTGATCACCTGCGGTCAAGGTCATGTCTACTGGGTAAACCACCCGTCCATCACCTACATCTTTTCTTGACTGTTTGGCTGCATCGCAGTTAAAAGAGCCCAACCAACCCTTCTTCTCTTGCTGGTCAATTCAAATAATTCGACCAATATGGCTTTATTCTTATAGCAAAGCGGTCCCTAGGGACACCAAACTACGCTTCTTCTAGCTGAGGAACGAAGCTTGCATACTACGCAGTACATCGCCGAACTACCTCGCGATTCTACTTGTGCCGGTACTTAGATCGCCTTCATTCGGGATCCCAAGGAACGCACATTGCGTTTCGGCCTTGTCGATTCACAGATTCGGAACGAGCTTGTGCCACAAACCGGCACAGACATAGTTCTATTCTCATCTTACACCGATTTTACTCATCTATCTTCAATTGGATTCGCCATGACGAACGAGCAAATCCATAATTCTGCCACGTCAAACGTGTTGGCTTGGACATCTCAAGAGGGCCATTTACAACATGCCCCAGAAGATGAGGTTGCTGCCGAGGTTGACGAGCCTCCCGACCAAGGGCCCGGCCCGTTTGACCCCGATAGTCAATTCAAGAGAAGTACTGTTCCAAAAACCGCTGAGCAATCCGAATCTCTCTTGACAAAAGCACTTCATCACTCTGAAGGAGGGAACGTCAAATTCTATTATCAGACCCCACCCACGAGGCGCCGGTCTCTGAATAGTAGTATTAGCGTTGCATCCACTGCCGACCTCACGAGCGATACGGGTCTGACAAGTCCTGCTCGCACAAATACTCCTAGTCCACCGCCTCCCGTGGTTTCCCTGGCACGGCTGAACGGCGACCTATATAGTATGAAGCAAAAAGTTCCCAGTCCAGGCGAGTCTAGGCCACATGTTATACCCACGCAGCCAACCTCAATCCCAACACAGCCATGCAATGAAAAGAGAGATCCCGCGATGGAGGCCCTCCAAAAGAAACGATGTATCTCCTTCGCTTGTGGTCCGAAACCTGAAGCAAGGAAGCCTACAAGCCCGCCTCAACCTGTCGAAATCAAGCCGGCGACCGATGAGAAACCACAGCGAAAAACATGCATAAAGTTTGCGTGCCCTGCGAAACCTTCATTTCACTCCGCCTCACCTCGCCGTGAACAGCAACCCCCTAACACGTCTCCCACTGAAACACCTACAAAACAGAAAGCTTCTTCCCCCATGGCGTCGCGCAAGTACCGGTCTCCTTCGGTGAACCAAGGTCGGCACCAGCGATCGCTAACCCCACGCCCTAACGGCCAAAGCCCGATGACCACTCGATCTTCCAAATATATCACTGCCAATGCTAATGATCTGAACACGGAGTCTTCTCACTTCCATGAATTTGCAAGTGACGAACCTCTAGAGGAAGATTGGATTCGGCAGAATCTTCCCTTGACTTGTGCTCGTTTGACTATTAATGACACATTACGGAAAGAAAATGAGATTCGCCGGCTGGGAAAGGAAGCTGAAGAAGAAGCTCTCGAGGAAGAGGAGGAGGAAGAAAGTGAAGGAGAGGAAGAACAGGATCAGGAGGGGATTGATGCGGAAATCGACGAAGATGATACTGGTCTTATGGGTGACCTGGGCGGGGATGAAGATGCTGAAGACGAAGATGGATTTGATGATCATTCAACCTACGGCTCTGACGATATTGCTTCTGATGGCTATAACACGGATAACGAGATCGGTTTTGCTGACTCGGACGATGAAGACGATGGTGATCTACAGCTGTGGACAACTGGTAACGGTCTAGCTCTTCGGCTATCAAATGATACACCAATCTATCGTTGCCCCTCCTTGAATGGCGACAGATCCGATTCTTCGTCAGACGGAGCCAATACGGGTAGCAGAATTCGAGAGAAAAGCCGTCGAATTAAGATCCGTCCTGGCACTCCAGAACTGCCGGATAGCACCGACTTTGTATGCGGTACTCTTGACGAGGATCGCGCTATAGAAGACGCATACATCTCTTGTATGGCCGCTAGGCGTCGCGAAAAGCTCCATCCAATCCCCCAAGATATTGATCCTAGTTTCCCTACTTCGGAACCTGAAGATGAAGAGATTGAGCCTCATCGGCACGGTCACGAAAGCGACGAGCAGCTCTGGATTCATGGAGAGCTGGAAGATTTGCATCATACAAGGGATCAAGATGGCGATCGGCGCAAGAAGAAGTCGGGTCACACATCACCCAAACGATATCATTCACCGCCCCCGAAAAGCAGGGGACGCTCTCCTCGGCGGCTCTTTGATAGACACTCCCCTCGTCGTCTGGTTTCCCCGCCACCAGGCCGTGTAATGCGATCTCCTCCGGCTTCTCTCGTCCACGGTGGACCCTTTGGAAATCCCCAATTCAAAACGCTGGCTTTCCGCCCGGGATTGACGCACACGAAGTCTCTCCCCCGAGCCCCAGCTCTCTTCCCCCAACATGTTAAGTGCCCGCGCCGAGTGGGCAAGCTGGTGCAGTCTGGTGGTCATGTTCGTGGTGCCATCGACATCGTTAAAGGGCTCGAGCAGAAGCGCCAACGCCGAAGAGAGAAATTTAAAGAAAAATACCTCCAGAAACACAACAACAAAGCACGGAAAGGCCAACTTCCCCAACGACCACAGCCTGGTAAAGGTGCCGAGCGAATGCGAGAAATCGGTCTGCTCTCTGCTGGGAAGCTAGGCCCAGATCAATACGTCTTGTCAATTTGATGCCACCGGTGCAATTCCTCTTATTTGGACATTTCGGCGTACGTTCTTAGCGGTGATCTTGATACCAATTTCTAGTATATTTTTATACAAGGCAGCGTCTAGCTTTAGATTTGCATATAGCCAGCTGTACATATCTTTTTTTTCCTCTTCTACGCCCTTTACGAATTTTCTTTGTGCCCAGGGGTTCTCATACGAAAAGGATTCTGATTCCCCTTTCGACGGCGACACTGGGTGGTTGGCGGTGATCACATAGAATACCAACGGGCCAGGTATATAAGCATTATGGTGGCGCATGGTAAACATATAGTTAAATGAACCTTTTTTAAGTATTAGCTGCCTTTAATGTTATTGAATCGCAGCTCTGAGCAGTAAACGTGTCTTGGATGTTAGGATAAGCAAAGGGGCTAATGAATATTACAGCAGCGAAAAACCCGGTTTTCCTATGTAGTGCTTGAGTAGGTAGTCCTTACCGAGGAAAGTTCTGACACGTATTTTGACAAGTGTACACATTCTTTCAAAGAGAAATAAGCTACTGAAAAGATAAGCGTGTAAACGATTGAAATATGTAAAATATAACCTGTCAGTCTTCTAAACAAAAAATAAAAAATAAAAAAATTAAGAGATCAAAGGGAAGTAAATCTCCGTCGCGAAACAAAAGCAAAGTTAATAGGCAGTTCTAGAATGTACAGCTGCGGTGCAGGTGTCATCAAGTGACACGTGTTTGAGGACAACACCACCAAATTTGTCACCCAGGCCGGCAGACCCTCATTGGACTGACAGTATTACTATATCTATCTTTCATTATCCGTCATTGTACAACCTCTAAACCATCGGCTTTCAACCAACAGCCTAGTTGCGCTCGACTCCCAAAAATTTGCCAGCGTTTCGATATTCCCAACATACAAGAACTGTCGCAAAGATGTGGATCGTCCAGTGGTGTTCGCCTCCCGTTCTTCCTGCTGTTCCTACGCTGCGACTGCTGACCCTTGGTCCAATTAGTCTACGATGTCCTCTCATCACTCGGGTTGATGAACAAGCATGCTAAGCTGCTATTTCTTGGTCTCGACAATGCTGGAAAGACGACTCTACTACATATGCTAAAGGTCCGGCCCCCAATCCACCATGTTTGCAGACACACTTGTGGCAGCTTTCCCCTCAGTCTAGGCCGATCGCACGAAGGCAGCTTCTCGCCACTGTTCCGCCTGTTACTTGCTACTCTGGACAAGAAGGGCTGACAAAACTACTTGTAGAACGACCGCGTCGCGATTCTTCAGCCCACTCTTCATCCTAGTACGTCACCGATGCCGACATCCTTAAACTCAATCTCCCTGATCAAGGCACGTGTTGCTTACGGACAGTCTTGCAGCATCCGAGGAACTCGCTATCGGCAACGTCCGCTTTACAACTTTTGATCTAGGTGGCCATCAACAAGGTACGCCGTGTTAGTGAAGGATTATCCCCTTGCGTTTTGCTAATCGTTGCAATCTCGTAGCTCGCCGGCTCTGGAAGGATTACTTCCCAGAAGTCAACGGCATCGTTTTTCTCGTTGACGCCAAGGACCACGAACGTTTGTCTGAATCCAAAGCCGAGCTTGATGCCCTCCTTTCGATGGAGGAGCTCGCCAAAGTCCCATTTGTTATCCTCGGAAACAAGATCGATCACCCAGATGCTGTCTCTGAGGATCAACTCCGTCACGAGCTGGGTCTGTACCAGACTACTGGCAAAGGCAAGGTTCCTTTGGATGGTATTCGACCCATCGAAGTATTCATGTGCTCTGTGGTCATGAGGCAAGGTCAGCTGGCATCTTCCTCTATATAATAGTAACTCGTCTAATGCTAATTTTTACTCAGGATACGGCGAAGGTATTAGATGGCTCTCTCAGTATGTCTGAGGTGTATACCTTGCTATAAGATGTGCTATGATACCAAACATCAGTAATCACGCGAACGATGATGCGAATGCCGTACAGAATTCTAGAGTTTGTTCGTTGAAATTTTGCTTTTTTTTCTCTCTCTAACTCTGGTCAAGGCTTACAGAAATGGTTTAATGGAGTCAATGACTAGAGGCATTCTTGCCAAATATCAACAATTTTCAAATACGTGCCAGATTTGCATGAGGTCCTTCATTAGAGAAACTTAGGTGATCGTTCATTGGCAATAGCAGCATAAGATAGGTCGGATTTGGGGCCTCCCTCAGCAACTGTATTATTCTGAAGCTTTAAGATGACGGACCGCGAGAATAAGCAAGGCAATTGATTGAAACTGTGGCTGTCTTCTTTTTGGGTTTTCTCTCCTGTAATTTTCGAAGGGGGGGCTGTTGTTTCGTTACCATCTTTATCCTACTCAGTCCTTCTAAGGCAGAGTGTGTCTCTGCGAAGTAGACTTTGTGACATATTCTATACATGAGTTGCATAGAACTATCCCTCAAGTTTACTTTCGTAATGCTTCACGTTAAAATTTACGAAGAGTATGAATGGTATACAACGACTCCTTGTATCATGGATCATATTAAGGTCTGGTATTGTCATTACCTGCCCTTACGCGTACAGTCGAGGGTCCATTAGAAGCAGGCAGGCAATCAGCCGCACCAAGTTCCACGGGTTCGGACGCTTGGACCACAGCTTATTGTTAGCATAACTTATACATAACGATGACGTTGAGCACGCAACCCCAACAACCCTGCAAGTCTACATGAATGAATCGAGAGCTTTCATGCTTCGTGGGGCACCAGCTCGCACTGGCACATGACAGCGCTGACGAGACAACAGCGACTATTTGCAGCCGGCCCTTCGCCGCCTGCCTTTCAAGCCTCCTCTGGATGACGACGGTTCTCCCCCTGGTAACGTCTCCTCTGCTGTTACTCCTTCGCATCATGATCTTCCCCCATATACTCCAACTCAGCAACTATGGTAGATAAAAAAAGCTCCGTGTTGCCGTTCATAGGCGCTAAGCGTCACCACAACTATGGATTTCCTCCTGAGGCTTTCGACTATACCAAATTACCTGATGCCGATCGCGAATTTCTCCCTGCCGAACACCTCACGGCGTTTGCGCAAGCTCTCACCGCACCCGAACCCGGCCCCTTGCCAGATGATGCCTCGACATCGGGCTTGCGAAGCCCTACCACTCGGAGTTCGGTAAGCCTCGATTTTACAAGGTCAGGCTCGGTGGCGTCTTTCGATGCCGCCGCAGGGCCCGAGTCTGCCACCGGGTCGAACGGCGCTCAGAGTAGCATGTTCATCACCGCGCAAAATGATTGGGCACCCGTGAACCAGAAAATCAAGCATGGACGGCGCCGCAAGAGGAAGAAGACTAGTATGGGTCGTCGGACTATAGATGAGACCCGAGAAGGCTATCTATATGGGGTCCTCAAGTGGCCATTCCTGTTTTCCATCATACTCTGGATCATCGGTCTTGGTGCTGCCTATCTTGCCACGAGATTCTACATATTTCTCTACGAACACTACATTGCCTGGACGGGAAGGAGAGAGAAGCTACGCCGAAACATGCGCGCAACGAGCAGTTACCACGATTGGGTACGTGCCGCAAAAGAGATGGACGCTTATATGGGCAACGAACAGTGGAAAGAGGAGAATGAGTACGCATATTACGACTCTAAGACTGTACGTCGAGTCTATGAGCAGATCCGCAAGTGCCGCAGAGCAGCCGAGCAGCTCGAGCCTCAGTATGAAGAGGGAAACCCAGTTGTAGAAGGTATTAGTAAGAAAGCCGTCG
Source organism: Xylariaceae sp. FL1651 (assembly GCA_025201745.1). NCBI lineage: Eukaryota > Fungi > Ascomycota > Sordariomycetes > Xylariales > Xylariaceae > Xylariaceae sp. FL1651. The sequence continues at coordinate 1,296,726 of MU624230.1, forward strand.
AGGATCTCAAAGCCTTAACCGAAGCTTGCGTCAAGAACAATTTCGTCGGTGTTGAAAATCCAAGGCTCTACAGCCAGACATATTATGGAACAAAGAACCTGGTTCAGCAATTTATCGATGAGGGTGAGTGCTGCAGGCCGCCTCCATATAGCATAACCGTGCATTCATGGATTAGACCATCAAACTAAGTTGGTTCATAGTTGAGAAAAGCACCCGGTTCTTGTTGAATACTCGACAACTGGCCTTGGGCGAGAAGCGTGCACTCTTCAAGAGGATGCACGCCAACTTCGGCCGAACAGCTCTCTGTCTTTCCGGAGGAGCTTCATTTGCGTATTACCATTTCGGTGTCGTCAAGGCGCTACTTGAAGCAGACCTTGTCCCTGACGTGATCACAGGCACAAGTGGCGGCGCTCTCGTAGCCGCTCTTGTTGCGACTCGGACAAACGAGGAGCTCAAGCAGCTACTTATTCCCGCCCTAGCACATAAAATTAATGCCTGCTCTGAGCCTATCACCACGTGGTTTATGCGGTGGTGGAAGACCGGAGCAAGATTCGACTCTGTCGACTGGGCCCGCCAGGCTAGCTGGTGGTCGCGCGGCTCTATGACCTTCCGAGAGGCGTATGAAAGAACCGGCCGTATCCTAAATGTGTCCTGCGTTCCGGCTGATCCTCACTCGCCCACTATCCTTTGCAATTACTTAACAGCCCCGGACTGCGTGATTTGGTCCGCCGTATTAGCAAGTGCTGCCGTTCCAGGGATATTAAATCCCGTTGTGCTCATGATGAAGACTGCAGATGGATCTCTAGCTCCATATTCGTTTGGTCACAAGGTGTGTTATGTCCCTAGCTGCTGGACCAATCCGCATTTACCTGTCTTCAAGAGATTACTGACATGGTGCACAGTGGAAGGATGGAAGCCTAAGAACGGACATACCGATCAGGGCTCTCAATTTGCATTTCAATGTCAATTTCACTATTGTCAGCCAAGTGAACCCGCACATCTCATTGTTCTTTTTCTCGTCGAGAGGTACGGTAGGGTCGCCTGTTACACACCGAAAAGGTCGCGGCTGGCGAGGTGGCTATCTAGGTTCCGCCACAGAGCAATACATTAAATTAGATCTCAATAAGTGGCTGAAAGTGCTAAAGCATCTCGAGCTACTACCTCGGCCGCTTGGCCAAGATTGGTCTCAGCTATGGCTGCAACAGTTCAGTGGTACGATTACAATATGGCCACAAGCTCAGCCATCCGATTTTTGGGGGATTCTATCAGATCCCGACCCGCAGCGCCTGGCTCGAATGCTACACGAAGGGCAACAGAGCGCTTTTCCAAAGTTGAAATTTATCGCGAACCGCCTCAAAATAGAGCGTTTAATAGAACAAGGCAGGCTTGAAACTCGACCTGGCATTAGGAGAAGCAGCATCGAGAGCATCATCAGTCAGGAAGATTTACAAAGTCTATTACGAGGAAACACTGCTACAGATGAAGAGACTACGGAAGCAGAGATTGACGAAGAGGTCATCGAAGACGGTGATTTCGAAGACGCCGTCGAGAGCATAAAAGAAGAGTAGACCCGAGCGAGTAAAGTTAGTAGAAGGGCGCTATAGCATAGCCGGGTGCTAGCAGTATCCTAGAGTATCGGGTTTACACGCCATTGCTGTTGACCTTGTTTAGTATCTTGACTAACTGCCGTGGAGACGAGCACATGTACTTGTAGACCTCCAGGATCACATCTTTTTGTTTCGGCCTAACCCGGACGACAATAAGCAGCATGTGACCCATCATTTTCCTAGAGATTGATTCGTTTGTGTTATGCTTCTTTACCGCTATGGTATGATTCGGCGTCATACTATGATACCTGGCAGTGTTATTGTAGCCAGCTCATCGTCATTGTGCGAAGAAGACAAACAGACGGCCCGGTTCCGGCCCCTGAATTCTGACGCATTTGATCGTCCTGGTTACGCACGTAAGACCGCCAGCTGGTAGAAACAGCACCGCTTTTAAGAGAACACCGAATGGAGTGCATTGAATTATACTGCCTTCGTGGGTGCTGCGTTCACCTTCCTAGTGAAAACCATGTTTGTTTGCTTTCGAGCCTCCTGAACCTTGCGTTCCAAAATGGTTCTGTTCGTCTCACTAGCAATTTTGCAAGTTAAGCGGATACACTTCCATCCAAACAGCAATGCTGAATACAGTCGGCTTAAATTAAAGTGTGCTTTACTCGAACCGAGTCAGTGGATCGCGTCGGCTGGTAACTTATTTCTGCTTTTCCGGTGCCAAATGGCGCAGCTTCGCAATATGCACTGACTTTCGCCTGCTTGCCTTTCTATGTATTAGATGGGGTAACGGAGCCTCAACAACGTTGTATGTAGACAACACGGCAGAAGATAGCAAGCTCCGGTATCCCATTCCTTGTTTGAAGATGAAGCTCTTCTTCCCTTTTCACTCCAGCAGAGCGAAGTCGGTGAACGGATAGACAAGACGCACCACTAGCTATTTTGTACTTCTTAGGATGTCGCTTTCCTTTTTTCGCGTCGCATCCCCAACCCTTCATGTTTCCATAGCCCCTACTTTCTTGTTTGCCTGCAATGCCACATCCCGCTAGTAGTAGTCGTACTATTCGTAAACACCTGGTCTAAGACTCATCCTCTAAGAGGCTGTGACATACTCTAGAAACACCGAGTTCCAGGCGCGAGCATTCACTTGATAATGGGAGCTGCTTATAAAACCACAGACGAGCTCTAACAACCCGCTCAGCACTGCTTACACGAGTGGCGTTGAAGCAGAAATGACTTAATAATTGTATCTCCATTCACCTCGCTTATTGTCAGTGAGTGACAGACAACTCATTCTTACTTCACCTCCTTCCAAAGACGTAAGCATTTATCATAGCACAAGATTTCTCACTTACACGAACATTACGTCTGTTCACTCTCTCAACCAGAGCAAGGCCTATTGAAGATATATACACGGCCTTCGGATCACGGCCTCATACTATAAGATGGCTAACAATATGAAGAGTTCGCAAGTAGAGGGTAGACAGATGAAAATGAATGACCAGTCTGAGAACGGAACCAAGTACGACCCGCACTTCACGGACAATGTCATCGCGGCTACAGGTCCGAACGCCAATATACGGCTGAAGCAGATCATGCCAGCTTTGCTCAGTCATCTGCATGATTTCGCACGGGAAGTTGATCTCACTATGGCGGAGTGGATAGCTGGCGTGGAGATGGTGAGTCTAGTCTCACTCGTTCCAGCCCCCATCTCATCTCATCTTCAAATCGTAATAAACCCTACCGAGGCGTTTTCTCTCTGTACGAAAGGGTGGAAAAGGCTAGTTTTGCTCGCGAATACGCCCTGTTTGGCTGCTTACTCACTTACAACACCTATATACTTACTCACACATGGGACAACTTAGGTTAATGAGGCTGGCCGTATGTCAACCAACAAGCGCAACGAGACGCAGCTCCTCTGCGACGTGCTAGGCCTTGAGTCGCTAGTGGACGAGATCACCTCGAAGCTCCTCTTACGCACAAACAGCACAAGCCACGCCGCCACGCCATCGGCCGTGCTAGGGCCCTTCTACCGCGCCGACGCGCCGGTGTTGCCGAACGGGAGCAGCATCATCTCAGCTTCGGCCCTGGACTCGCCATGGTTCAAGGACGCCCTGCCGCTGCTAGCACATATATCGGGTCGCGTGCTGTCGGCCTCGACCCGCACGCCCATCCGCGACGCCGTCGTCGACGTGTGGCTCGCCGGCCCCAACGGGCTGTACGAACAGCAGGATCCAGGACAGCCGGACATGAACCTGCGCGGACGGTTCCGGACGGACGAGCACGGGCGCTACGAGATGTATGCCCTGCGTCCCACGGCGTACCCCATACCCGCTGACGGGCCGGCTGGCCGCTTGCTGAACCTACTGGATCGCCACCCTTACCGGCCGGCACATATCCACTTCATCATCACTGCGGACGGGTACAGGACCCTGACTACGCAGGTCTTTGATATGGAGGACAGATACACGAGGGACGATGCTGTGTTTGCGGTCAAGGACGAACTGCTTGTTGGGTTTGAGAAGAGAGAGGGCGACGATAGGGCTAGCTGGGGTCTGGTGTATGACTTCATGCTATGCGAAGCCTGAGGATTATATAGTCTTGAAGAGTACGAGGATAGATAGACAAGAGAATCATGGGGGAGCAGAAGGCCAGAGTAGGGCTTCGGTGCTGGCACTGAGCTTAGAAAACGATATCAGGGGGCCAGGATTATAGGTAGAGAGGATAGGACGCGATTGATTGACGAACCCACAACACCTTTGATTAAACAGTAGCATGCGTGAAACGTCTGCAGGCAAAGCCGATAATCGTCCATTAAGGACTCTTGCTACACTGCTACGGTAGAGAATAGATGATGTGAATAGTGAATTAGACAAGACCGGTGTTGGACACGATGCTTAACTCTGACCCCAGTACGAGATTCTCCATGATTCCAATGAGCTCATCATCGCAATGTAGAGAGTTTCTAACCAAGGAACATATGAAGTTTCCAAAGTAGTCAGATGTCGAAGAGGCTCAACTTCCCGTTTGCTCTATAATGAAACACTTATTACAAGGGACTTCGCAGGAGACTCAGGGGGTGGAAGAGCTAGATAGAGGAAAGCTGGGGAAAAGGAGGCTGTGATTGGCTAGCTCACTAATTTATACTTATGTAGCGTATAAAGCTTCGGAGAGCCCTCTCTTAGGGCGCCCTTAGGGGGGGCATCTAGCAGGGACCTGGGCTGCTCAACAACAGGGCTGTTAGGTGGCTCGAATCAGCTGAAAAGATGGCCTCTAAGCTTTAATCAAGCCATGTGGCCTCCTGCTGCTCGTCCTTCCGCTGCCAGCCAATATGCCCTATTCCTGTTTTTTGCGCTTGCGCCGTTTCGTCACTGATGGCCGAGGCAATCCATCCTACGAAAGACTTTGTTCTATCCTTGCTCACCCAACACGACCACAAAGATGTCTACATGTCCATGAATAATGTTGTCGCATAGCTACAGATACCCTTTCTTTCCCTAATCATAATCACCCAGCTCAGTCCAGCCCTTCGCACGACCGTGACCATGGTGAAGCAAGTGCTCGCTGCCAACATCCAGTTGACCTACCCTTTATACGCCTGCGACTTTGCAGATCCGGATCACCTTGTTGTGGGCGGCGGCGGCGGGCCAGGACGCAATGGGGTCGGCAACAAAATCGTATGAGAGCCCCCTTTTTTGTTCCTATTCTGTCCATCGTTTCTTCATCCGTACACGTCGGTAGTGTCAAATGCTGGCTGGCTGACTATTGGGCCCTTGGCTCCGCCCCGTTTGCAGACCTTTCTCGATACGTCCGACGCGACTCAGCTCGCAGAAGTGGCCGAGCTCGAGTTGAGCCCCAACGAAGACAATGTTATGTCCCTCGTCGTCGTCGGGCTCCAGAAGGACAAACCCACCACGACCACTGTTCTGGCCGGCGTCAATTCGAGCCCCCAGGATATCAACAGGGGCAAGAACGAGCATTTGCGCGCGCTAACCATCTCCCAGCCAGGCAGGTCGGCCAAGACTGGCGGTGTAAAAATCTCCGAGGTCGCCCGCAATGCGCTGTTCGTGCATAAAGACAAAGATACCTACCAGCGGATCCTCAGGCTCTCACCCCCTCACGAGGGCCTCACCTCCTCCCCACGTTTGGGTGTTGTCGCCACCGGCCTATCCAAGCAACCTCAGATCGCTATCTTCGATGTACCCAGCACCAACAACCCGCGGTGGAAAACGAGGGGCAGGCTGGATCTTCGCGCGGAAGCCATGGATCTCGACGTGATTCAGACCGGCCCCGACACATACCAGCTCGCCTACTGCGATGATTACGAAGTCTTCACCGTCGAGGTCTCCAAAACTGCTGTCTCCGAGCCCAAGTCGATATATACTATCGTCCCAGACGACGGGGAGACCGGCAGGGCCTCTTTCAAGTCTCTGCGATACTTAACCACGGGTTTTCTTGTCACAGTTGTGAACCAACCCAAGTCTCAAGGCGTCGCTATACACGGTCTCAGGCTACCCGCAAACGACGAGGAGAAGGCCAGGCTGTCTGTCCGGGCCCATCTCCCTAGTAGTGTGTCTAAAGCCACAAGTCTTGCGGTCCGAAACCTTACGCCAGTTGCATCGCCATCAGATAAACAGGGCGAAGCCCAGTTCGTGATTGCGGTCGCCGGAAATGACTCTTCGATATCTCTTTTTACTTTAGAGCACAAGAGCGCTCTTGACTTCGACATACTGGCTGATCTCGCGCCTTTCAAGGTGCTCAAGTCTGTTCACCCCTCAAGCATCACCAACCTGTCTTTCTCTACCTTTGCGCCGCCAAAAGGATCAACCAAATCATCCTCAGAACTCTGCGTGAAGCTCGCAAGTGTATCCGTCGGCTGCTCCACTGTCGTCCACAGCATACCCATCAAGAGACAGGTCGATAAGTCGGTGGCTACCAGAAAAGGAGGACCTCCGAAACCATCGCGCTATGTCGTTGCCCTGAAATCGAAGGGCGAGTCACCAGCTACTGTCATTACCTTGATATCGGCTGTGTTCCTCATTTTATTACTAGTCGGCCAGATCTTACTTGAGGCCAAAGGCGTCACCGAGCCCGTACTCGGCGCCAAAAACTTTCTTCCGGCATCATGGACAGTACCGCTACGAAAGGCTCCCAGAGTCAATGAGCAGACCAATACGCAGAAGACTATTGCGAACCTACTTTCGGATGCCAATGTGCATCACTCGCAACCGTTAGTTGTAAAACACGACGACTTGGGAGCAATTGGGCCGGATGGACTTCCAGCCCTTCACGTCGGCGTTCATGACGAGGACGTTCATGGACCAGCTACCGCATGGGAAAATCTAGAGAAGAATCACCAAGATCTATGGAAGCAAAGACTCAAGAAGTCGGGTCATTGGGTTGAAGACATGGGTGAGAGCATCTTTAAGGGTGTCCTATTTGGTGAAATAGGCGGCGCTATCGGAAATATCGTGGGCGAGGCACTTTGATTGCCCTGTGTCGCAACGAAACCAGAAGGCTACTAATAGCCAAAGACGGAGAAGGGGGGTACGCTTCCCAAGTAAATATTCACAGTCCTGTGTATCTGGACGATAGCCATGTACAAGATAGTAGTAAGCATCAGCATTGACATCTATAAAGGAAAAAAAAACTTAAGAAAATATAAGCATATATCAGGAATCTGCTCCCATGTCTCACTTATCCTACACCAGCGCCTATGACTATTATGACTGCGATCTAGCTAGTTGCACACCTATTTACCACGGCACGACGTTGGGCGGCAGTATGGGATATACAACCCCGTCGATCGTCTCCATCCCATAACCCAGATCCTCGATACCCACGGAACCGGTGCTACTTATACCACCCTCGCCATCCCGCTTCCAGTTCGCATTGCAGTCTCCTGGCACGTACTTCGCCACGTCCATATCCAGCGTCATCTTGACTTCAGGACAGTAGTCCCAGATGTGCCGCCGCCGGCGGGCGTCGCCCCAGATGCCCGCGTGCAGAAACGTACCACCACCGCCTGTATGGTACCCCATGGGCTCATAGAAGCCGTCTCGCCAGTCGTCTATGCCTTCAATGTAGAGCTCTTCTTCTGCCTTCCCGCTGCTAGATACCGGCAGGGAAAGCGAGTCAGAGGAGGAGGATGAGGGTGATAAACTTGGGGATGCGGCTGCGACTTGCACATCCTTGCCTGTGTTCATCTCCCCGCTGAAGGTGAGCGAGAGCGACCCGTTGGCCATGCGCGCCCCGGGCCGGTGGCCGAGGCGCTCGGTCAGCCAGACGTCTTCTGGCTCGGACCCGTTTGCGCGTACTTGGTCGCGGAGGACCTCGACTTGAGGTGGGTGGTGACGAAGTTAGCATCATTCTTCGCTCTCTGCGCAAAGGGAAACTCACTAATAGAGCTGACCCGCCTCAGCGACAGGCCTCCATTCCCGCCAAACCGGCCGTTCGGGTCCCAGGGGGCACCGACCCAGTCGTAGTCGAGGTAGTCGTTGAGGTTCCGCCGCGAGTTGGCGCACAGGATGCTGTCGGTCTGGAAGACGAGCAGCCACTCGGCGGGCCGCAGCACGGTCTCGTACAGCCACAGGCTCGTCAGGAACCGCGAGATCATCTCCTGCCCGTTGGTGCTCATGTTGGACGGGATGAGGGTCAGGTCCAGCTTGCCGGCGGCCACCTGCGCCCGCACCGCGTGCGAGCGGTTGAGCGACGCGACCGAGTCCTGCGACCCCATGAACCGGAACCGCCAGTCCGGCGGCACCACCGCGACGAAGTGCAGGAGCAGCGGCGCCAGGCTGGGCAGCGCCCGGTTCTCGATCAGCAGCGCCACCTTCGAGGCGTTGTACGGCGAGTGCGCCGGCCTGAAGGAGGACAGTGCGGTGGGTGATGGAGGCGGCCCGGCGGCGGAGAGCCCGGGTGGCGAGCTGCTGTCGCTGCCGCTGTACTCCAGTCGCAGGTGCGGCACGGGGACGCGGTGATGACTTGGGTACGTCAGGATGTATGTGATGCCGAGGACGAAAAATATACACGCCGTGGTCCGCCAGCGCCGGCTTGTTCGCGCCCATGTTACCGCTGCTGCCGCCTTGCTCTTCTCCCAGAGACGCGCTATGTCCTTTGCCTGCATCCTCGCGCCGCTCATGCTCTCTAGTGTCATTTTGTCTTTTTAGGTTTCTTGTTTTCAAACGTATCCATTCGTCAGTCGCCGTCTGATATAACACTTTGTACTCTACTTGGCAGACTAGATAAAGTAATATGTATCATCCTATGATGAAGCCAGCAAAATGCAGGATTCCTCTGTCGCGAAATATAAGGGGTAAATACTGTCTTCAATGAACAGTAGGACAAGGGGACACGAAAGATCCCATCTCGGTAAATCGAGATATCTAGTCTAGTATGCTACATCTGAGTAAGTGGCCATTAGTTCTCGTCAGTTAGCGCACACAGGTTGAGTATGCCCTCGAAAGGGCAAAGGGGGCCACAGTATTGAGACAGATCCGTCCCTTGAGATATGCTACGCTCCCTACATCGAGAATGACCAGCTCATCCCTCAAGCATTACAGTACCGCCATACTCCGTTTGCCGCTGTATAGCTATGTATTGAATATAAATCACCTCACGTATGAGACTATAGCTAACTAAGCAACTCTGTCTAAACCCTAACCATCGTCATGTTAAGGATTTGGGCTAACTCATAGAGTAAATTCCTGGCGCAAAGTTTGACGAGCAGAGACTTAGTTCAACAAGTAGTTTAAAACCCCCCAACATTTTCTAACTATAGACCGAGCAACAACGAAATGGTAAGAATCACGTTCCACACAGCTCTTGCCGTTGACCGGTCTAGTTATATAGAAACCTCGGTGGTTTCAGGTGTATAATCAAATGAGAGTAGCACAATGTAGTCCCTTGTGTCAAAGGCACTGAGACTATTCAAGCCTTGGTAAGTGATCCTTTGCCTGCTGTGAAAATGTCCACTTCCGCTGCAGTTGACTGCCAAGGACAATGGAATTATCTTCAAAATGCTTAAGGCTTACTCTAGAAAGAGTCAGTAGTGCCCAGCTCACATCTGAACAGCACTCCCTTCCGCCAGCGCGTTTTTAACGTAGGCAACTCTAGAGTTCTCGGACATCGCGTGGAAGCCGGGCAGTGAGACATGTCTAGAAGTAATATATTACAGAGTCTAGTATTAGGACGTACTCACTAATTCAAGTGAAAGTAGAGTAATTCCATTTATTTGTCTATTTGCCAACGCGTTTGAATGTAAGTTGCCCTTGGCGATTAGTTGTGGTGTTAGGTTCTCCTAGTAATAGTGACCTTACATGATAAGCGTGTCTCCCTCTAATAATACCACAGTATCACTCCATGTGACAACTATTTCAACTTTTCCTCAAACTAACTGTCGGAACCAACCTTTCCTTAAATTGCTTATGAGATTAGAGACCTTGTCAGGTCATTTTCATCATTTCCTCTTAAGCATTAAGCGAATATCGCAATGTCACTATTGCCAGACCAACCACACTTCCCGAGTTCCATCTATTAATATTATTGGCAACAACCGGTAACGTTACTCTTGCTCGATGGTGAACATGGCCGTTTCGAACACAACACACCAAGCCTCACGGTCTGTTGCGATTACCCGCATGAGAATTCTTGTGGCTCTCTCTCTAGTCATTACGTTGGTTAACCTCACGTCACCTCCCAAACTCGCTAAACGGGCCGCGTCAGCTTCGAGGACTAACTAAAGGTTTCTAGATGGTCTATCGGGAGTCTACTACCACACTACACACCTACGATCACAGAGCACATCAAGACGCGACTAAGCGAGGCGAGGCAGAGGATACCCAAAGTCAGGATCGACTGGCATCCAGTATGGCCAGACCAAGACCCGCGAGACCGCTTCAACTTGTCAAAGGTGGCACTCTTGATCGAGCCTCGACCCTTGCCGCACCTCGTGCCCCAGATCCTGCACATGATATCTGTGGTGCCACCGGACTGGCGCTTCGTCTTCGTCGGATCAAACCAGTCCGTGGCGAGCGTGGGTCGCAGCTACGCGACCAAACACCAGCAAGCCGTCGGTAAGCTCGACCTCATGATTCTGCCCAGGCCCTGGGAGATAGACGGCAAGGAGAAGGTCCATCGTATGCTCACCGACCGGCGCTTTTACGACGAGTTCCTTCCGGGCGTCGAGTGGCTGCTCAAGTACGAGTATGATAGCATCCTATGCGCGAACTCGGCCACGAGCCTCAACGAATGGCTTGACTGGGACTGGGCGGGTGCACCAAGGTAAGAAAGAACCCAGGTTTTAGCTATTTCGACCGAATTTTTTCCTTCTTTGTTTTCTTGCTTGCTTCAATCAGGTGAAATATGCTGACACCCTGATTCTTTCGTTATTTTCCCCAGAACGATAAATGATCATTTTTCCGGAAACGGCGGCCTGTCGCTTCGCCGCGTATCTACGATCAGGCGCGTGCTGAAGTTCCAGGAACGCTATAACGATACAGGCCCTGAGGACGAGTGGTTCGGCGCCCGAGTATGGGTCCTGCCGGGCGCGAAGGTGGCTGCCAGCACGGAGGGCCAGTTGGCCGTGGAGGACACGTACATCCCGAACGCCATGGGATTCCACGTCAGAGACGGAGGACACGGCATCGCGGATGCTGTCTGGAAGGACCCAAACCAGAGGAAGGCAATATTCGATTACTGTCCCGAGCTCAGCATCATCATGGACATGAAGTTGCAGCGCGAGCGGTGCGTTGGTGATGACCGGCAAGGAACAATAGACGGAACAATACACGAATAGAATTGAGGTGGGTAGGTTTGTCATGAGTAGGACTGTTGGAGACGCCATGCGCAAAATAGGCCAGTCTGATGTCCTTGGCGGCGAGGTGTTTAGGGGGAAAATATGTAAGCGCGAGAGAAACCAGCATGGTTGGTGTCTTCTGTAACAGCAAACGCGTTATTATATCGCCCAGCGATTAAGAGTTAAGTGTGTCATTACTTAGACGTTCTACTATGTTGCAGTACAATACTTTTAGGTTGACTATTTAAGATTCATAAGACAAGCCTTACGCAATATGACCGTTGAAGCTATCTGGAAGGTCACAAAGTGAGATACAACTCATAGCTTAGAGGTTGTCCAACAACTCCTGGGGAACGTTTTCAAAGAGCTATACGTGGATGGGCGTTGTGCTTTCCAGGTCTCGGCCCATATCAATGAAACCCAAACACTAGACTATTAACTAGATTATTGATATATTATGCAGTTTCTAAGAGTATTTTAGTGAACCTGGGGGTTTACGGGTGGTCAGGTCTTAGTGAGGCGGCTCACCTCGAAAGGTGCCCTCACTCTTCGCTACCGTAAAATTGAATGCCCCTTTGAGATGAAATACCACTTACCCACCTACTTAGTCAACCGAACCAACTGCTACTGATGTGACTCGTGGACTTACTTTAAGAACGTCACATATAGACAACCCGCGATTCATGCAGGCAGTCGATAGTATAAGGCAATACATCATCCACTTTGACTTCAAGATTTCCATTATATTTCCTCCGTCTTTTCGTCCCTACCCGATAGCCGAAAAGAAGGCTATACTGCGAGCTAATAAGTGTTATAATAAGAGTTATAATAGTAAGTGTTACAATATGTGTTCTAATTATGTATACATCATAACCTTCGCACATCACGCGAGAGACGCGTGTTCGCGCTCTGGGCTTACCTCTCGCTTGCGTTTGTCTTTACCTTCCTTTCCAGTCCCTATATACATCAGTATAGTTGAGCCTTCCGGAATCCGAACGCAACACCAAGTAGAACTATTGCCGCATGATACGTTTACTTTTAGAGGCCAGGTACGTCAGCTCGTAGTATTGCTTGTCGCTCCTTGCAGTTCTGGTCTTGGCGGAGCTGCAGCGCCGTGACTCGTCATCCTCTTGAACGAACCACTTACCAGATGTGGGTGATCCCAACCTGGGAGAAGCGAATTGGTGAGTTGCAGTGCAGTGACAGTGCAGTTACGAAGACGTAACGATCCATTCCAATTAATATATAATCTCCCACCATGACTGGCGAGGAAAGCTTTTCTGCAAGCCTCAGTGCCGGGCAAGGAGGGATAATGGAACGGCATGCCATGCACGAGCATGGGTTGTTGCTTTTAGGATATTTAAAAATCCAATATCAAGCTTCCCCGGCCTGCACTGCCATTCGCCGCACCTCCAACCTCCCCTGGCCGATTCGGAAGGGCTGGAAAGCAAGGCGAATCTTGGCAGCAGGACTATTGATCTGGAGTTGGGTGTCAGTTTCAGGGACGTCCTTCTTTACCCCACAGATTATTTTTCCCCGAAATCTGGTTGTCACGTTTCTGTGGCGGCGTCGAGACACCTCGCGGCTCGATCTGCCGACCGTTAGGGCTTGGATGACGAGTCCTCGTGGGCCAACGTAGTTTTCGTTGACAATCCCGAATGGTTCGCCCCACGAAAAAGTCTTTGCTGAGAATTGCGGCTTTCGACGATTGCTCTGGGCCGGCCCGTGGATAAGTTTAGGGAAAACGCAATGTGCCATCTTCGTGATCTACTTGGATCGTTACCAGTCATGGTCAAATCACTGCCGCATGCCGTTGCTTTCTGCAAAGCAGCCTGCGCAACTGAAGGGATCGAGTTGGTAGGAACGTGACGACGACAGAAGCAAAACCATGCGCTATGAATTGGAGTGGTCTGGGTCACCGCTGCGTTGGAGAAGCTTTCTCAGCAAACGCATCAAGCAACGAAGAATCCCGGAAGAGGCGCCTCTAGAATCTCGTATTTTCACTGCTGCGTAAGGATCCGTGGCCGACCACCCACCAGTCATTGGCCGACCATCCAGGCATGAATGGTATTCAGTACGTGCAGGTCGGCGTGCGTTTACAATAATGGTTTCTCCGTGCGAGCATCCTGCCGTGACGGTAGTATCCGGGTATATCGCGCTCCCTTCTATGGAAATCGGAGCCACACGCCAAGGGTCATTTATCCTTCCAACAATTTTGTACGGCTACGGTGGTGCATAACGCATTTCACTCCAACACGGATATATATTCTCGTGATGTCCTTCGTTTTTTTTTAAAAAAAAGTCTTGGCTCAGGTTATCTTGCTCATTTCGTCAGAGCTTCGAATTCCCTCCTTCGTCTCTCGTTAGGGCCAGCCAGCACTTGGTGGTACATCCAGCTGGATATAGTTAATTCTACCGTATATTTAATTATAAATATTCCCTTGGTTTTACCACAATGCGGTGGTTGGACGCTTTCTCCCTGGCGCTATGCGCCAGCCAGGCGATTGCCCATGGCGGACCAGATGATCATGGTTATGCCGTACCGAGACTTGCTGGTGCCCGGAGATTCCTAAGCGAGTTCACTGGGGAAAGGAAGTGGGAGCATAGCTCTCGTTCAGCCTCGGCAGCACAATCCAGGGCACGCCGGCATGCAGAGGCTTTAGAAGAACGGGGGGAGCTTAAGGAAAGGCAGAATACAAGTGGAAAATGCGGTGCCGGCAGAGGCTCTTGTGCTACAGGATATTGTTGCTCACCTGATGGGTAGGTACTCCCGGAAGCCCGTAGTGATCTTTGCTGATTGGGCTCCAAGCTGGTGTGGTCTGGGCGAAGACTATTGCTTATCTCCTGATTGTCAACTCAACTATGGCCCCGGATGTGATGGAAACCAGAAGCCTACAGGTGTCGACACATCGACCATTGCCCGACCGAAACTCGGCAAAATCGCTTACGGAGGTGTGGGAATCTATGACTGCGTCAACCTCGGCGATATTGCAGTTACATTTGACGATGGCCCTTGGAATTACACGAATGACCTTCTCGATAAGCTTGCGGTACGGAGGGATAGCCATAATCCTAGGAACGCGCTGACATTGGATCCCAGAAATATCAAGCCAAAGCCACTTTCTTCATAACAGGCAACAATCTACACAAGGGTCAGATCAATGATCCCACAACGCCTTGGCCCTCTGTAATCAAGGTAAACCCCCCTGCTTGAAGACAATACGTTCTCAGAATACTCACACGGAGTAGCGAATGGCTGCCGAAGGCCACCAAATTGCAAGCCACACATGGTCTCACCAGAACTTCAGTCAGTTGACCACGGCTCAATACAAAAACCAAATCATTTGGAATGAAATTGCGTTCAATGATATTCTTGGCTATTTCCCTACCTATATGCGGTATGAACCGTGATCCTTTCGCTGTCAGAGTGTCGTATATTGACCTTTGGGTAGACCCCCTTACTCGATTTGCCCGACGTCAACTTGCGGTGCCCAGTTGGCCGCTCTTGGCTACCATGTTACCTACTTCGACTTGGATACTGAGGGCTATCTGAATGACGACCCAGTAGATATTCAAAACAGCAAGGACATTTGGGATGATACAGTCCCGGGTACCAACCCATGCCAAAATAACTTCCTACAAATTGAGCATGATATCCACTACCAGACAGTTTATAATCTCACAGATTACGTCCTTACATCACTGTTCAAGAGCGGGTACAGGTCCGTAACCGTAGGGCAGTGCCTTGGTGACCCCCCGGAGAACTGGTACCGAGCCGGCAGCGGCACAGTCCCCAGCTATACCTTCACGACCCGTGCTCCTACTGGCACTTGGTCTTGCCTGGCAAGTGCAACATCAGCACCGAGTGGGACATCGTCAGCACCCAGTGGGCCAACTAGCACGTCGCAGGTCAGCTCAGACGGTCACTGTGGCGCTGGCATTACTTGTCAAGGATCAACTTATGGCAATTGTAGGTTCCCCGCGGCCCCAAACTCGCGATCGCGAGCTTAACCGTGGTTACTAGGTTGCTCGTCGAACGGCTGGTGCGGTGCCTCTATCGACTACTGCGGCAAAAATTGCAACCCATCATTCGGCGCTTGTTCTGTCAGTGACGCCCCTTTGCCCAGGTCAGTATGATGCACTCCAGTTACGTTTCATGGAGAGGGAGTTTCTCAACTCTCAAAAACCTGGTTGCGTTACTCTGATAAACGCCTAGTCTTTCTTTAAGATAACATGTGCTGGTTGTTGAAAGAGCAAATATTAACATATTATTTTACAAAGTGACGGCCCCTTGCCGACGGGCCCAGGAACCACTCGGGTACCTGACGATCCGATTACTTCGACGAGTACGGGACCCGCACCGACTAGTACTCTCCAGGTGTCGACCGACGGGATGTGTGGGAACGGTGTTACGTGCGACGGATCGGGGTATGGAAATTGTTGCTCCCAGTAAGTGCTTGCCCCGTTCATGAGGCTTGGTGGTTTTTTGAGGCTGTCTCTGGAGGTTCTTCTCTGTGGGCTTTGCTCTTGGTCGTCTGCGTTCGTTCAACGGTAGTGTCACTGCCCATAAGGAAATACTAACCTCGTCGTAGATTCGGTTTTTGCGGAAACACTAGCGATTATTGTTCGACGGGCTGTCAGCCTGCATTTGGTAGCGGGTGTCAGGTAAGTCGTTCTCATTTCTACCCGGAAATCTTTTCATCAACACCAGCACAAGCATGATGAGAGCTCTTCTACCACTAGCTTCTCATCCAGAATTCAACGTTAACACTAACGCAGGGAATAACTACCAGTAGTAGCGCTCCTACGACTACTAGTCAGCCAACATCTACTTCACACAGCACATCGACCACGCGCGCCTCAAGCACACGTACCACGTCAAGTCCGACCTCAACTGCCCATCCGGCTTCGAAAGACGGTACGTGCGGACCAAAAAGTGGCTATACCTGCAGCGGCTCTGGCTTTGGTACGTGCTGTGATGCCTTGACAAATCGTTGCGGGTTATTGTGTTTGATTGGGAGTTGTTTGCCGGAGTACGGCACATGCATTCTCGGGGACACAGTAAATGGTACTTCGACCTTGGTATCGTAGACCATGAATGTACAGATATTCAGGGACGGCTTCCGTAT
The DNA here is from genome assembly GCA_025201745.1 of Xylariaceae sp. FL1651. Taxonomy (NCBI): domain Eukaryota; kingdom Fungi; phylum Ascomycota; class Sordariomycetes; order Xylariales; family Xylariaceae; species Xylariaceae sp. FL1651. The sequence goes on from MU624230.1 coordinate 1,313,204, forward strand.
AACATTACTGTCTTTTTATGCTAGAGAAACTGCATTTTGGGTATTGACGGCTTCCACAATTATTTGCGTACGTTGGTTCCGATCTAAGTTCTAGGGATTGTAGCAAGCAAGACTTTACTTTCTCCAATATCAGCTCGTCTGAGACACTGTAAGCCAGACAACGGGCGTATCGGCACTTGAGCCGACCGAGGCCACGGACGAAAATGTAACCATGCAAACTTAATCACATTACTTCCACAGCCGGCAACAAGCCTAGACGCATTTATGGTATTATAGCTCGCTTGTTGCGCTGTTGATCGAGAGGGTGGTAAGCACCTTCTGCAGTATAAGCATCGTGTAAGATACTCATAGTCAATACGGGTGGGAGAGTGCATACCTGTATGAACCGGTCGGACGGTGCCGGAACGAGCTGATTTGGGAACCCCTCAGCACTTGATAAGAGCCCCTCAGCTTCGTGTAAGTCGTGCCATCATGTCTTCAACTAGGACTAGACGGCCAAGCTCCAAGATACACGAATGAGATTACAGCCCCCAAATATTGAGTCGAATTGAGGCTTGAAGCCGCAAAGCTAATCATCTTGAGTTATAGATCACTCACTACCAGCCAATGGAAACCCTGGTAGGCGATGGATTAGGGCGAGAGAAAATATGAACATACCAAAAGAGCCGAAGGCCTTTGCATATCGTCCGCCTTGGAGTTTTCACGACTAATGAATTCAATCAAAGGCCGATCCAGATGGCGCTATCGCCGGCCGGACAGGGCCATGAAAGCGCTGGGAGGCGGCGTCTTCCGGGCCTATTTGAAACCCACTGCGGAGTAAAAGATTGGCGTTGAACGATTCAGGCTTCTCCCGCGCTTCTCGAGGGGCTTGATGGCGCTGTGAAGGAGCTCTCCGACGTAGTGTACAGCATGTTCAAAGGCCGATAAGTACACGGGGGAAAGAGAGGCTGGGCCAGCATCCGCCCTGTGCCGGCTCAAGACCCTTCCCCCCTACGCGGAGGCCCTAAGCCGATCAATGTGGTCCCAGAGTTCTGGCTTCTGGCGTGCTAGACCTGGGAGCTGGAGAATATTGCTTCTGGCACGGCTTCCGACGTCGAATTGGATTCAGGTGACCTCATCCCTGGAGCAGATTGGGGAGCAATTAGGAGTTAGATAGATAGAAGCCAACAGCTGTTAGTCTAGATTAGTCAAGTATAAAACTAACAATGACGCCGCTTCCTGTCGTTGCGAATTACTCTCACCAAACTTTGTGAATAAGAACGGATATTGGCAGCTTCATCTATTACTGCCCTGGTGTATACATCGAGCCCTATCACTGCATTGCGATTCACTAGATAGCATCTCGCTTCGGTGTTGCAGCACGTAACACAAGATTGGCTTTCCCTGTACGCCTCATACATTGCCAAGTGTCGGGCTGGTCGTCTTTGTGAATCTTATTATAGAGGGATCGGTAATCTATAAGAATCCCGTATCCTCTGTGCAAATTCCCATAGGGGCAACTCCCCCCCTCCATCACCATCGTACGATACAAAAACCATCTTGCTGCATATCTCGTCGATCTCATTCGTCGCCATGCCTGTACTCTCCTCAGCACGATACGGCAAGGATAATGTCCGTGTGTACAAAGTCCACCGTGACGAGGCGACGGGGACGCACACAGTGACGGAGATGACTGTGTGCTGCATGCTGGAGGGTATGATTGATGAGTCGTACACGGTGGCGGACAACAGCCCCGTGGTGGCGACGGACTCGATGAAGAACACCATCTACATCAAGGCGAAGGAGCACCCGGTGAACCCGCCGGAGCTGTACGCGGGGATCTTGGGGCAGCACTTCCTGGACACGTACGCGCACATCAGCGCGGCGCACATCAACGTGGAGGTGAAGCGGTGGACGCGGATGGTGGTGGACGGCAAGCCGCACCCGCACAGCTTCTACCGGGACGGCGAGGAGACGCGCAACGTGGAGGCGCGCGTGTCGCGCGCGGACGGGCTCGAGATCCGCAGCGGCCTCGCCGGCCTGCTCGTGCTCAAGAGCACGGGCTCGCAGTTCCACGGCTTCGTGCGCGACGAGTTCACCACGCTCCCCGAGACCTGGGACCGCATCCTCTCCACCTCCGTCGACGCCACCTGGCGCTGGCAGACCATCCCCTCGCTGCGCGCGCTGCACGACAATGTCGCCCTCTTCGACCGCGCCTTCGACAACGCCCGCGCCATCACCATGAAGACCTTCGCCGAGGAGGACAGCCCCTCCGTCCAGAACACCATGTACAAGATGTGCGAGAAGATCCTCGACGCCGCGCCCGAGGTCGCCTCCGTCACCTACCAGCTGCCCAACAAGCACTACTTTGAGATTGGTAAGCTTTTCTTTTTTCTTTTTTTCTTTTCCTTACGATTTTCCCCATCTTGTTTTCAAACCCCTCCCTATGAAAAATAATTTACGACGCCATGCTAACTACCTATTCTTTCCTTACCAGATCTCTCGTGGTACAAAGGCCTCAAGAATACCGGCAAAGACGCCGAGGTCTACGCCCCGCAATCGGGACCTAACGGTCTTATCAAGTGCGAGGTTTCACGCTCCTAGGCCCTTTACTTATCGGGGGTTTTTCTTCCCTCTTCTACTCAACCTGTAATCATGACTAAACGGCGTATATGTGGCTGGCTTTGACTTTTGCTCCCTGAAATCCATATTCCCTCGATGATGATTATTGGGGGAATTCTTCTTGGGTTGGTAACATTGGAATGGGCTATGAGGTCTGCATTCCTGGCAATTATTACAATTGCCCACTATTAGATACCAAATACATCAAGCATTGATTACACATTATTACTACCGTTGATCAGATCGTGATTCATACGTCCCTAAGTTACGAGCCTAATTTTGTATAAGTTTTCTGTGTCGGCCATTTGCTTAGATAGCACACTTGCGTTGAAGAGCAATGCTAGACATCCTAAATATGTCATGAGCGGTTCCATTATATGCGTACACATTGTGGTACAAAGCAGATATACACAGTCAGGCTCGTCCTAAGCAGCCAGGTAGCCCCAAGCTGGAGACAGCAGATTCTCCTGTTTCTCGTAGTTTTCTTTTGTCTTCCGAACCTCCTCACGACGGCTATAACCGCTCCATATCAGCCTTTCGAATCGCTTTTACCGCCTCGCCCCAGCCCTCCTGCCCAACCGGAACGCCTCCAAACCGCACTATATTTTGCTTGTAAGGATGGGCGTCACCCTCGAATGCCTTAAGGCGCGCTAGGCGCTTATCGCGTAGTCGGTTCTTCGGCAGCATGCCCGAGACGGCTTTGCGCAGGACCTCGGCACCGCCGTGCTTCTCCATGAGCACGTCCATGGTGACGGAGCGCAGCGAACCCGGCCGTGTGTTGTGTCGGTAGTATGTCTTCTGCCACTTCTTGCGTCCCGTGACGTGCAGCGCCGCGCAGTTCGTCACCACCACGTAGTCTCCGCAGTCTGTTGACGGATCCCAGATCGGCTTGTGTTTGCCCATCAGGATCACGGCGATTCGTGAGGCCAGACGACCGAGCGAGGGCGGCGTCACGTTCGGTTGTGTCGAGAGTGTTGGGTGTAGTGCGGAGGCTGAGACGTGGTGCCATGCCCGTGAGTAGGCCAATTTCGTCTATGATTCCATGTATTGGGTAAGCTTGTATTGCTGGGACACGTGGCGGCGTGTTGGGAAGCAGAGGTCGAGAGAAAAGGGAGCTAGCATCTGAAGCTCAACTTACCAGCCCTATTGTTTGCGACATGTTGGCGGCTCTTGAGGGAGCTGCTCCCTCTTGACTGATCTATCAGCCAAATCCACTTGACAGATGATGATGCGCAGAGCAATCGGGAGGATGCTAAATATCCAATTGCTATTTATTGGGTGTTCAGACGCTATGTTTCGCGATCTTAATCGTCTGGAGGTTCAGATGCCAAGAAGCAGCCCCGGTACAGGAGAATTTGGTCCTCGAGTCACGTGATAATGATTATCGATAATACGCCCAATGTCTAATAAGCTAAGAGCTCGCCGCCGAGCACCGATCGAGCTTTTTTTGCTCTGCTGTGCTTCTATAGTTACTGTGGACTTCGATGGGATCCATCGGGTTGGGAAGATCGATTTCAAAGCAGCCCTGGGGCATCCAATCAGGTGGGTAAGTAGCCATCGTGTAAGTCACTCTTACGCACGCTTCAAAAACCCGATAGTGAATGTCTTGTGCATGATTCTTCCTTTCCAGAGTATATGATGCTTCGAAAGGTCCCTCGAGTTTCTCTATATGCTTTTGCTGCAACCACCACATGCGTCACCCTTGGCTTCATAACCGCATCTTACTTTCGTTTTTCGCATCGTGATAGACAGATCAGTCAAAAGAACAGTCACACTATTATACCCCATAACACCACCAACATGACGGCGCAGAACAAAATTAAAACTCCGTTTGAGGTTCGTTCACTCATAAGACTCTAGCGCTTTTGTTAAGTTGATTTAACATGTTTCCATCATGAGAAAGCGGATCGGAATTGTTCCGAATTAATATTATTCTGACTTGCATTTTGAAGCGAAGAGGCTGATGAAACATACAAACGAAAACTACAGACCCTATTCGCTGTGCACATGACTTGCGACCACTGTGTCAAGTCCGTTTCAGATACCTTGTTAGCCCTTGACGGGATCAGCAAGGTCGATGTCAATCTGAAGGATCAGCTAGTCGCTGTAAAGGGAACCGGTAAGAAACAAGTCATTCTAGGGCTCTTCTTCCACGTGCAAAATGCGCCCGATGGTGTCTCTCGGGAAGGATCATGTCGTCTGAAGATGAACCAGGAGTCTGGTGGCTGACAGCGATCTTCGAATCTAATAGCTGCACCGTCTGCTATTGTTAGTGCTATTGAAGCAACCGGTCGAGATGCTATCTTGCGAGGATCGGGAGCATCAAACAGTGAGTTGCGCCCTGTTATTTCCCTTTTCCGACTCAGTTATTCCTACCCTGGTCTGCACCGTACAATAGCATGACGTCGCTATTCCGCATTTGCATCCTCCTGTCTGACCTTGCTCTTCACCTTGATCTTAAAACTGTTCCGGCTGGACGTAAGGTCCGTTGTGTTGTTTAATATTTCGAAACGAGCTGCACGTTTGATGTTTCTGACTAGGTGACTGACTGCTCTCACTTCGGATCATGATCAACAGGTGCAGCTGTGTGCATTCTCGAAACATATCATCGAAATGAAAGAGGTGGTGACGCACTGGTGCCTGCGTCAGCCCCCGAAGCCTCAACGGAGAATTCAGCAGTTAGTGACAGAGAGGTCAGGGGCTTAGCCCGTATGGTGCAAGTGTCCCCCACGACGACACTGGTAGATTTGACAGTGCGTGGAGTTTCGCCTGGGAAGTACACAGCCAGCATACGAGAGTATGGTGATCTTAAGCTTGGAGCAACTTCCACTGGCCCGGTGTGGGCCAGTGGCGGCGGCACAACACAACCGCGAGGCATCCTAGGGTCAGTAGATGTTGGACCAGATGGCCGAGGCGCGGTCTTTTTAGATCACCCCTTCCAAGTCTGGGAGGTAATAGGTCATGCCATGGTCCTATCGAGTCAAGAAGAAGGCCATGACGGATTAAAGAATGACGAGAATACCGTTGTTGGCGTCATTGCCAGGAGCGCAGGGATGTGGGATAACGATAAAACGGTATGCTCTTGCAGTGGCAAGACGCTATGGGAGGAGAGAAGAGACGAGGTGAAAAAGGGTATGATCTGAACAGTAGATTTACCGCTCCCCTGTCTTGGAATCTCTAATGCTACCTGAGGAACGCAGACGAATGGTGGCTGTAGGTACCATTCAGTACTGCATTACGGTCCTGCTACGTCCAAGGTAGCTCCAGGATACAATATATTCGCTGCGTTAAGACATATACCTTAACTAAATAAATAAGATACATCGCGAAAACACTCTTCAAAACATAGCATGCCGTTCTGTCTTGCTAGGTCTGACAATATAGGAACTTGCCTTTTAAGACATATCCCTGTATGCCCCTTATGGCAATGTGTCCATATCTGGATGCAGAGGAAACGCACAGGGCAAGAAAGTCAGCAAACTCCCGGCGATCGGAGCCGCCTTCGCTATCGTGCGATATCTTCTGATAATGGTACCATATACTCTACCACGCCACGTTTATCAGACCACGAGGCCGCGCCGCTTCCTTATCTCATCCTGATACATGGAAGACGCTGCAGCAGGGTCGGCTTCGGAAACCTATGCCAAGGACCTAATGTTTGAAACCAAGCAATTGCTAAGGAGCCGACACAATGGGTATCAAGGTGAGCCCCAGCTACGAGTAGGTGAATTAAGCTTTCCGGAATACAATCGGATGAGAAGCTGGTTCAAGCAAACCCTTGATATGAAACACCACAAGATGCCTACATACTCAGGTTAGCAATCAGAACATATGGTAGCAAACCAGATATCCGAGGAGACAAACTCATGGTCGGATCCTGCCGAGGCCAGTCTCTTAATGGTTGAAAGAAGACCAAAGGAATCCTCGAAGTTAAAACACTAGCCGCTAGTTTGCCATAGTCCCATTGCGCTCTGCGAAGAGACTTGGGTATGAAGTTTGTAGTATCACAAATATGTACAGTCGTTGAGCCGCCGGCCGAATATAACGGCGTGCTGCCAAGGTACACCGTTGATCTTGATAGCTAGAGTGCGCTGTGTCTGAAGTTCCGAATTTCAAGCCGAGAAAGGGGGAGGTTGCCATGTTCCTTTTCCTAAGTGCTTCACTCGTATAGAGAACTTGATAGGCCGGTATTGTACAGCTATTCGTGGAAGAACTGACATTGGCTATTTTTGCACTCCAAAACCGAAGTTCGGATATGGGACGAACAGACAATTGACGTGCATTGACATATTGACGTGCCGCATATTAGCTTTGCATGCATATGGCTCCATAGTGTAATGAATAAGTCAACGGCACTCGATATCTTACTACTAGCGAATTAACAATCTGCACAATAAAGTCACATGGGGGAGACCATAGCTAGTCCTTCCAACAAAGTATTGCGGCGCAGACAAGTTTCGTGGAGGATTGGAAGCTAGGGAGCAACTGCGGGATGTGTTCCGGTCCAATGTCCGGGCTCGGTCGTTTTTCGTCTCAATATATCGTACGTGCGTGTATCTTGCATTTTGCGTAGCCGTGATCCGCTAAAGAATGCGACCTTGTTGCCAGCGTGCATCACTCATGTAACGACGACTGGTAGACAGATGCATAGAAAGCCATCACATCAATGTAGCATATGACGCTGTAACTGTAATCCTTATCCACGCCCAACAACTGAGGACAGGAAACACTGCTGACACCCCACGCTATACTTTGGCATGGGGGAGGGAATAGTACGGTTTCTAATGTCTGGCGCTCTTCGTCTCGCATGGTAGCTGAAAACCTATATGAATCATGAACTCGACAATACGATGAGCTTCTCTCGGGAGGATTACGCGCATCCTGCACGGTTTTCGTCAGAGCGTGCATACGCCAGAAATATATCGTCTGTGAGGCAAAGTTTGGAGAAACATGGCAACAACGTGGCCGAGCAACCTAATACGATCACTAGGACGCCTCTCATCACATTACATAGCTTGGCTGCTGTCGATGCGGCCGAAAATAGCTAGAATTGAGAATGCTTTTACGTTAGGTTCTATCACTCCGCATATGTGGTCACATTGATAAGTCATAAGAAAGCTATCGACGTGGTTGGCGCTTAGACTCTCGAAGAGGCCAATTGAAGTCAGAAGAGGAGCCCATGATGACCGAAATTACTGTTTTAGGCTATGAGCGAACGAATTGCTTTTCTGAAAAGGGTTATTCACATGAAGTGACCGGGACTCAGAAGCAAGGGATCACTCTTTGGCAATAATCCGATTATGCATGCCGAGCTCTCACCCTTTGGCAACTCGCTCATAGTGTAGCTTGACTGACAAGGGCAAGATGAGATGACTTATCATGAAGTGGCCATAGATAGCTCTAAGCAGCTCTCCAAATGAGTTGGGGAACTGGCTAAAGCTGACAGCCCCTTGTCCTGACGAGCATTGGCCAGTATTCTACGCGCCCTGGAACGCCTGGCGTGCCAGACCAGCGCATCGCCCCCGAGCTTTGCCACCCAATCACCACCACCCGTTACCCATCTTGGAACACTTGCCGCTCGAGAATGACAGGGCTTGATTCGTCCTTGTTCCAAGTCGCAGTTCGAAGGGACTTATGCATTGCTGCTCTCGAGGAGGTCTTTGGGGCCCAAAGGCCCATCACCGGCCGGTCAACTTTCAATTCGACATTCTGTGAATGACCAGATCGCCATCTATTAAGCTGCTTTGGCATCCTGTCTACCGACAGAGTATTGGACAGCCATGATGCCAGCAGGATTAACTATGGCCAGATATCAGATGACCTGGAGGTCACGGGCGGTGCAGTGTGCTCTATGGGCCTATCAACTATGGACTCAGTCTCTGTTCCTTCGGATTTTGATACGGGCAGGGGCCCTATGACATAGCGATTTACCATCCTCCTGGCTGTAGCACAATGTCTGAGCCGCAAACCGATAGAGCGCGGTTGCTAGAGTCGTCTTCCTTAAGAATAGACGCCACGAAGGCCAACAGAGGATACAATGAAACCAACAGGTCTTGACGTTATTGAAGTATAGTTATTACAGACAGCGCTACAGCATCTCTACGGACCAATCCCCTCCACGCCGAGCGCCATGTACGATTCCTGAGTCCTTTGGTGGAGGCCGTCTCGTTAGTATATCGGTACTAAAAGTCGAAAAAAGCAACTTGGCCGGCCCCTCTGTGAAAGTGAAGCAGATCGTCCCCTGCCCCTGTCGCCGCTCTTCCTTGACCCTAGTTAGCATCAACTTCGTTTTAACTGCTCGACCCAGGCACGACCAGGTACTCCGTACCGGCCCCCTCAGCGTCGCAGCCATTTGCTGGCCATGGCAGGTCACGGCATACATACTGCATGATTTCCTGCCAGTTCCAAGCCCTCATCCAGGTCGATTTACCAGTCTCGTCCCGTCCATGCCTCTCGGCACAAATCTGTCTCTCAGAACCCCCCATTGACTGCTTTCCTTTCCATCTCGTTCGCTCCCCGTCTTTTGTGTAGGCGCTGGCTTTTACCGTTGTTTGTCCAATTCATTCCTTCTTGGGATCAACCACATCAGCTGCAAGACTATTGCTTCTTGTCGACCTCACACACCTCACTTTTCCCTTGTGATACGAATATATAGTAGGAAATAAGAACCCGGCGTCCTGGGTTACCGATACGAAGGATCCCCCTTGTTGGGTTGTAGCAATTGTGCATCTGTACCTACATATCCCACCAACCCCCCAATTCTCTTAGGCTCGCTCCAAACGCGCCGCAAAGTCCTCCGCACGAACAATCCGTCTTACCTCGAGCCTCGCTTGCCTCAGACACCAGCGCCTCGAGCCTTAAGATACAGCGTAACCTTTCTCAAACTCAAGAGGACGACTTAGGAGTTGGTTTTAGCAGAGTACACATTGATCGATTAGACTAAGAACCATACGAGAAGCGGCGCAAAACTGGACCCTTGTCCTCTTTTCAGTGCAAGATCTCGCCTGGGTAAACCATCTAAGTACAGCGGGAATAACGGGTCGAACCCCTATAAAGTCGGGGCCCCGCCTCTTGCCACCGGTGCTATACATCGCAAATTCGACGAGCAGCGACATCCTACGACCCGACGAAGAGACAACACTACAGTTCCGGCACTGCAGTCGCTCTAGCGGCTGTACGCCTCTCCTTTCTTGTCAAGTTCAAGGAAGCTGGTCACGTTCCGACTTTAGAACACAATGTCTTTGAAGCAGGTATGTATTTTTGAGAAGCTGCGCAATTGGAGGGGCTAGCTCGACTCATGCTGACTTGTATGACTTGGTAGGAAATAGAAACGTGGGTATCGGCTCTTGGCCGGTACGACAACAATGAGTTCGAGGAGGCATTGGGAGAATTCGAAAATATCTCAGATACGTCGAAGATATTGTTCAATATGGGTGTCATTCATGCAACACTCGGTGAACATGAGAAAGCTGTGAGTAAGGAAGACCAGCTCTTCCGTTACATGGCACTAATCAGCGGCAAACAGGTCGAATGTTACCAGAGAGCCATTCGGTTGGATCAATATCTCGCCGTCGCATACTTCCAGCAAGGTGTATCGAACTTTCTGCTGGGCGATTTCGAAGAGGCCCTAGCGAACTTCAATGATACGCTGTTGTACCTGAGAGGAAATACTATGATTGATTATGCGCAGCTGGGTCTGCTATTCAAACTCTACTCATGCGAAGTGTTGTTCAATCGCGGCCTCTGCTACATATATCTGCAACAGAAGGAGGCCGGTATGCAGGATCTCAACTATGCGGTGAAGGAGAAGGTGGTTGAAGACCATAATGTGATCGATGAGGCTATACGAGAGGAAGCCGAGGTAAGAGACAATAGTTTTTTACTCGCTGAATACACCTCTAACTGCTATATAGGGTTACACAGTGTTCTCAATACCGGTCGGAGTAGTATATCGACCTAATGAAGCTAAAGTTCGGAATTTGAAGACCAAGGACTACCTTGGCAAAGCCCGTTTGGTAGCTGCATCAGACCGATCCAATGCCTTTACAGGCTTCGCCGGATCCGAGATTAAAAACGCTGGGAGGGTCGCGGAGAAGGACGACCGCCCTGCGGACAATATTTCCTTCGCAGCTACGAATCTGGTAAAACCTGGCCTACAAAGTAGGAGGCAGCAGTCGGAGCCTCCTGGTGGTCGCAACGCCTTCCCCCCAACACCACCCCCTGAGAACGATAAGCCTTCAGGCATGAGCCGAGGTGCATCGGTTCGCAACGGACCGAAACCTATGCCTGCTAAGCTGAATATTCCTGATTCGAATGGACGAAGCAACAAATATGAAAAGATGAACTCCCCACAGAGCGATCGCAGAATGCCTTCAAGAGCTGCCTCAGAAGTACGATCGCCGCCACAACGGAGTTACTCAAAGGCCGAACAACCTAGAAGTCGAGGCTCACGAAATGACGATGAAGGCTATCCAGATGATGTCTACGATATGTATGGCGGTGGAACTACTAGCGGCAACGGTGGCGGAGGACGCAGGTCACAGGGTAGCAGACGGAATCAGCCAAAATACATCGAGGAAGAAGAGGAGGTTAGCGAATACGATTCATTTGACGAGGGCGACTTCGAGATGGTATCAAATCGACGTCCTGGAACCTCAACAACTGGTGGCTCGATGCGCGGTGGCTCGAGGCGGCCCGACATCCGCAAGATCAGAGTCAAGGTGCATGCCGAAGACGTTCGATATATCATGATCGGTGCAGCGATAGAATTTCCTGATCTGGTAGACAAGGTTCGCGACAAGTTTGGCATACGGCGCCGCTTCAAGATCAAGGTGCGCGATGAGGATGCGCCCCAGTCTGATATGATCACCATGGGAGACCAGGATGATCTAGATATGGTCATGATGGGCGTGAAGCAGGCGGCCCGGAAACAGCGACAAGATATTGGAAAAATGGAGGTGAGTTTCTGCACCGTCGCAAAAGAACCCTTTTCCCCGGCTAAATAACGCTAACCTATTCATCTCTTAGATCTGGATTCAAGAAGTATAGACATTTATTTCGCATTTGGCGGCGGCGACGGCAGCGATTAATACAAAATCAAGTAACGATACCCAGCATTGCGAACCCGACTTCACACGATGTAATGACAGAGGAACCTACTCTTATGATTTTTTGGGATATTGTGTCATTTCTTCCTATATCCTACGCAATTTTATACCTCATGTTGGTATACAAAATTGATTCATTTCTTCATTGGTTTGGTAACCTGATCTGGCGTGGTTCCTCGGACGGAGCCCCTGAATCGAAACTGCAACTGTTTCATGCAGACCCGGCAAAACGCATGATAGTCAAGGCTGTTGTACGACAAAGCATCTCATCCTCAAGCCTAAGCGGCTCATCACGTCGTTGTCTCTCGCATCTTTGGCACAACAAGTTAGATAGGTACATCACCAGTACGCGTCCAACGACCATTATTCATCATTAGATATATCCTATTTAGAGCTAGTTTTGGAAGGAGCTATTGATTATTTTCTTGGTTATTGTCATTCGCAATTATTGCCATCAGTAAAATTAATACATGGATAAAAAACCTGTTGCACCTGTAGACAGCTTTCTCTCTCCCTTTCACTCTGCTTGATTACAGGTGCTCCTCGTTTGCATTTATATGGTAAAGCCTGGAGATAGCTGGTCGGCATTCAAAACAGGGGGGGCTCTAGTCTTAATAGGCAAAAGAGTACCCATACCGTAATGATAAGAGGTTGTTGTACAGCCGTTTAGTTAAAGCATATGAATAACACTGGTGCCGTTCTACATTCTGCCACCTTTTATTCCTTCTAAATAACCAAATCCACGTTGCCATGGTGGTGTAGCCGTTGTGAAGTATCTTATATTTATTATATTATGACAGAAAGGGTAGCCAAAGGATATGAGAACTGGGGAGTAGAATCGTGTCGCGTGCACAAGATCATGATATTTTAAACCTAGGTATGAGGAACGGGCAAGATGCAGAGAAAAGTGGGATATAAAGTATATTATGTGATAGATATATCTACCTAGGTACCGGAAATGTGTGGGCAGCAAAAAGACAATAACCTATGTCTTTGTGATAACAAGTTTATGATCGTAACAGATTGGCTGCATATTATTGACGGTAGTAACATCAACGATAACTATGAATTAATTATATACAATAGTAAAAGCTTCATCGGCTGTAAAATTCCTTCATGATCGTTAAGTTCTCTCAAATTGAAGATCCATGATATCAGAAAGGAGGTAGCACGGAAGAAAATAAAGCTACATTCAAATTGAATGTCGGCTGCCCCCCCTTAAGCCCCCAACAACCCCAGCTGAGGGGTTGGAATCACTGACTTTGACTGGGCCAGCCACATCGCTGTGGGCCAGTAGTGGGTTAGCAGTGGGCTAGCGGTGGGCTAGCAGTGGGCTAGCAGTGGGCTAGCAGTGGGCCAGTAGCGGACCAGCAATGCATTGCAACATGGCAACATGGTACTGTCTTGGCAACTGGGTAGTTCGTCCAGTTCTCATCCTCAGAACCTCGTTACTCCGTCACCTTGAGTCGTCAGGCCTGACCGTTATCTCTTGGTGTCGTGGCAGCGTTGAATATCTAGAAAGGCTAGTTTAGTCCCGTCTTCTACCTTTTCAATCGCTTAGCATCCGCGCTGTAGCTTTCATGCGCTTCCAGTTGACTTAGGTGAACCTCTTCTTCTGAGTGTATACCCACGGCACTTACTTCCTACAAGTCCTTTGCTCGGCATCTTGATGCCGAGTTGTCTGTTGCATGCTGGTCGCTCGTTCTTCCAGTCTTAGAAACCGCACGCTTCGTCCCATTCCATCAAGTTACCGACGAGTACGGTCTGTGGCCAAAAGACCTGCAGCTCGCGCATGCTGTCATCATCGACTTTCCTAGAGATCTAATATTGGCTTGCGACGACACACCCCAACCTATCTATGCAACGACCAGTAGCACTAAAGTCCCCGGTGGGCATTTGGCTGGGACTGCGACCATGTTAACCACCTCGGCGACTCCATCCCAAAAGTCGTTGAACACCCAGTCTGCCACCTCTCTCAATGCCTCCCTGGCACCCTCGCGACCGAGCCTCGAACGAGATGGCAGCCTCCAACCTCCAGCTTCGAATGCTGGGGTGCGGAATTTGCCCGCCTCCACCTTATCATATGGACCCCGCGGTTCGTCTATCAACACGTCCTCGGTCGCTCCAGGCTCCTTCAGTTCCGAATTGCGCAGCCAGATGACACAGTCTCGAGCCGGCTCGAGAGCTGATGTATACAACCTGGAAAAGCTGGATGAAGATGATGAGTCTGTAGCCGAGCATACCCTCAACGCACTCAGGGAGTCTCTGAACCGTGAGATGAAGATTAAGGAGGGAAGTGAAAACCTGCTTGAGGCATTGAATGTCAAAAAGGCGAAACAGACCAAGGAGCAGCGTCAGAGAGTGGAAGCTGAACTGAACGCTTCGAACCTCAGGATCAAGGAGTTAAGGCAGAAGATCACGGATGCGCAAAGGACTAAGGCAGCGCTCGGTACGCCTGTAAGAAGTCGGATCGATGCTCCCATGCCTCATAATGGCCTTCGATCCCCCCCCAGTGCATCGAGAAGCGGTGACGGGTCTGAGATGGATGAGTCTGCTGAATCACCAACCTTCGCTCTCGCAGAAATATTACAGGCCCTGGAGGTCGAGGGCATGCCACCGGAATACTATGTCGGACGGGCCAACAATCTTGTGGATCTCTTTAAGAGGCACCCCACGCTGAAGTATGACTTGGTGTGGTCAATCTTTGGAGATCGCATGCAAGTGATACTGCTCAGTGGGAGCCGGGAGGTTGTGGCGGCAGGATATCGAATGCTTCGGTATGCCATCTCCGACCTTGCATCCCTGAAGAAAATCCGCGCCTTGAACACCGACTACATGGTTGTCGTTTCACTCGCCAAGGATCGAAAAGCAGACGTCGAACGCGAGCAAGCACTTAAATTTGTTCGAGCTTTTCTAGATGTCAAGGATGGGGTTCGCGAGATATCACGAGCTCTTGTCCGGACTATTGCCGCAGTGGCCGAGCATGTTGAGGATAGACTACGCTCGATTTGTATCGAGACGCTCGCTGAGATTCTCCTTCGAGATCCTGCATTGCTTATCGCTTCGAGCGGTCTATCGCCTATATCAGAAGCCCTAGCCGAGGGTACTTATAAGTCTCCTGAATCGCTGTCGTCAGCCTTCCTCTTCCTTCTGGATGCGCCACAAACGCGAAAGTTTCTACGAGCGGGATATGACCTAGAGGTCATGTTCACAGCATTCACAGATGTTTTGTTTCTTCATGAAGGGGTTGTGAAGCAGAACGCTAGAGCCATATCTTCAGCTCTGAAGTCATGGTCAGGTCTCATGACTCTTTGCATGTATAACCTCCGAGCGATAAAATCGCTTATCTCAAGCTTGATGCTACCAAACAACAATATTCGCGATACTATTCTGGATTTACTCTACTCACTTCTCCGAATTAAACCACCATCATGGGCCACTTCGTATCTCGCGGGGCGACGTCTAACGACCTACGGGAGAGTGGCGACTTTAAAGTCATCAGCTCCCAACAAAGGTGAGGCGGCTTACGAAGATGAAGGCGTGGAACAAAATTTCGTGGACCACTATACTGCCCTTCTTTTAGCTATCTTCATCAGATCGGGCTTAATGCCTAACCTAATAGAAGTCGCACAACACGCGGAGGACCCTATGTTGAAGCGCAAGGCCACTCTCTTGATTGGAGAAACATTGAAGCTTGCCAGTCGAATTCTCCCGCCTTCTTGGAGTAGTGAACTCCAATTGCTGCCAGAACTCTTCTCAGCAGCGGCTCAGTTCCACGATGACAGACGCTTTAATGCTACCGGCATTGTCTATCAAATCAGCAGTGTTAGCCGGACACTTCACCGGTCATCCGCCTCGGGATACACTGCTAGCGGTCTGTCTTCCAATGGTGTGATGGAAATGGCCACTTCCTTAGAGGACGCGCCAAGACACAGCAACTCGGTCAACACTGATGATGCCACCTTCCGTCAGCTCTTAATTGACTCAGGCGTCCTTGGCCATTCCAATCCTACTAAATGGAAGTGGGAAATTGTGCTCAGAATCATAGAAGGTCCGTTGACAAATGGCAAACGCCTGGAGGAGGCTATCAAAGCTTCGAAATTTATCAAGAGAGTTGTAGGGTTTTACCGTCCCTTCAAATACAGGTTCTCCGAAGTACCAAACACTCGCACCACGCAAAAATATGTAAGAGTCGGTTGCGCTTTGATGCACACGCTCTTACAAACAGCAGAGGGCGTGCGATATCTCACAGACAATAAGTTACTTCGACAGATCGCCGAATGCTTGGCCCAGTGCGATCCGGTAAGAAACTTCTATTACACCCTATTCTAATGTTCATTGGTCACTGACATAAGTAGACGAGCGGTCTTACCGCCCAGTATCCAATGTTCTCGAGAGACCGCTTGACAGATACGCTATGTGGCGGCTACTTTCCTATGTTAGGCGTCCTGAGTAGTGAATCAAAGGGACTCCAGATGCTGGAGAGGTGGCGCATATTTAACATGATGTATCACATTGTCGATTTTAAGCAACGACCTGATCTCATCAAGTTGATCCTCGCCAATCTTGACTACGGTCTGCAAGGGCATCCTCGAGTGCTACTATCGAAGTCCCTCACGGCCGGCACCAAGGAGATGAGAATCCATGCCACGAACATTCTTCGAAAATATGCTACTTCACATCGGATCACCCCTACTGGTGAAGTTATCTCAGACGCGAAGTGGGCAATCCAATTGCTGGTCACGCAGCTTTACGATCCAGAAGTCGAAGTCTGTGCTACTGCTGTTAAAATTCTGGAGAAAGCTTGCAACAGTAAGCCACTATTAGAATATATCGTGGAATGCCGGCCGGCCCTCGATCACCTTGGGGAGATCGGCGCTCCATTGCTCCTGCGCTTTCTGTCAACCTCCATTGGCTACCATTACCTTGATGGCCTAGACTACATTAGCAATGAGATGGATGATTGGTTTTTGGGCCGCAACGACACATACGTCAGTCTTATTGAAGCAAGCCTCGCACGTTCTTTCCTTGAGCACATTGACGATCACCCGAATCGTCTAAGTATATATGAGGATGATATAGATGGTGATCAAGATAGCCACATACCACCACACTTTTACCGTGAACTAACACGTACAAAAGAGGGGTGTCAATTGCTTGAAGACAAGGGTCACTTTCAAGAGTTCGCGTCTACCATTCGCGATTACGGGATGCAGTCAGATGACTCGGAACTTATCACAAAAGTAAAAGGATGTTTATGGGCCGTGGGTAACGTTGGCTGCATGGAATTGGGCGCTCCCTTTCTCGAATCAACAGATGTTGTTGCACGGATTGTGCAAATCGCTGAATCACATGATGTCATGAGCCTCCGGGGCACAGCATTTTTTGTTCTGGGTCTGATTTCAAGATCAGTGCATGGGCTAGAAATTCTTTCCGAGCATGGTTGGCTTTCCAACACTACATCTCTTGGAAAATCTTTTGGCCTCTGTATTCCTACCGACCTTTCCAAGTTATTCTCTTATCAGCCCTGGAAGCATGAGATTCCGTTGTCCATCATTCTGCCTGATACTCAGACAACAGTTCGCGAGCCAGCATCAGTAGAAGTCGACGAAAATGACCAAGTGAACAAGCGAATTTTGGAACTTATGGTGGAGCTAGGCGATATGGTTCTCTACAAAAAGGCCAGAGTTGAATTGCATCAGTTGAGACATCAAAAAGTACCTGGCTTCCGGCAGCCTGCCATGTTTCGGCGTATCATGGCCCTTTTAGAGAGTCATCGTTACAAACTTACGGATCGGCACTTGATCATAGAACTATTCGACAAGAGTGTTCTACGGCATATTATCTATGGAGAAGAAAGTGGCGACGAGAATGATAGCAATTCGGGGGACGAGCAACGAACAGAGAGACAACGGAGTATTAGTGATCCTACCGACTTAGAGATGGTGACAGCAAAGGCTTATAAGTCCTCTATATAACGGCACACCAGTTGGAAAGGAGTTGTAGGATTGCTTGAGATTCTTTGTATGTTACCAGACATGAAATAAGTTTGGGGTCATCACAACACATGGGGTTTGCGTAAGTGGCAGGTATGTCGCAAATGGTGCTTTGATGTCATGGTTGGCATTTAGTATTTGTTTGGGACAACATGGCGTTACAAGGCATAAGCTCTAACGGGAGGCTCGGCTGAACACTCTAGGAATTGTCGGGAGTTGAAGGGGTTTCTGGAGGTTTTGGTCGAACGGACTATACCAAAAACTTGGGCAAGATATCAAGTCCTCACCAAAATCTTATCAAAGATCTCATTACCGATTAACCAAATATCGAGTGAGTTATTTTTGAGCGCGTCAAGACTTAGTTATGCGGCATATTACATTTTGAGAGACTGGAGGCTGATGTACACCTTGTCAAAAATCGTCAGGTTTTAAGAGTTTCTAATGTACAAGAGCTAGTCCCCTAAGCCAATGCACCAAACTCCTGCAATCATTGCTATTAATGTCCCTTACGCACTGGCTTATCTCCGTCGAGATTCGTATTTAGTTCCTGTGAAACCATGCTATTAGACGATGAAGTTACGTGATAAGAGGCCAAACCCCACTTCGTTTACAACGACACCTTTCTTGGAAATTTTAATCAACGTCGGCTCAAGGTATTTTCCCACTCAAAGCATATTTTCAATTGTCCTTCTACATAAATACTAGATACTCGCGCTGTAGGCCATGGACAAGATGACAAATAAGACAATTCTTGTCGTCGCAGGTAGTGATTCGTCAGGTGGTGCGTAAGTCACGATTCTTATTAAGAGATATAGTCTGCTTGCGGCAAGCCGAAGATGCTATTCATAACCGCCCCAACAAACTAAGCTCTTTGCTGATAATGAATGAGAATAGGGGTCTCGAAGCAGACCAAAAGGTCATCGCCGCACATGGCTGCTACGCCATGACAGCCACTACAGCATTAACGGCCCAGAATACAATGGGTGTCAATGACATTCATCATATCCCGCCCGAATTCACAAGAAAACAGATTGATGCCGTATTTAAGGATATCCGGCCCAGCGTCGTGAAGACCGGTGCGTTAAGCCACCAGCTCTTCTACTATCTGCCGTTAACTTACGTATCGACGTAGGAATGCTGGGCTCGGCTGCCACAATCGAGATGCTCGCGCAAGCGCTCACAGAACACAAAGTCGAGAGGTTGGTTTTAGACCCTGTAAGAAAAAACATATCCGAATCAAGATTTTCTACAAGAAAACGCAAGGCCACTAAAGGGGATTGTTTGTAAAGGTCATGGTAGCCACTTCAGGAGCCGAACTCCTGCCTACGAAGGCCGTGAGTGAGCTGCGCACGCTCCTGCTGCCACAAACGTTCATTTTAACGCCTAATGTACCGGAGGCCAAGCTGTTGCTCACGAACAGTGGCAAAGAATCGTTCGACGTTCGACGCATCGAAGATCTAGAGAGTCTGGCGAGACAGCTCAGA
Organism: Xylariaceae sp. FL1651; assembly: GCA_025201745.1. Taxonomy (NCBI): domain Eukaryota; kingdom Fungi; phylum Ascomycota; class Sordariomycetes; order Xylariales; family Xylariaceae; species Xylariaceae sp. FL1651. The sequence goes on from MU624230.1 coordinate 1,332,392, forward strand.
GAGCTCGGCGCTAGCTGGGTGCTCGTCAAGGGCGGACACGTTCCCTTCAGGAAAGACGGCACGGTCGCTACGTCGTCTGAGCAAAGAGAGATTATTGTCGATGTCCTTGTTGGAGAAAATGGTGAGGCGACAAGAATCGAGAGCCCGTATGTCGAATCCCAGAACACGCACGGCACGGGCTGCTCGCTCGCGTCGGCCATCGCGGCGAATCTCGCGAGAGGCCTGGAGACAGTTGAAGCGGTGCGCGCCGCGTGTCGGTACATCGAGGCCGGGATCCGGACCGCGCCGGGCTACGGACATGGTCATGGACCGCTTAATCACTTCCACTCGACGTACATGCTGCCCTTTGCTCCGTACGTAACTTTCCTGACCCCTTCGCGATACGTTTCGGATTCTTAGAGAGAATCTTACAAGATACAGGGGCCGTTTCGTCGAATGGTTGCTCACGCACCCAGATGTGGCGCCCGTGTGGCATCGTTTTGTTCACCACCCGTTCGTGCTGGCGCTCGGAAACGGCGAGCTGCCACTTGAGTCGTTCAAGAAGTATCTCGTCCAGGACTATCTGTACCTGGTGCATTTTGCGCGCGCGAATGCGCTTGCCTCGTATAAGGCGAAGAGTATTGAAGACATTGCAGCTGTACGTTGGCTATCACCTTAGATGAAAGAGACGTTAGATGTGAGGGTGAGTGAAAAGCGAGAGGATATGCTGATTTACTCCGGTGTCTTGTAGGGCGCTAAGATTGTCTCACATATCCACACCGAGATGAGTCTCCATATCGACTACTGCAAGAGCTTCGGCATCTCGAAGGAGGAGATCGAGGCCACAGAGGAGCATCAAGGTGCTATTTCCCTTCTTCTTCCTTGAAATCGTACCATCTTTAATAATAAGAATGAAATCAGCTTGTACGGCATACACGCGATACGTTCTCGATATCGGGCAATCCGAAGACTGGCTCGGCCTCCAAGTCTCGCTTGCGCCCTGTCTGCTGGGCTACGGCGCCATCGCGAAGCAGCTACATGCCGACCCGCGGACCAAGACCGGGGGGAACACTGTGAGTAATATCTAAAGCTATTCTCGTCGTGTTTTTGCCATTTTCAAGGGCATGAATCTCTTTTCGAAGTCGTTTCTTATCATAAAGGATATGCATATTCTCAGATTGTTTGAGATTTCGCCCAAAGGGAGCAATTACTGACTCCAGATATTGCAGTACTGGCCGTGGATACTGAACTACGTGGCAGATGACTACGTACAGGCAGTGCAGACGGGATCTGGTAAGAAGCTTTTTCAGTTCACCGACGTGAAAAAGAATACAAAGATCCATAATACTGATGCTAATGAATATGATTACGGTACAGATCTTATGGAGAGGAGCGCTGTTCTACATTCCCCGTCCCGAATTGAAGAACTTGTTAAGATCTTTATTCATGCTACGAAGGTAAGAAATATTCAAGGATTATGATTGAGTCGGCTAAGGAACCCGATATAGCAACAAGCTGACATGGCAATAGATGGAGATTGGTTTCTGGGAGATGTTCCCGTCCATTTAGAAATAATGACAGGAATCAAAGTGCTTTCAGCAACCAAAAAGTACCGCTTGTACATCGGTAGATGAATTATGATATCCTACTTGTAGGAGAAGAAAGGGGCAAGTTTTGTTTATGCCTGTTTAGATTTCTTAGGCGTGATCAAATTACATAGATCTGAATCTCGTCATTTGGGATATATCGCAAATAGACCAATATCAGAATAAAGTGCTTCTTGACTAAGAGTTCAGTACTAAGGCACTGAATGTTTTCAACGGAGAGGATGAAAAAAAAAGGTCCACGGTTGAAGGTGACCAATATGGGGCATGGCCGATAAAGGCTAACCAGTACAATATCGGTGTAGACTGCAGGGCTTATCGATTAAGCCTAGGTATATACTGTAGGAACTCTATGCACAGACCATGGCTCCACTTTTCTTTTGTCACCACGCGCCTACCTGATCCAGAAAAAATTGTCCGCCAGGGAATTTTCCTTTGCCTCCGTCAACAGACCAGACATTTCTCGATCTCTCCCTCTCTCCTCATCAACATCATCCCTTGTGCGATCCTTATCCACAGGCATTTCCTCCCCCCATTATCTCGCTCATTTTTGCAGGTCGCACTCTGCGCACGTCTCTCACATTCACAGAGGGTCTCACTTTTTTTTGATCTGCTGCTTCGTCTCATTCGCGCCGAGCGCCTAATTGGACCCTGCGTGCATACCTAATCTCGTGGCACTCAACAAACAATCAACATTCTCATCAACAACACCATGTCTTACGGCGGTGGTGGTTACGGCGGAGGCGGCGGCTACGGCTCGCGCGGCGGTGGTGGTGGAGGTGGCTATGGAAACGATGGCGGCTATCGCTCTGGCCGTCAAGATTACAATGGCCATGGGTAAGCACTACCTTTAACTTTTTTATTTGTTAATCATTTAATTATTGTTGCAATCCGCGACTTCCTCGAGTCCAATACCGCAATGATCCAATACGCTATTAGACTACAGCCATGTAGCTTTCTTCCACTATCTTCTAGATCTGATACTAATTCAATAGAAGTAACGGACATTCTAACGGCTACGGCGGTGGTGGTGGTTATGGCGGCGGTGGCGGTGATCGTATGAGCAGTCTTGGTTCCGGCCTCACTAAGCCGCAATGGGGTATGACATCTGTATAATCTGTGATCATTTGCTTCTCAGCTAACATCAATCAACAGATCTCAGCACCTTGCCTCATTTCGATAAGTCATTCTACAAGGAGGATGATGCTGTTGCTCAGCGACCCAACAGCGAGGTCGAACGTTTCCGACGTGATCACCAAATTACTGTTGCCGGTCGAGATGTCCCCAAGCCGGTCGAGACCTTCGACGAGGCTGGTTTCCCCCGATATGTTATGGACGAGGTTAAGGCCCAAGGTTTCCCCGCTCCTACCGCCATTCAGTCTCAGGGTTGGCCGATGGCTCTTTCCGGTCGCGATGTCGTTGGTATTGCCGAGACTGGTTCTGGAAAGACACTTACGTATTGCCTTCCCGCCATCGTACACATCAATGCACAGCCTCTGCTTGCACCCGGTGATGGTCCCATTGTTCTTGTCCTGGCCCCTACTCGAGAGTTGGCTGTTCAAATTCAACAAGAGATAACCAAGTTCGGCAAGTCATCTCGAATTCGCAACACATGTGTCTATGGAGGTGTTCCTCGTGGTCCCCAGATCCGAGACCTTTCTAAGGGAGTTGAGGTCTGCATTGCCACACCCGGCCGTTTGATTGACATGCTTGAAGGTGGCAAGACCAATCTCCGCCGAGTAACTTACTTAGTTCTTGACGAGGCTGATCGCATGCTTGACATGGGGTTTGAGCCTCAGATTCGAAAGATCATCAGCCAGATTCGACCTGACCGTCAGACACTCATGTGGTCTGCCACCTGGCCCAAGGAGGTCAGAGCTCTGGCTTCTGAGTTCCAGACAGATTTCATCCAAGTCAACATTGGCTCAATGGACCTTTCTGCTAACCACCGTATCACACAAATTGTCGAAGTGGTCTCCGAGGGTGAGAAGCGTGATCGCATGATTAAACATCTTGAGAAGATTATGGACAATAAAGAGAATAAGTGCCTTCTCTTCGTAGGCACCAAGCGTGTTGCCGACGAGATTACTAGATTCCTCCGTCAGGATGGCTGGCCTGCACTTTGTACGTTTTCATCCCAGAGCCTTTCCTTTTCCATTGCTAACATACTTTCAGCAATTCACGGTGACAAGCAGCAGAACGAGCGTGATTGGGTTCTTGATCAATTCAAGACCAACAAGAGTCCCATCATGGTCGCCACAGATGTGGCGTCTCGTGGTATTGGTATGATAGAAACTCCCCCAACCCCACTCCTTCTCCAAAACTTCCAGCAGAGTTATATCCGATGTGCTTGACTATGATGTCTAGGGGCTTTCTTGATTGTGCACATATGCCTGACCTAATCGTGTCTTGTGGTTCTCCCTCGCCCTGGATAATCGGGATCTATGGTGTGGCCTAAGGGCCGTGTCGATGTTCCGCCTTGTACCTGATGTCCTGTGGCACAAGTATGCGGAGTTGAGTATTTCTTGATTTTATATCAAGCTGTCTCTAAGATTCCCGAATCCCGAGGACCCGGACCAGACTATTGGGATCGTTCCAAATTGGCAGTGTTGACACAACAGACAGCCCCATTCTCGAAGGAGAATGCACGGAACAATATGCTTATGGCACCTTCGTCCGCCGCTGGGACCTACTTCGTAGCCACTCGTTTGCTAAAGCTAACCTTTTGTGATTAAGATGTGCGCAACATCACTCATGTGATCAACTATGATTATCCGAACAACTCTGAAGACTATATTCATCGTATTGGTCGTACCGGTCGTGCCGGTGCTAAGGGTACTGCCATTACCTTTTTCACTACTGACAGTAAGGTTTCCTTCTGATCACCTTTCATACCTAGCTAATCAATATGATCAGACTCGAAGCAGGCTCGTGATCTCGTCGCGGTTCTTCAAGAAGCTAAGCAACAGGTTGACCCAAGATTAGCCGAGATGGCGCGCTATGGCGGTGGAGGTGGCGGCGGTCGATACGGTGGCCGTGGATACGGTGGTCGCGGTGGTCATCGCGGTAGGTTTTTCTGTTCCTTCTGCAATGATGAGAACTAACAGTTTGTTAAGGTGGCAGAGGCGGTGGCGGCGACAGCGGTGGCGGCGCAAACGCTATGCCTCTTGGTAACCGACGATGGTAATCAACTTTTACGACACTTTCAGCCGTATGATACCACAATGTGGCTTGTGAGATCGTTTACGTTTATCTTTCTTCATTTGCACAAAAGCACAGACGGCGTTGTTAGAGGGTTTGGTTGATTAGACATGGTAATATCGACATGCGATGTCGTGCATCTCTTCGCTGAGATCTGCACATATCTCTCTTCCTTAACTTCATCTTAAGGAATATGGAGAGATTTTTCAGGTCGTCAGAGGCACATGGCCCTTCGAGCTACAGAATAGATGCAGCAGCTGATTCAAACCTGCTGTACCTATCGGGGCCTCCTTCGCGGACTAACCGACGCCTCAACTGCCGTTAAAGCAGGCAGATGGCTGCGGTACTTGCTGACCTGTTTCTAGATTGGAGCTGCTTAGTACACTGACTTCAAAAGTCTTACATGTTAAGTAGATTCATTTGTCCGCTTTATCCTCACTAGGAGGCAAGTAGGACGGTCTAGGTAGCATGTAATACGTCATGAGATGAATTTTGCAATGCCTAGTCCCTGGTAACAACTTTCGGTCCTGGTAGCCACGTTACAGGTTGGCTTCGGCGCGGAAGCATGGCTACTTCGCGTTTAAGGTTGTTAACGGAGTAGATAGTAGTGTGTTACCCTTTTGAATGCTCCAGTGCTATGCGGAGTCCTGGTACGTTGGTTGTAAGTTGTATTATATTTATGTGGTACTTTCTAAATGGCTGCGTAATATATATCCGGCCCGTAGTCCTTTAGCCGGTTCTCGCAACTTACGTTCCGCCTCAGCTTCCTTTCTCACATCATATGCCGACATGTCGTTTCGTTGTACAAAATGGCTCGCTGGCTCCTCTTCATCCCAGCGTCTGGGATTCCTTGTTCGGCTGTTGGCTCTTGATATACTGCAAATCTTGGCAGCATCTTCTATTGAGCTCTCGGTCGTGTTTTCTTAAAGAACGAGAAGGTCAGCGTCCACACAAACAAGTCTATATCATAGGAAACTTGTTGACAAGATAAACAGACTTAATTCTGAAGCTAGCAAGTAGTCGAAGATGAAGACCACGGCAGCACTCGTGTTTCTTGTTGGCGCCGCACATGCGGCTCCGCATTGTATGTACACGGCTCTCTGACTCAATCATGTTTTTTTTATTTTAACTTGCACCTTTTTCTCTCTACCACAATCTCAGTCCACACTCATATCGAGAATAATTCGATGTCTACGACAGTCTCCTTTGCTTCCCCCACCTTTCACATCCCCTCCGTCTTTCTTACTGCTTTACTCTGCAGACTAACATGTCCAAGACACCTTCCCCCACCTTGCTGGCACATCAGATTGGTCGTCGGTGCGCCAGACCGCCAACTTCCAGAGCAATGGTCCCGTGACGGACGTCAACAGTGACGCCATCCGGTGCTACCAGCGGGCGGCTGGCGGCGCGCCGAACATCGCGCAGGTCAAGGCAGGCGGCCAGATCACGTGGGATGTGGCCCCAAGTATCTACCACCCGGGGGCGCTGTCCGCGTACATGGCTAAGGTCCCTAGCGGGCAGACTGCGGCCACCTGGGACGGTAGTGGTGCGGTCTGGTTCAAGGTCTACCAGGATATGCCAACGGTCAGTGGCGGCCAATATAACTGGCCATCGGAAGGTAAGCTCTTAGTTTGTTTCTCTAGGAGGAGTGGGATATGATAATAGGACCAGGGAAGAAAATCGTCGAAGATTGAAACGGGAGGGGTGGAGGGAGTAGTGAAACGATGAAGATAGACGTGAGAGCGTCTTGCTAATGCGGAAGGACTACAGGAAAATCTGCGGTCAGCTTCACCATACCTCAGTGCCTCGCTAATGGCGATTACTTGTTCCGGATCGAGCATGTTGCTCTGCATAGGTCAGTTCACACTTCGCTTACGCTTTTTTATTACTCGATACCTGTTTACTTTACGACCTATCTGCTCGAGCCTGTGGTACCCGAACTATGAAGGGAAACCCCTTTTCAAGCATGATTCCTCTCCTCCCTCTCTCTGGATCTAGCCTTGATTTCCTCCCAAATCTCGTATTCTCTCAAAAGTCATGTACTAGTTGCTCTGTTTTCTAGCAAAGTGTAGCTAACTCAGGTCGCGTTTAGCGCAAGCACGGCCGGCGGCGCACAGTTCTACCTCTCTTGCGCACAAATCACGGTTAGCGGCGGCTCGGGCTCCAAGACGCCCTCTGGTCTCGTCTCCTTCCCTGGCGCCTACAAGGCTACGGACCCGGGCCTCATGATCAACATCTACAATAACGGTGGCAAGACCTACCAGCCTGCTGGGCCATCCGTGTTCACTTGCTAAGCGGGCGTCCTGTATGTGGAGCGAAGGGATCAGGAGAGACGCGATGAGAAGGTTAATGGGACGCCATAGCACGCCATAGTGAAAGAGGGGTCGGGTGTTGGCGTGTTGGGGATGCTAGTCTCGTCAGCGAATTGTTGAGTAGACGGCGAGTGGCATGTTTCGTGGTCACGCGCGCAAATTACTTGAGTACCTCTTTGCCATGCCAAGTCTCGGGTTTGTGTTTGCCAGTTGCATCGTGTCTTGCGATAAATCTGTTCGAGAATTTTCACTGTTGCTGTTTGTCGTTTTTCGTTTGTCATACGCGGTACGAGCGGTTTCGGAGCACAGAGCTTATCTACGTCGCCGCCATATACTAGGTTTCCCCATCGTTTGATGTATCTGGGAATTGTAGAGAAGGGTTACATAGTATATAAGTCTTACATCGAGTCTAATTTTTTCCTCTGAAAGTTGGATTTCAACGACTAAGTGCTCGGCGGTATGAGTAAACTGCAGTAGTCGGACATATATGTCTGCCCTGCTGACATAAACCATCATTTCGCTTATTCAATTACTCACGAAGTTTAAAGCTGCGAGTGCGCTTATCAACCACATTTCATGCGTGGCGCTTCATAAGATAGCACAACCTGTGTGTAATAATGAATAAACCAGTTATTTGGATAGAAAGACACTAAAAACAGTTTCATCATACGTAATTCCTGGAATTTACAAGACCGATCAAATCTGTTCCCATTCTAGAAAACTGACGTATGTCTGCCTCCTAATATACTTCTATTGGCTTGATGCAAATCATAAGTAGTAGCTCGGTTGAAAGAAATATAATATGACTTAGAACTACCGGGTCGTTGTACTAACCGGCTATTGACTTGTGTCACTTAAGATGACGAATTAGCAACAAGATATGCTTATTCAATATATACAGCTACGATAAAGAAAAAAGCATGACGCTGCTGCTTCCCTATTTTATTTTATTTCTAACTTTGTAACTTGCCTGCCTCTTCATATTGGAAAGCAGTTCAAAGACCTTTCACCTTAAGGTGAATTATTCATTAATATAAAGACTAATACTACGGAAGACTAGAAAGTAGAAGATTACCAGCGTATACTCCGAAATGTAAAGCTTGTCTTCAGGGCCTAAACAGTAGCCTGCTTTTGTTCTAGCCACTCTAGCAACTTCGTATCAACAGTAGGCATCGCGTGTACGCCAAAGGATAAAAGCTAACTGATGATTCAGCAAGTCATAGACTTACCGGTATGATGCCTCTACCAAGTTGAAATATTTCGAAACCAAGGCCTATGTGGACGTAATGTTTACAATCGTGGCATATGTGAGGGATGCAACAGGGCTTGCCAATCAAATAAGAGGTTATACAATGGAAAAGTAGGCTACTGACATAGATCTTGCAATGACCTTTCGGGATTGCATTATCCTTGGCAGCAAGAACTGGGCTAATGGTCTCGAGGTGGTGGATGTTGTGCGCAGCGGTTCTTACTTTAGCCTTGACTCTCTTCCGTCTCTTCGGCAGCTGAGAAAAGCTCCCGGCCGTCGATAGATGGTTATTAGTGGCTCGATACAGCGTTGTTGGGTGGTAGAGCAGAACTCCATCGATTGTATGGAGAGCTCGATGTCGTGTCTTCGGGCAGACCACGATGTATGGCAGTCCGGACTCAGCGTCGATCCACAGAGCTGAAACATATTGTCTCGACTCGCTATTCTTATCCTATGAAGCCCCATGACTCAGCCTCGCATAGTCTGGAGTGGAGTCGGCTGTAAGCATCGAGGCCCCCAAACATGAATCGCTAATGCCGAGGTAACCGGGGGGCCTATACCGGCATGCTCCGGTTCCGTCCAAGGTTTGTTATGAAAGGGTATCGGTCAGTCGAGGCGGATTTTCGATGTCATGGGCAACGCCGTATGGCCACCTGAGACTTTCCACGTCTTTCGATCAGATATAGCAAGCACATCGGCCCACGAGTCGGAAAGTACCTTCATGTATCTTGACGGTCTGGCAATTTCACAGTCAGCAGCCTCAATCTACCTTCTAAGGGACGCTGATAGCCCTGGTGTGGCCTAGCATATGAGAAAGAGGAGATAATTCCGACGTGGATGGTAACGTATGTGTGAACTTAGGCTCGAAATGATGACTCAAGGAATGGCACGAAAAGGAGTAATTCTGTCGCGTGGCAAGGAGTCAATTTCCACATATTTATACGGCAAAAGGTTAGAATTGCTGGGGGGGGGGGGCTGAGGGTCTCGATAGAGCCTCATGTCACCCTGATTAGCCTTTATTGTGGAAAGCTACATATAGCTTCATCTAGTTCACATGACGAAATAGGCTGACCTAGGTAAGAGACCGTGCGTATAGCACACCAGGCGTGGCTTGTGAGACGATAAATAGTGACATTCAGGCTCAAACTCTAACGTACTGATCTTCAAACTCTATAAAGGTATGCCTATTCCGTATTAAAGGTAGCCATTAGGAAACAGTTTCACAATCGACGTTTGACGCGGCCATCGTGGTTGAAGTCAACCCATCCTCTGAAATTTCAACTTAGTCAGAAACAAAGATAAAGTAACATTTACTCCACAGAATATGTTCCTAGACTTCATTAATGCACATATCTATTCTGTAGAATTCAAAATCTGGAATATGGTAAGTAAGGCACTTAGAAGGTCTTATCGGTCTGTAAGGTTTGCTTGTTCTGGCTCTCCCAAAAGAAAACCTCATATCTCTCTATCCATGTCTCGTAGCTCCGCACCTATACCAACTTTTCCAGAGTGGCGCGCTTTTCACGTAAAACCGCCAACGATGTTTTAAGGGTTATAAAATATGTATGTACGTGCTGCTTCTTCAATGCACAGACTACGTGTTCTGGGAAGGAAATCCTAGTGGCTTCATGATCCAGATGGCCTTCCAGCTCCAGCGCCTCTCAGCATTAAGCCACTTATACGAATGCTTGTTACAGCCAAGAAAGCAGCATGGGCGCATGTCCTTGTTTCTGCCGTAGGAATATTACCAGCCCTGTTAGTTGAGTGGGCGGCATGCAAGCCACTTGCTTCAAGACACTAAATCCCGACACTTAGGCGGTTTCATTCTTCCCAGTCATTGGCTGGAGAGAACGAACACAGCTTTTCTCGCTCAGACCTCCATACGGCTGATGCCTTGTTGGCGTCAGTGGTGGCCGGCAACTTCCTGGTGACAAACAGGGAGCGAGATCAGAAGTAAAGATACTGACATTCTACGGGAAGCAGTGCTTTTTGAAACATGGTTCATCATCACTAGTGACTCCATCAATGCCACGATGCGTAACGGGACCTAGTAGGTTAGTGACAATGATGGCAACGCCATGTGAACCAGACACTGCGCTAAAAGCTGTCAGATCGCTTTGGTTCCTACCTTAGACTGATCTCGCAGCGTACCGAAAGATCAACAGACACCGCCAGTACTTTACGCCTCGGTAACAATACTTTGTCGTGGGCGTCAAGGCTGCTTTTTCGAAGTAGGGCGCATGGAATGCATCACGAATGTAACTGAATCACTAGGACTTGGTCTTTCTTCCCTCCTTTCGCGTTCGCTTTTCTGACTTGGCCCACATATCTGACCTGCTGGTGATTAAAAGAGCAACAGCCAACATATTTTGGGAGCGGAGAAATCATCAACCTTATTCGGCGTGTCGTGGGATACAACCCTGTCGAAGCGGGAGCCCAAATACAGTTAGGTGTCGTGGTGATGCTGGCTTAGAGTTGAAACGACCTTCCCGCTTTGACAGCGAAGCAATACAAGCTAGTACAGAACGGTACTGCGTAGACAAGTTCGGGCTTGTCGAAGCTCACAAGGGGAGAGGAAGAAGGGAAGGGAGTGGCCATTCACAATACCCCGTCGGCGTCAGCTTCGGCGTTCTCCTCTCGGGTTTTGAGATGGAGACGGGCTACATCGTGGGTCGTATTTGCTGCTAGATCGTGAAACTAACCACACTACTGTCCGAACGCTTGACCCCACTGGAAAATAATTCATTCCTGTTGCGCGAACATGACTTGTTCTCGAACAAGATACGCACCCCCAGCTCCAAAGCAACCTGATCTCCACCAAGCTGCATATGTGAGGGCTTCGGGGAAATTGCCCAATTTCTTACTGTCCACGAGATTTGACTTCTAACATAGAGAGGAAAAACTAAGATTCCTAACAAGGGAGGTCAGAAATTGATTTGAAAATGCTACCGTTGACGTCAATGGCGGCCAAGAGCTCGAGCGACTGGCCCATCAGATGGATGTATGTCTAGCCATAGCTGAGGGTTGCATTTCTTTTTCCAAGGAAAATTTCATGTCCTATCAATCAGGGAGACGTCTCAAACGCAATTCCAATTCCACTGCCGGCCAGCCAGTATCAATCAGGACCAGGAACTAAGTAGGTACTCGTACACAGATGGACAAGATTGAGCTTGTTCGGCAGAACGGCCGGGCGTCTGGAGCTGTGCGTGGAAAGACCAACGTGTTGTTGTACATGATCGCCACTGCATACTTGGCAGCAGGGATTCTTCGCAGATCCAGATGAATGGTCACCCCTGCTCCTGCTGGAGATGTTCCCAGGGATTCCAAAAATCTGCTGAAGGCTCAACATTACTGACGGAATTATTCATTCATCCAAGCAGGTCAGGTTGTTAGGATTAAATCACCTATAATAGCTAAAAACTTGTGGTATCCAGTATCTATGGTATGCAGAATTCTACTAATTAGTTAAATTCAGGAAGCGTAGGGAAGAGTTACCTGACGGCGTGAGATTATCTTAAAACGTATCAGATACTTAGCCATGCATGAATCTGCGTTGAGGCAATGTCCACACTTCCGCTTGAAGCTACTCATTTCCACCGCCGGTCGGGCGGCATCACGTGGGTCGGTTCGTGACCAGAGTCTGACCCAGAGACAAAGAGGCAACGCGGTGAGAGCTGATGCCCTAAATGCATGCACCAAATGCAAACAGTCACTGCTCCCTGTCGCCTACGGGGGCTTCACACCGGCCACTGACTTAGGATGGTAGGGGCTAGCGTGCGGCGCTACCGACATGTAGGTACTCCAAGGAATACATATAACTTGACTAGGATATTCTCCAGTTTCAACCTGTAGTCTTACCTAAATAGGGTTATCTCTAAGCCATTAGTCAACTATATCCACGAGTTGTATAGCAGCCCGACCTGCTGGTTTGCCGTATAGTCACTGTAGTATAATTTGTTACCACGCCATCCATTCCCATCCATTATCACCCATACCTACCAGGTAAGTTGTACTCGCGATTCGCCCAACTATCGGTGCGGCAGTTAGAGGTAATTGTATCAGGTGTTATCTCTAAGCGAATAGTCTATGCTAGTCTTGTTAGCACGACTCATGTCTGCTTTCTATTTTTGCCTCTGCGTGTAGATTTGACAAACCGACCAACCAACCCAGAACACCTCCCTTCAAAAGAGAAAGTGGGGTAAAAGACCGTAGAAATCTAGACTTCTCAAGTCTGGGGCCATACAAAAGTGGTGTATTAAAGTCTGCAAAGTATGACTCGGCGGTTGTTCGAAAGAAAAAAAAAAAAAAAAAAACTGGGGTTTTTTTCACCACACTGAATGGACCATTGCCAGTGACAGGGTCGACGGTGTACGAGGTCTTTTCCCCAGGAGTCAAGGCTTGAGCGTTAGAACTATCAATGTCAAACGTCACCGCCTCAACACAGGCCTCGTCACGGGGTCTCCTGCAGGAGTTGGGAAACTTGAATATGAGTGTTGAGCTCCTGTATGACAATGCAGGGAAAAGAGCCCCGAGCATTGTCAGGAAAACATATTTCCACTGCGTACTGAGTACGTAGATAAATTCCTCTACCATGAAAGTGCTCTGCGGTATGTACACCAAATTAGTGATAAAGAAAGGCAACAAAATTTGCAGCGAGTTGCCATTGAATTGTTTACTCCAGAGAAAGTATGGCCTTAAGAGTCTTGTGGCGGTAGCGTCCTGTTGTTACAATAGGATATGGGCGTCTGCGAAATCGAACTCGTCAAAATGGAGTGGTAGGGGAAAAGGATGTCAGCCCCTGGTATGCGCGTGGTAATAATTGCCTTAGTAGGCCAGTCAACATCACTCGATACACCCACAACCTGCAGCATGGCGGTGTCCGTGCATTCTATATCTGTGATCGAGTCGGTCCTTCTGCAGCAAAGTTCTCCTGGTCGCTGACGCAAATGTTGATGGATTCCAAAAGCAAGTGTACCAACCCATTTAATTCACGAGAGTTGACTAAGCCGGGTGATATGGGAACGTGATGTAAACCATGATATGGAAAGAGAGCAGATATTTGACAGACGCAGGATGAAGATGGAGTGCAGGTGCTCTCCCAACGGTTTGTACTCCTTTCCAAAAGGTTATATGTGGGGTAGACTAGATTACCGCCTCTAGGACATCTCAATAAAGAAGCCGCAAACCTGCTATTCAACCTTTTAGGACAATTTAAACGAAAGAGCTATATTTACAAAGGAACGTATAATACATCTTAATGTGGCTTGAGCTTGCTGTCGATCTCGCACTGGTCTTCTTTTTAGTTACAATGGATCCATACAATCTGCATACTGGGAGCAATGAAATAAAACCCGGAGCATCAAAAGGTCTCTGTTCGAGATTGGTTGGCCGCATGAAAACACCAAAACCAGGGCCATGACATCTTAATCAACCGGCATCTGACGGTTGTAAGTCTATAACACATTGTTGTATAGGTTCGGGAGGTGATCCAGCCGCCAATCACTACTTATGAGTTTGGCTAAGATTACGTTTTAACAAATTTAATACCACCCTTTGATCGTTGTCATTTAGGGGGGGTTTTATGGCACTGTAGCCACGTCTTTGAGCAGAAGTACCGGGCCGCAGGTCGGGTTGCAGTTTACGGACGACTCCTCGGTACCACAAAGGTGATGCCGGTGATTATCATGTGACTCTACCAGGCACGTAAGCATCCCGTGGCGGTAATGTATTGAGAGAAGAACCCTGTCTGACTCATGAGCCAAGGGCGTCTGTGCAGTTACTTCTTGATTCTATGATTGTTCTATAGCCGTACCATGTGCTGATAGGACGTTGCAATGATGATAAATTGGCATGTGCGCTGACGAGTGGATAGAGAGCCAATGGCCGTGGCCTATGAGGACAAGCCAATATCTCCTTGACAGCCCAGCATTGACAGCTTGATGCATGCTTGCCAACATCATCTGACCGTGCAGGTCATGGGACAGCGGTGGCAGATCGAGAAGAAATAAACACACGAGACAACGGTAGAATAATATGTGAACTGTCGCATCGACCTGGAGGGGAGATTGATTGATGATGGCGGTGTGCGAGGAGGTGGGGATGCTGTCGAAAAGGACCAAATGTAACCGATGGGCGGCACGACGTGTCGGCGGATTGCGATGTGGCCGTTACATTACATTGGCGATGCGGTGATGTCTGGTGTGGCGGTCAGTAATGTGATAAGAAGAAGCCATTTGTTCGCGATGCATCGTGAGCGCCAGGAGTTGGAAGACATGTCGTCGGGAATGCGGCGTCTACTATTGTATGTTTTGTAAGCACTTGCGAAATAATATGTATGCAAAATGATCAGGGCAGTGGTTTGCTATTAGCTTGAAGGGGCAAAGGTTCAGACCACGGTGCCTCGCCGAAGCATCGGATTCACGCTTGTTTAGTGTCTCCCAGAGACTCGGGTCGTAGCAGATCTGCTGGTCTTCCCTTCCACCCTACTGTACTGGTTTGTTCCTGCTGCCGGCGCCAATCCAGGGCCTGACAGATCGCGTTTTACCGATGGTCATTAGCGGGAAATCATTCTGGGGTAACCTACCAGGCCCGGCCAATATCTTAGGGTGTATTGGGCGTCAAGCATTGGACATAAAAATGGCCACACTCCCATAACAACAATTAACTCAATACGTCCTTCAATCCGGCCGCCATCGTTGAATAGTGCTTTATTTCTTTTAATACCAGGGATAGGAACATAATGGAAAGCGCCATATCCAATTTTTACCATTATGTTGCTGATCGAGAAAGTGGTATTATTATTGTTGCTAGTACATATAAGTGTTAGAGTGTGACATTTTCTTGTCTACTACTCAGGGAGTGATGGGTGTGTTGCTAAGCTTGCGAGGGGGCTGCATCGGCCAATCAATGCCTCATCTCCGAACCCTGCCAATATTCCCTTGCGATTACTGATTGATGTAATCAGCTTCATTAGTCATTGTTGAGATAAAACGATCCAATGGAATATAGCTGGACGAAGATCGACGTTAATGACAACAAGAGTGATGGTGGTGATGATGGTTAATAATTCTGAAATGGTTCTGGCTCGGATTTCCGAATACTCGGTTTCGTTCTCGCCTTCGCCCTTTCAATCAAGTCTCCATTTATTGCCCTTTTTGTTGCGGCAAGCGATAGAACGAATATGTGCACTGCTATCACTCAGTATTGACCTGAGCTGAATCTACTTTGCCCCTTTTCCTCGGGCATGCTCGGTCCCACGGCGGTCCCCGATACTGTACGTGTAGCCAATGGCCAATACCAACGGCCCGGGAACCTGGCTACAGTATTACATACTCGTGACAAACGCTAATCCTCTTTGGGTACCTGCCTGATTCTGAAGGTATCTACATCCTCCTCTGTCTCCGCAAGCTTGTATTATTCCTTAGCGGGTTACCGAATTGGGGCTTTGCGTGGTAGGCGTAGTGCAGCTGAAATTTACGGGGGTTTTCTTGCTTTCTGGTTCCCCATTCCCCCGAAAGACAACTCACAATCTTAAGGCGCGTTGTTACTGCTGTGGCCACCGCTCTAAGGCCAACCGGACTTACATTCAATCAACAGGCGTACTTCACAATTGTACTATGTAAGCATTGAACTAGATGGTGTAAAGAAAATATGAACCACATCGATATAGCTGCTCGGGCACACAGTTATCCAGCACGCTTTGCCAAACATGGGAGGGAACAGACGAAAGTTGATAATTTGGTGGTGTACCCAATGCAGCATGAACTACTTGGCGCACGTATATAAAGGGAACGCACCCTAGCAAATATTAATGAGAAGTGCGCGGATCAATGCCCTGACTAATATTAGGCGCAATAAGTTCCAGGAGCGCAGCGACAAGGGTCCTTCAATATAGGTGGTACTGTACCAGTACAGCGCATGCACGTTCAACTGCGTAAATCTCTGAATGTACGTGCACGCATACACGCGCACGCTCACACCTATACCCACACCGTCTTTCATAAACCCATGTTTACATGGTCCACTACATTGTACCATGTACGATATTGCTTGGCTCGTTGCCACGCGACTGATCACCTGCCGCCTCCGTGGCCAACTTCAAGAAAAATCTGTAGATGCTCTGATGTCCAATACTTACCTCTGTGATGATTCACAGCTTATGCCGTCCACCCGTTCGGCCATCAGCAGCCATCAACAGGCATCAACAGGCATCAGTAGCGAGCCTGGCTCAATTTTTATGGTTGCCCAACACAGCAATTATAGCCGTGACGCAATAGAGCGTCAAGCGCAGTTTGTTGTATCTCCACATGTTGTCCAATACTGTATCCAACGTTACAGACCACAGCTCGACGCTTTGAAAAACTGGATCAACGGAAGAAGGCGATTGTTTCTCAGTCGAATGGTCGCAATGCCTGGCCGCTCGGAGTAGTTCCCTCCCGTGAATATGAATACATTTGCGAATACACTTGTCATTTGTTCGGTTCAAGGACTTCAAATCCCAAGATTCGGAATTTGAAACGGGCAGCGTTATTGCACACTAACAAAGGCGCTAGCGATGGCGCAACTGACAGAGACACTTGGATGCTCAAGGGGGACGTTGGCTCTCATAACATCACGGCTGTCCAATTCGTAGTGATTGATGTGCTCATGCACCCTAGCACAAACCATACAGCACAGGGAATACAAAACTCAACAACTGGACCACATATCGCATGCACTGACATTACGAAGTACGTACGATAATCGACAGGGGCTGGATGCATGGCGAGTCATTCACCAATCTCACGGCACCGAAACCGGCAAAAAAAAACCAATCAATGTACATGCATACGAGAATGTGTACCAGGTGTAGTGTAGAGACAAGACGACCTGTCTGCAAGAAGACTTTTCTCGACTCTTCAGCCCCTAATGGGATGGACGACGACAGGCGCAGAGACCTTCCAAGCTCAGTAGCGAAACACTTGCAATTGCCCCCCATCTACACCAGACGGCGGCCCTGTCGCATTAGACTACTTGTATCAGATTATATAGCACATCAGCATTCTGCTAGAGCCCACCATCATTCTTATCATTATCGTCAATCGTCATCATCAATATGTTATTATCTAATCAAGCAACGTGTGTCTGCAACATGCTTCTAGCGTTGTGCAACCTTGGCCCGACTGAGAGCTGGAAAGACCGGGGGCTCATGGGACCACCCAGGGATATAATTCAGCCAGTTGCCGAGAGGCATGGTCTTGTTATGTAGTGGAGCTGCCAAGAAATACATAATACATTCGCGAAATCCTACTAAGTACATTTATTTACGACCACGACCCAGCGTTCAGGGCTCCAAACCCCCACCACTGCACGCCCACCAGCGCCTAACAAGCCTGCAAGCCCCTTCACGTAGAAAAGTGCAATTGCAGGGGGGCTGGAACTTCCGAATTTCATCCTTCATATCCCCATCCCAGACCTTGCCGGTCCTCTCTGAGTCTGGAGGGGTCTTCATCTTGGTTTTTTGTCATGGTATCTCCGCGTTTTGCCCTACATTATTATTACTGTACTTGACTACAGACAGTTATCATCACTACGGACTATCATGGTGGATCCTAAAGCTTTCATTGCTCCAACGTCTCGCATTTATGCCGTACGAGAAACAATACTTTTTGAACTATTCTAAGTTTTTGAGCGTTTGGCTATCAGCGACATCGTCGGGGCGAGCAAGCCTGTTCCTCTACAACTCCAACATCTACAACATACGCTTTACTATGACAAAAGCTGGAAGACTCTTCATTGGTGGGTCGACTATCCCCAAGATATTGGAACAGTCGATGCAAGAGACAATAGGATGGAACTCAAAGCTGTAGGTAAGAGGTAATCCAACTAGGGATCAGGAACAAGAAACATTGCAAAAGCCTTCAGTTGCTCATCACTTCTACCTATCATATATATATTCTCTTGAAATATCCCCTGCATCGAGCGAAAGCTATCGAGGTAATGTAGTATACTAATCATTTTCCCGGGCAGTCTGTGGCCTATTTACGGAAGAGCTGGGCAGAAGGCCAGGGACCCATAAAGTGTAAGGTACCTGATAAGGTACATACATGCTTGCCTCGATGCCTTCTCCAAGATCATTACGTGGATACTTAGCCCTTTGTACCTCTATAGGTAGGTACCTTGCCGCAAGTAGATACCTTTTACAGGGTAACAGAACACCAAAGTCTATGACAATATGAAAGTCTAAAATTAAAGAGACAGTGATATCACTGTATAATAGAAGAAAAAGAGCAGAAGCCCAGAGTTCACAAAAGTAAATACTAAATCAGAATTAGAAAAGAATAAATAATTGAGCATAACACATGAAAAAAACAACACTTCATTGGCCACGGTCTATTCCGTTTCCTTTCTTTTCCTTACACATGACAGCTTGTATGTGTGTGGGATTTAAAGACACAATTTGGTGGATGTACACACAGTAGGCCTGGTAGGTAGGTACCTGGGACGAGGTACAACTTCCCTGGCGAGCGAGGATGGCCCACATATGCGCTACGTACTCACCGACACGGACCTGTAATGTGCAATCGGTACAAGTATTATCGTAAATCTTTTCTTCGGCGATGCTGCTCGTTTCTCATCCCTCCTCTCTCCCCTTTTTAAAAAAATTCTCCTCGGGCCAATATCTACAACAGTCAATTGCACCAGCATCGTTCGTCAATTTTGCAAGCGCATCGCATTTCTACAATTGTCTCGCCCTTGGTTGACATTTGATACGTTCATCGTTCGCGCCACTCCGTTGCGTTTTTGCTTGCATAGAAAACAAATCGCGTACACCCACCTACTCGGCACTAGCTCGTCTCGCTAACCTCACTAAGCCCAATCTAAACTATTTGAAGGCGCTGGTGCACATAGGCGCGCACGCGGCAACACTCGACATTGTGCATCTAGCACATACTTGGTATATCTGCCACGCCTCTAGTATCAGCAATTACAAGACGTGAAATTGCCGTGCCGGATAGCACAGAGAGACATTCGCCAGGTTCCAGGAAGACACTTCAGTACCGGAAAGGACCAAACAACACCGGCTAGCCCCCAGCCCTTACTGGCAGCCCGCGTCTAGGCCGATAAAGAGCTTGAAGTAATAGCACGTAGAGCTGCTGCGCGCTGCTCCCGGCCCGGTATCACTGTTCATTGTATCGGTAGCATTGGCTAAGACGTACTGCCGTAGCCGCCAGAGGACCAAAAAAAAAGTTGCGCTACACTGCACATCACCGCCTAGCTTCGCCATCGACATTGCGCGCTCGTTTTTGCGGGCTAGGAAATAAGAGTCAGTCTAGCTCGGCTTGGAGACATTCTCCCTGTGGCGTCGCGCTTCAGCAAAATTGGCCATTCCGAGAGAGCGAGCACCCGAGCTAGGTTCCCAAAACTTTCTCGCCTCCTTGTTGCCAATCCCAACCCCTGGTCACAACCCGATATCTCACTAGTCATCCGACCTAGTCAGCTTCAGGCATCGCTGGTTTTTTTCCCAAAAACAATAAAAACCAACCCCATTTTTTGTCTTTGGCGCCATTTTAGACCCTCTCACTTCCCCACCTACTACTAGTCGGCCAAGTATCATCTATCGAGCAGAGTCTTCAGAACAGACGCAGCACTACCCGAGGGAACCCGGGCAACTTGTTCGATCGCGTCACTGTACCAGCGCTGTGTCTGAGCTGTATCGTGCTCAGGCTTACATCTCCTGATCTTCTCTAATCGCCGCCACCTACGCCCCCCGTCTACTTATCTTGAGTTACTGGGAAATCTCTTCATTCACCTGTTGAGTTATACAGGTAGCATCTTGGACGGTGGTATAAAGAAATTCCTATTCACTATCCGTCATCGCAGAAGACTTGGGGTCAAGGGTGGGTGGTGTCGGTGATCTGAAAGCTGCAAAGGAGGATCTCATCCTTGTCCAGTCCTCTTTCGATCGACTCGAGGGAGCCACTTCTTTCTTGGGCTGCTTCTTCAGCACGACCTGGTGGCTGTAGAGCTGTGGGCTTGTGGGTTCTGTGTGGCCCGCACGACGCTATCTTCTTCAACCAACCAGGACTGACCCGCGGACGCAGCGATCTACGCTACTCTGCTGGATCAATCTTTCGTCAGAACAGACTGCCGCAGCTAAAATAACCAACGCAGCCGCAAGCCTGACATCCTGTTGGTGCAACTTTATTCTTCTTTCTTTTGAGTTGTGCCACTGTTTTGTTCTAAGACGCCGCCGCTCTACCAGTCTGCACATGAATTGAACCTGGCTCGAGAACTAAACCTCTCCGGCCGTTCATTGCCCATCGCTCCTGGTAGTTGTAGTATGTTCTTGGTGCCAACACCACAACCACAGCATCACGCGTTGGTTGGCAACTGTGCACCGCTATCGCGTGCACCTGAGCACCAGCTGAAAAGTCCGAGCCCTGGAGCAAATCTCGGCAAGCTTCTCAACGCCGTTGATAGCTCTATGGAACGAGGTGTTCACGAATACTCGCAGTCAGGTTTGCCTTCGCCCTATCCAAGCATATCCGGCGACCATCAGTCTGAAGCCTCCTCTGCAGATCACGCGTCTGCTGCCCAGTACCCAAGCAACCAAGAGGCGCGTCCCGCCAGTTACTCTACTTCTGCGACGCCCACATCAGAGTACGGTGCCTATCCGCAATCTGCGAGATCGACTAGTTCCTTCCCAGAACATAGTCTTCGCCAATACCATCCAGCGAGCAACCATAGCGGCAGCAGCGGAGGTATGGCGCAACAAACACCAACAAGTCCGTCAATGCCTTTGCAAGATGGACGCAACCATCAGTCCCAGCAGTCCCAGCAGGTCAAGTCTGACAGCGATGTACCCATAGATCCCTCCATCGCGCAACCCAGCCCTACGTACGCTCACGGACAGTACTCGCCTTACGCGCCGCCGCCGCAAGATATGTCGCACAATTATCCGCAAGGCGCCCCCGCTGGGTTATACGCACAACCCCGACCCGACTGGGGCAACTACGCCCATCCGGCAGGGCAGATGCCGCATCCTCATTCAGTGCCCTATGCCCATACGCCGACTTCGGCTCCTCCAGGAAGACCAACCCAGGTAGGTAGTTTTGCTTTTGGCAATTTTGATAAGTTAGTGGAGAGAAAAAAAGAAAAAAAAAAAAACCTTCCTCATGCCATCCAGTTTTTCTTTCCTTTCGGTATTGGTTCGATATAGCTATGCATCACGACACAGATATACATTTTTCTCAGTCACACCGGTCATGCCATTGTTACAATAGACTTGGAATTAGGTGTTGCATGTTTCTTAACTTTAACACATGAAATGGCTGATAATATTGACAGTATGGTGTGCAACAGGTCTATTCCTTTGTGCCGATTCCTGGAGCGCAGCAACACAAGAGGCCCCGTCGACGATACGAAGAAATCGAAAGAATGTATAAATGTGGGTGGAATGGCTGCGAAAAGGCTTATGGTACTTTAAACCACTTAAATGCTCATGTCACGATGCAAAGCCACGGGCAAAAGCGGACACCTGAAGGTAAGTCAGTTTTATTGTTCTGATTTCCTGCAGTAGACACTCCTCTCGAAGTTTAAAACGTGTAATAAAAGGCGGTGTACGTTGAATCTACACTAAGAGCTTCTATGCTACTCCAGTACGGCCCCGGTAACGCACCTGAAATGGGTGATCGGCCGGGCCATATCTGCTAATGGATCAGCATTTCTCGAATGAAGATGCAATTTCCAGCAACATGTACGACAAGGGCATGTAGAGTTGCTAACTAGTCGCAGAGTTTAAAGAAATTCGCAAAGAGTGGAAAGCCCGCAAAAAGGAGGAAGATCAACAACGCAAGGCCGCTGAGGAGCAAGATCGCCAACGCCATGCGCAAGCAGCCGCCGCCGCCGCCGCTCAGGCTCAAAATGGAGGTGCTGATCCCCAAGCAAGTGAAGCAGGACAACCCCCATCATCTTATGCAGGCAGGCAGCTGCCTCCTATCGCCTATGGTGCAGGCCAGTACCCACCATCATCAGGGGCCGTGCCACAGCAACAGCCGCTCTCTGAGTATAGCAACGGCCATATTTATACAAACAACTATCAACCGAGTCCGACGTATGGGGCTCAGGGCCAGCAAATGTATAGCCAACGGGAATAATTAGGCAAGTCAGCTGCGTAGACGTTATTCTCAGAACCTAATTGTAGGATTCAATAGTGGTTCTTTCCTCAACTCGCAAGAGCTACTCGCTACAAGTTAACCGTGAAGACACGGCATGGTCGCCACACTCGGCCGGTGTATATTTCGATTTCTCGCAACGGGCTATGTACTCTGCTGGTTTTATAGACATGTTAACTTGAGAGTGTCCTGCGCGAAGAAGATGGTTGCGGTGCTTTCGTTGATAGAGCTTGGTGCCCGGCCCAGACAGAACCCCTCACTACGCGGCTACGATCTTTCAGCGGTCGGTTTTTCTCAAACTACATTTAGCATGGGGCTAGGGCGGGAGGCCTGCATTATACGGCTCGGAAAGAAAAGGGGAGGTAATATATGATACGTTTAGCTACCTTTGCTATGGCCAGCTGGTTCTGTTAAATCAAGCAGGCATGGGGAGAGATTGGTGTGAAGTGGCATATGAGTGAAGAAGAATGAGCCCCGAACGAATTTCTCATGCTCATCTTTATATCTAAAGGGAGGGTTGAGTCGCGGTGTCACCAAGTACACAAAAATACTGCGTGGCATAGCTAGCACTTAGCAGCCCAATATTGAATTATAGCTACTGGGTCAATGCCTTAATACACAAGAGATGGGAATTGGCAAAAACCCGTATTCACGTTGTTCGCTTCATTTGCTTACGTGACGCTGCCAAGCCAGGCGAGGTACAGGAAAGAAGAATCCCGAAAACCTGGTTATAGAACCGGGACGGTGTTCGCGCCATGCATGTACATGTGATGTAAGTCGACGCAAGAGTCGTCTAAGCGAAAAGGAGGGTCTTCAAGCATGCTATGTTTTAGCTTGCACTCGCTTTGTGCTACCGTAGCCACGAGGTTCTGCGCATGCCGCTGCGCCGTTCATCTGCCACTAGACGGGGGATGATATGATGGTGGTGTGCCTTTTTAGTGTGGTTACACAGCATTAGACGGTCTCCAAGGCGCTAGATAGATAGGAGGTAGCCTAGAACCAGGATGGAAAAAGTTAGCTTGGGGTTTTCTTTATTTAATTGTAAAACTTGTTCTTTTCTTAAATTTTGCCAATCGGGAAGATAGATTTGGGGAATTGGAGAATGCTGGCGCAAGTCATGACCCAAGCGAATTTATTTGTACGGCGGCATTCCAGTTGCATTCTAACTATCCTGTTCACTTGCGCCTACCATGAATTAATATTTTCGATAGCATTATTATATATCTGCGATTCAGGATGAAGACTCTGCATAATGCCCATTAGACGTGTTAATTAATATACATAGCTCTCTTTCTTGCTTTCCGCCTCCCTCTTCTAAGGATTTTCGAACTGCGTCGCATCGATGTTGAATAGCACTCCCACCCGTGCAGCGCCGAATGAAATAGGCATCAGCCTTGCGGCTGCGCAGGTACGGGAAGGCAATCGATTTTGCACCGGTCTATATGCTACCTAGCGAGGCTGTGAGCGAAAATAGTCGGACTATACACCCCCTTACAACCAGCCATAACCGTATATTACCCTATCTTCAATTAATTGTTAAAGAATCATATCAATTTAACTTAAAAAATTTTTCTTTAATATTTACATAATGAGGGTACTTTTATTCGCTTCAAGTGGTTTAGAAAAATTAAAAATTAAAAAAGGCATAGTGAAATCGTTGTTACTGGGTATAAATTGCTTTAAGTGCAGCATAGAAGGGGGTGGCATGGGTGGTCTAACTATTTTCACTCACCGCCTCGCCTAGTAAACTAAGGTAGGTGGACTTTGTACCTCAACGTGCCGTCTTACTAGGCTAGCTTGCCACTAGGTAATTCCAATTTCTCTATCCAGTCTACTATATCATAGATTACGGGATCGCCTGAGCAGCGCCGAACTGTCCGTTGTCTGTCTAAGACACCTAGGGTATGACAGGGCGGGAAGACTACCCTTAGTTCGTAGAAATAGGACGACATGCCGTCTGGTTTTTGCGACACGCCGTCGTCGTCCAAATAAAGTATGCTCTCAGCCACCTTTTTCTTCCTTCGATGCACCAGTGGGTATTCTGCAGCCCAACTACCACTGCCCCGGGACAGCCACCTGAACTCTACTGGCTTGATAACAGCGGATGATAAGACATATATATAATATGATGCATGAGTAACGGTTGGTAAACATACTCAATTTCTTCCCCTGATGTGTGGAGTATAACTTGGAGAGTGAGAAAAATACATCGTCGCATTTACAGCAGAACTAACACGCTACCGAGTAAGTATAAGTACAGGCGATCGTGTAAATCGCATCGAAAAGAAGTCGAGTAGCTGCAGGTGCGCAATGATACCTTTGCGGTTGGCGGAAATGCCGAACGTGCATCACAAACGAACGTCAACGTACATGCTACTCCCAAATTGAAATTTTCCGATCGTGCGGAAAATGTGGATGTGTGGGTAGATAGTCGCCATATGCGTGTTATCGTTCATCAGGGATGGCTCATTTGTCTGACTTTGTACAAAATGCACCTAAGTCAGAAGTATATACTTCATGCTGTACTTCCTGTACGTATCAGTCTAGTAGATACAAGACATGGGATGTAAGTTTGGGATACTATTTTAGCGAGGTTGCAAGGCATGCATGGCTGGCGGCAGATCAGTCTAGCGTCGCTCGGCCTGTTCCCTCACTTCCATGCTCACCTTGGCACTCTAGCGAGTGGGAATCCGGGGTAAATGGCGTGCAGAAAGGGGGCGTTCGTCGGGTCTGACAAGGGGCGAATGGGCTCATATCTCGTCGGTGGTGATAGATGGTGGTGCAGTTTTGGTGTTGATGGTGGTGTGGCAGACAGGCACCAAACTAGACAAGGGGGTAAGCGTGCGCCGATAAGCAGTCCGGGCCAACGCTACGGCAACGCTAGACATGGCCCTTGCTGGCTGCTGCTTGCTCGCCTTACATTGCGTTGACGTCTGCGTGCCAAGCAACGCGTGTGTACCATGCAAATGCAGATGCAGCCTCCCGAAACCGCCCCCCCCTTTCCACGGTCGGGTGCAAAATAAAAAGGTGGACTGAACCCAGCTCAGGCACAGTCATCGCTATGGGTGACCGTACCTCTTGCATACGCCGGCGTGCGGCGGGCGGGAACGAGTGGGTAGACGGGCGGCCGCCCGTTCGGTTGTCCAAAAGGCTACCTGCTACCCACGTAGACTCCTGCCAGTATACATATGCGCAGTGCTGTACATACATACAACACATGTCATCCTACCCAGCGCAACCCGGCTACCGTACTCTCCTTAGTTCCATCCGGGGTGCATGATGTATGTAGCTTGCGCCCTTTCCAACGGTTGCAACGGCTTGATCCTAGTTCGATGCAACGCGAATGCAACCGGCCAGTTTCCTGGTGCCTCGTGGCTGGCCCCGGAGAAATAATAAATACTGTAGGGCATAGTGCAGAACAAGACAATAAATACATAATATGAAAAGAATACATATACCCGTTCGATCCTAGCGCCGCTCGTTCGGTTGTGCAACCGAGATTTGGCCTAGGATAGGGTGTCCTAGTATTTTAGCCTTGACATGTACAGGTTCAAGGCAGCTACGAGGTTTAATCGTTTTGACTAGTGCTAGTGGGCATATACATGGTGCTAATATACCTGTAGCTTGCCCCAGAAATCAAGAAGTGGAAAAGAGTTCACTGTCTACCTTAACTATATGTACAATAGTCAAGCTCGTCAGTCTGACATTTTGAACTATGTTCGGAGCCAACCTTGCAATTGTCTGTCAACGACTGCGGGTGGCGACCTTTGCCGACGGCAACCCTTGAGGTTACAATAAGGACTATTTAGCCCGATATTTTCTAGTAAACAATTTCAGTAACTGGAGTAGAAACAATACAATGCACGTTAGCGTAAATATCTATAGCACTTACCAAGTTAGACAGGAGTACGTACGCTACGCACTTTCGTGAAGGCGGCTTAAGGCCGATGCTAATATAGCTAGACCAGATTGTGCCATATGTAGTCCCAATAAAACATAGACAATTCAAATAGGCTAAAAATTGATTGTGCGCCTCAATGTTGTGATCACAGAGATGCACAATTTAATCTGATTTTACGCGTCACTCTGGCAGTGTCTGCAGCGAATACCTAGGTGGTGTAGGCTAGCTGAAGTCAAGCGATGACGTAGCTTGCGTGTACCATTCCGTCTTTCTCGCAGGTCTGAGCCAGATTCTCCAATGGCGACGGCAACGTCACCCTACTTCAGGAAGGGCCCTGAAAATGGATTTCTTTTCTTTCACATGATTATTCAGGCTATCATTCGAGGTTGGTCGGTGCAACAAATAATCGAACGCGACCAGATATTTCCAAATCAAATCGGGAGCCTTCTTTTAGTACTCATTCGAACCACGAGAATACATTCGTTTGACGGCATTCTCACTATAGTTCACCTTTGCTTCATCCTACAAGCTACCCTACGGCGTACCCTCAACGTCCAAGTTTCTAGTTTTTGCCGTGCGCGTGAATAGTAACTTTACATTTTGAAGACATTCCTTACCTCGTCGCGGCCTTAGTAACTATTATCTATCACCTAGCATCTTCACTACGGTACATGCGTCCGCTCAATAAAACGGTCCGTCGAAGCAGAAATACTTAGCAAACGGAACGTTGTCGTGACTAGGAAGATGGATACCACAGCGGGTAATAGTGGGAACGGTGGGAACGGTGGGAATGGTGGGAATGGTGGGAATGGTGGGGTGGAAGCAGTGAAAGTTGACGTCTATCCACCACCCCTTCAGCAATCGCCTCTGCGTCCTTACCTTTCACCTTCCAACGAACAGCAGCGGTCCACACAATCTATCTCGAATTCTCTCAGATCCAATAATTCTGTTGAATCTGTGCCTGCTATCGGTACTATCCCCCTCGGCTCCCTACGAGTCAACGACGCCAGAGAGGGTGACAGCCTCTCCATCCCGCTTACCGTACCAGATCCGCCCATGGAAGACTCCGGCTCGGTACCAACATTTCTTAGCGGTGGGGATGTGTTCATTTTTGATGACTTACCGGGGAACTTCACTATTGGTTGCGACACAACGTCCTTCAACAGTGCACAGCCGTTCCCGGGCTTTCGAGACATCCCTCCCGGCGCCCATTTCCTGTGGGTCGCGTCGTCTGAGTCGATATCTGCGAGGAGTGGTTATTGGATATTCACTCCGGAGAAGGACGGTTCGCATCTAGGAGAGGTTTACGTGAAGCAATGGGACAAATTCAACGAGGTCCTTAGTGATCCTGCAAGCCAGGCCGAGGAGCGTTTTCAGAAGCAGAGGCTCGAGCAGATTTTCGGAAATCTCGCTCCCTACCATCTACGCGCAAACAACGCCAACCCGCCACAGAAGCCTGCAATATCTCAAGGTGATGATACCCCTTCAGATTTACTCAGCGATGAGACCATCTGGTATCAACTCACATCTGCCATACGCCCGGGCTTATTGAACAGAATCACTGGCCAAGCACAAAAAACTTGGCACGTGACAACGACGGACAGTGTAGCTGGTGATGCGAGCTTAGCTGAGGAAGCTCGGCTATATGCCACCGGAAATACTCAATTAAAGTTCATTTTCCCGATGGATGCTCATCTAATTAACCCCGAGGCCGCAGGTGCGGAACGGACGCGTCAAGCATTAGATCCTACAGGATGGATAATCGACAAACTTGAGGGCCCTGAAGGCGGCTATCAGCCGGAGGATCTAGTCGGTGAATTTCAATTCGTCTACTTAAGCGGCATGCACCTTGGGAATTTCTCATGTCTTGAGCAGTGGTGGTTTCTGGCTACCAGACTCATCTTCCGATCTTATAGTCTAGCGATCGACAGACCGCAGTTAGCGCGCAGCCTCATTCAGACGTTCCACGCTCAGCTGCTGTACAATGACCGCTACTTAGAAGGAGATGTCCTTGAGATGATGCCGGAACACGCACGCAAACTCCAGATGGCACTCACAACATACAAGGCCCGACTAGATGAGAAACTCCTCGGGCTTCGTGATCTCTGCACGCCTGACCAACATGCTGTCGGCGTTGCTTTCTCTTCACTCGAGTCCTGGCTGTGGCGTCTTGGGTGGGAACTCAGAGGAGAGTATGTGAGATCCGGTAATGTGATGCTCGAAGATGGGGAAGTTGTGCAGGCAGAACTCTCGGATTTCGAGGAAGAGGACGAGCGAGGAGAGTTCGCTCCCGCGGTTGTCGAAATGGAAAATGGCAGAGAAACAGGTTTGTTGTCCTGGGATGCTTGAGATGATAAAAGTAAGTTTGTTGCACGAATTTGGCCTTTTCAACTTAATTACCTCCGTTTTAATATAGATCATCGTTACTTTAACTTAACCTCATACCCCCACGCAAGAAACTGTGGATCTAACTTATTCACTTGACGGCCCATTAAAGACACTTACATGTCAAGAAGGCCAGGACAAGCTTCGGGGGCAAAAGTTGCTCTGCTTATCATGTTCTTAGTATAATAGGACAACCAAGGATCCCTATCTTACGTCCCTGACTCGCCCAGTTTAAGTCGCTATCGACGCCCTTGCAAAGGTACTATGCCCTAAAACCTGAGAGCATAAAGAGAGAACGCTCCAGGCCAGGTACGAAAGTATGAAGCTCTCGCCATACATACACACGCGCATTTACACGTACACAACCTCGGATATACGCAGTCGCTCCTTGATATAGCTATATGCCTTTAACCCAAAGTAATTATACACTTGCCACACGAAGTAAGTATGAATAAGAGCAGCGCCGTGCTCTAGTTTCTATTTAGTGCATGCTTCTAGTCTGCTATTTCGTCGATACAAGGTTGTAATGAAGAGGGAAAGTATGATAATAACGACTTTTGCCAATCGTCAACCGTCTTACTCGCCCTTTGTACGCGAGAGCTTCGGAATCGGACTTAAGAAGACATACGAACTTGCAATTGAATGGGTGTCCAATGAAACTGAGGTGTGATAACAAAATGAGCCTGAATACAGAGAAGTGGTGGTCATGTTATTCTTTTGATATGCCTACCCTCTCGATCCTGGCAATTAATAATGTTACTAGTATCGGATTCTATTCGACTAAGTTTCGTACTTGATAAATTCTCGCTCTGTCGATTGACGGTCACGGCTGGAAGATCATCACCTACTCCTCCAACATCCAATATAAGTATCAAATCGTTATCTGTACGTCAGAGATGTCAACAACTAGGAAGAAATTATGCCTTATTTTAAGCAACACGCTTTTTCTATCATGAAACGAATACTCTACTCAAACTAGTCCAAACAGCCCAGGGCCACACGACAACCTTTGCTGATTGTCACCCGCGGATGCCTCAAAAAGTCCACCACTCGACTGTAATTATATCTCTATTACGTATTTAGAGCCAGTACAATGCGATCAACAACTACCATTGAGGTTTTGTGGTATCAATACTCGGCTCTTATGATCTTGAAAAGCGTAGTTGTGGCTGAACGGTTCTCCTCAAACCGACTCCTACACTACTGTCGGAAACAACTCCTGTCACGACTTAGATTATTGGTATCTGCGCACAGACCTTAACATTTCGAAGATTCCGGGTATAAACATTCAACTCCGCAGCAGTGTCATGACATCTGGCCGATCATATGTATTTCAATATGTGGCCGAGAACAACTTTCCAGAACCCGTTGGAATCATGGATGGGACCGTGTTCTAAATTTCTGAAGTATCGACAAGGCAAAAAGTCTTATTAGTGCCATGACCGCGGTGATAATTAGCGGTTCTTCCCAATATTGGCTATGAGACGTCAGTTACAGCGCTCCTTCATCAATGGAGTCCATTAACAGGATAGGAGACTCGTTTCTGTATAGCTCTCTGTGCACCTACACGCTGAATTGATCACTTCGCAGCTATAGGTATTCGTACCACCGTGCCGAGGATTGTGCACCTTCGTTGCAGGATGACCTGGTGTGCAACAATTGTCTCGAGGCTAAAACGATATCGCTCTGTTTTCCTACTTATAGAAAGACACTGCATGACCCTCAACTAGCCATTATTTAAGGAAAACTTCATAGCTTTAACAGTTCTAGTCCAATAGTTTCGCATAGCTCGAGTTTGACAGGATTTCGATATATAATACCTCCAGGCAAGCTGCAGTAACGATCTACACAGTGAAGTACGGTGTGGGGTTAAAAACTACTCCTTTGGGTAATATTAAATCCAGGAATGCCGCCTTTCCGATTTGACAACTTGACTAGAATTAGAATGAGAGAGAGAGAGAGAGCATTTTCGTCCAGGAAGGTAGCATGATATCTTGATTGGCTTTCGGTTTGTTAGGAGTCACCCCAGATGATTGTCCGTCAGTAAATGATTTTTCTCGTGGACACAGAACTAAAAGCACCGGCGTCTGAGGTGTTCCAAGGTTTGACGGTTCAGATGATGCAGCAGTTGTCTGTGCTTCCTATTCAGAAAAATAGGTTATATATTCAACCATTTTCGCTATGATTAGTGGCCCATGTTCAAATTGTCTTAAGCTTACTGCCTCTGTTGGTCCTGTTATCGTCACTAGATCAAGTCACGTCACGACATCTAGTTTAGTTGCGGCACTTTGCCGTGCTACAATGGCCTATTCACTCACTACGCTGGTTAATTTTCTAGGATTGTACCCCCCTCTGCATTGTACCATACAATTCACAACCAACAAGATGGGACTAGTACTCCATCGAGCCTCGCTACCCTAATCGGGAGTGTTCTAGCAATTATCGTCTATAGCTTATGGCTGGACCTACACCTCGTAGTTTCAGCCCATCCTAATAGATATCTGGTATCTATGTGGCAACTCGATTGGAGAATATTTCATTTGACGACGGTGGTGCTGTGAGAAAGCTCGGCGCTTTGCAACTTCAAGGAGTAAAAGGAGCCTTGATAAATCTAGAACGATCCAGTGTTTCCGGCTTTGTCTGATGCACATGGCGCTCCCAATAATTCGCAGGCCAATCTTAACGCCCTATACTCCGACACGGCTGCGAATGCCGTTGCTCTCAAGTTAGTATTACCTGTGCTTAGACCACAGCTCAGATGTGAGGCTATTTCGCCAAATAACACGGACTATACATTAGGGGCTAAGACGACTTAAGAAGGTCAAAAAGCTCTTTCGTTTGGTACCGATTCACTCTATTTTGGATCACACAGTAAAATAGGTCAGAATTAGGTGTTGTATTCAGTTAAGGATTATCTAGGTTCATCCTGTCCTGTGGTGCTCTATGCCACAACACAGCTACTAGTACTAATATGGCCACTTTGAAGGCTATGCAAGGAGAGGTGCAGAAGCAAACGGGGGTTTTTACTGATCGAAGCACACTCGAAAGTTTGACAGCTCAACCGCTGACAAATAGCGTAGACCGCACTTAGTAGTTTTACTGCCATATCGACGACCATTTTAACGAGTTTGCCGATTACGGGCTTAGTTGGCCTAGACGAGATCTTGGTACTCATTCTGCGAGCACGTTATCTATGAACTCGAGGAGACGGCCTGGATCGAATGGATGGTGTCGAGGATGCCGTCAGTCAGGCCCGTTAAAAAGGACATGGTATCCGCCATGGACAGCTTCATATTCCGTAAGCCTGTCGAGAGCGGAGACCTGCCGCAGAACCAAGAACGGTTCAAGGGGACAATGAGCCACGAGGTCTTTAGTCTTACTGCCAATTTTGCGTTCAAGCTGACGCTGGCAGATCATGCTTGTCACCATAGTGGTGCCCGGTAGACTAGTACTCAGGTCTGTGAATAAAGGGGCCATGTCGCTGCTGAACCTATGACTATTGCTACTATGATGGCCCTCGCTCGCTCGCGGACAGCTACATGTCCAGTCGAGAGCTCATGCCCTGGGGCAGGGTTGGCACAACTCGACCCTTGGGGGGAGCTGAGTGTATGAGCTAGCGTGAGCTGGCCGGGTTGTTCGAGCCACATAAAGTTGGACTCGGCTGGGAGACAGACGAAGATGGAGATCAAGGAGAGAGCGTAAGCTTCTGTTTGGCACCGACATTGGCGAGCCTCTTGGCTTGGGCCCTAAGACAATGGAGAAAAGGGAAGGGGAAAAGTCAGTGAGGGCTGCTTGCTACTTGTTTACGAGATGGGCAAATTGAGTGCTCTTATCTGTACAGGTTTGCTAGGTAGTCAATTCAATGAAATGTTTAATTAAAAATTGTGGACAGAGCGACTCAAAAGAATAAGATAAACCTGAATGGAGTAGCAATATATTTTTTTATTTATAATGTTCTGTTCGGGTCTTATATTGTGTCACACCGTAATTGTGACGTTTTGTGAAGTTAATAAGGCGTGGCTAGATGGGCGGCCACCGGATGCCTGCTGCTTGGATAATATGATGAGGGACTTAGAGGTTTTGTCCGGCTCCCTTTTTAAGTTCTAGTTAACCTTCCGAGTATCATCATCGGGTTTCTCTGTATTCAGACTCTACGTCACTATATAACTCCGTGGTCATGTTTTTGACGAGATACCTAAATTATCCCGTTGTTTCGAACGATTTCCAGTTTCTAACCATAGCCCTAAGCTAGAAAAGTCCTTGAAGAGAAAAGGATCGCTGAGTTTCTAGTACCATTTCTTCTGCGTTCTTCTTCACTTCGGGCTTCGTCATTCTCCTTGTCAACTTTTGTATGGATTTCCTGAGCTCTTTACCAAAAAAAAACGGTATGAAACTTCAGTTGCTCTTACACGATGGTGTATTGCTTTCCCATACTAGTGGTCTACTTTTTTCAACAACCCCACATGCTTGTCGAAGGGGTGGGAGTTTCCTTCGTATCCCTTGAGAGATTATCAAATTTCGTGGCTAGTATCATCATAGTCTGGACAAAACTTGAGTAATTATTGAGTCACGAAACAGGCGATCCGAAAGCAGAAAGTGTTAGATCATTCGAGCGGCTATTAAACATTATTCTGTTCTTATTGTGGCAACTACACTTATATGCTTACAGATGGAAGATGAATGTCCGCTCCGTGTTTGAATACCCTGTGAAACTGAGATGATCGTTAGTTTTATAATCAAACACATCTACTAGCTTCGGGATGGGGGACACCCTCGACACCGAAGAGGTCATGCAGAATCCTGGCATCTCCTCTTTGTGAGGGTTGCAAAAGCCCATGAGGCATGAGCGCCAGTACACATTCTCAAACTTCATCCATACTAGATTTGTGCTGACATAATACATCCCTGCCTTGATCAAGTGTCGAGCGGTGCGCCTAAAGTTAGTTCTCATCGCAGTTAGCATGGGCTGGTCAGTAACGCTCAAAAGCAGAGCAGCAGGGTGGTGTCAGCGGTTATGAAGCACTGTCTAGGAAACGATGGAAAAACAAACAAACGGAAAGCAACAGGAATGACCCAGGATTACATAAAGGAGAGCAGCGCCATATTGCGTGCGTAGCCAGCCTGATTGCTTCTTCTTTTTCATAACAACCTGTTTAGTATGACTGCATAGTTTGTAATGTTACCACAACATGTCTATGCCATCAGGTCATTAATTGGTTATGGTCTGTTAGAGGTTAAGGACGGCCTTGTTGTGAGAGAAGGTAGTTGTCAAAAACTATTACACTAGCAAGTTCTGGGCTGCCTACAATCTACTATGTATATGTAACTTACCGGAAGATACCTATTGAAAAGTGATCAGGGGTTGATTTGTCTTGCTTAGGTTCGAATGGGGCCGGCCTTCAGTTATTGATCGGATCTTATGTTTAAGTGGTAGCGGCTCCCGAGAAGTATCTGAACAGCAGCAACGCACTCTCGGCCGTGGTTGTCCTCAGCTTTACAATGCGTATTACCAAATCAGATTCAAGATACGCAGGGTACAGCACATGGCAGTGTTTTCACTGGATGCCCATGATGATTTTGTTCAGAAATTGTGTCGTTTCATTCGCCTAATCCCTTTACAACCAGACAGAATTTCCCTGCCGTGTAAATGCAATGATCACAGGAAAAAGGCATTTGGACAAAAAGCCTTGCCGAGGATTCCCTTTTATAACTCCCTTGGTCCGACCATCGCCACTGTTCCGAGCTCACGAAGAATCAGGAGACACAAGAAAGCCAGACCAGCCCCGCATCGATTGACACGATCCATCGTTCGCATGCTATGCTTCTTCCGTACGAGAAGACTGGTCCACTCTTCTCCTTCTTCTTGCCACCTCCAGAATCCAACACCGTAAAATAAAACGTAGCTTGGCGCTTCCGCTCTAACGGTATGACTTCTGGTACCGAGCACGAGCGCCCGGACCACCGAATTTCTTGGGTTCACATCGTCGGTTGTCGGCAACTAGGAGCGTACGGTCGTACTGGACGAGGGCGGCCTTCAGTAGATTCTTGCTGTGCTCATCGACGTATTTCTGGTAGTAGGCGATCAAGGCCTTGCTTATCGCTAGAGGTGATTTCATTAGTATATGGCTCGGCTCTCGTAGGTCGTGGGTTATGTACCTTGGCGGATAGCGTAAACTACAAGTTTCCAAGTCAGCGTATGTGTTTCACACGGAGATCAAAACGTTGAACTTCTTACCTTGGCTGGTTTGACCACCACCGGTAACGCGCACGCGAATGCTATTCACTTGTCAGAATAGTTTGTAGCAGCAGGGTAAATCATTGAGCTTACTCGACATTCGCAAACTTGTCAAGACCGATGACAAGGAGGGGCTCGTAAACCTTGCTGTGTGTGATATGAGTAAACCGTTCCACTGTCGAAGCGAGAATGCCGATCCAAGCAAGGAGACTCACAAGCGCAGCACTGCGGGTTCGACTAGGCTAAGAGGTTTTCCGTTGACTTTCTATTAAGCGCGAAGCGGGTCAGCGACTGTTCGATCGGTGGGTAGAAGAGCAGCGTGGGACTCGAGAGAACGTACGATGAGGCCAGAGCCAGCCTGTTGAATGAGTATTAGCCATTAATCCATAAGTTGGCACCTCGGTGTTGGCGACACGGCGTACCTTGCAAGCGGCGACCGCAGTAGCGCTCTTCTTTTTGCCGAAGCACTCTGAAGTGGAACCAGTGGTTAGCTATGATGTTGACGCCCGAGAGATTAGAATCCAGTGGTCGACGTACGAACTGATTGCGTAGCCATGTTGGCGGTTGGGTGATGTGTGGTGTTGCAGGTTGAGGGCGATCTTGGACTGGTCGATGTTAAAACACAGCGAGCGAACCTCAGAACAGTAATTTTTGTGGTGTCGTGCACGATTTGTGCGTTGGTGGGCCTTTTTCCTGCTCTCGGCAGGCGCTGTGGCTTTGCTGATGTGGCTGGGGCCTGCTTAGTGCCTTATCGGTATGCCGAAGAGATGCCGGTACAATAAGGTGGGGCTCAAGACTACGTCACAGCAAATGAACGAGGGGGGCAGGCGGTTCTAAACTTCTGGAATCCTTATCGCTAGCCATGGCTCTTAATACATGTGATTCTTAGCAACGCCATTTGCGGCATATGGCTTGCGTGAAGCTTGGGAATACGCCATCATAAAGAAACTAGAAGTCACATGGGCTGTGCACACGTGTCATGTGTCATGTTGTCTTAGCGTACTGGTTTATGGCACTCGGGTGAATGAGAACACCTCTTATTGTCTAGGAACCCTTCTCGCGCAGTCCCATGTTAGGGCTAAGAATCGGATCCAGACGTCTCAGCATTGATTTAAGTAAATACCACAATTGGATAGTTTAA
Organism: Xylariaceae sp. FL1651; assembly: GCA_025201745.1. Classification (NCBI taxonomy): domain Eukaryota; kingdom Fungi; phylum Ascomycota; class Sordariomycetes; order Xylariales; family Xylariaceae; species Xylariaceae sp. FL1651. The sequence continues at coordinate 1,368,555 of MU624230.1, forward strand.
ACTGCGGCGGTTATATCGCCACTAAGGACCACACGACAAAGACGTCATGTCCCGCAAGGGTGTCGGCCTTGCGGCTTTTGACCGCTCACGCCTGACATCGGCGCAGTTTGCCTCACACGGCAGCTCGCTACGAAGTACCAACGCCCAGGCGCTTGAGACTCAGCTAGCCGTGTTCCGATCGCTATTGCAGCAGTTCGCGCAGACGCACGCCCGCGATATCCGGTCCAACCCGTCCTTCCGCGCACAGTTCGCGCGCATGTGCGCGGCGATCGGCGTGGACCCCCTTGCTTCGTCCAACAACAGCGGCAGCGGGAGCAGCGGCGGCAGTATCTGGGCCCAACTTCTGGGTCGAAGCGTCAACGACTTTTACTTCGAGCTCGCGGTTCGCGTTGTTGAGGTTTGTGGCGCTACGCGTGAAGAGAACGGGGGACTCATCGGCGTTCGTGAGCTGAGGGATAGGGTCATGAAAGGGCGTATGGAGGGCGCTCCTGAAGTCACAGAGTAGGTGGTTTCTTTTATATGCTTTATACAGTGGCTAACGCGTAATGTGGCAATGCTCAAATGTTTCGTCGCTGACAATATCTCAGAGACGATGTACTTCGCGCCGTGGGCACGCTGAAGCCCCTTGGCTCCAGTTACTCAGTCCTTAAAGTTGGCAATAAATCGTACATACGATCTGTGCCGAAAGAACTAAACACCGATCAAAGCTCTGTTCTCGAGGCCGCCCAGGTGTTGGGCTACGTAAGTGTCTCGATGCTGATGGTCAATCTGCGCTGGACAAGAGCTCGAGCGCAGACCGCAGTCGAGGACCTCCTGGGCGAAGGCATGCTGTGGGTCGATAAGCAAGCTCCTGAATGGGATTACTGGAGCCCGGGCTTCATTATGACAGATTATTCAGATGGAACTGGAACTGGTGGATGAAGGAATCGTGCGAATCCCAGACACCCACCTACGAATCAAGTCTTGACGAATAGACGAACGATGGGATCGCAACTTAGTCCCGATTTAGATGCGTCCGACACTTGCAGTCTCCGACTCAGGAAAAATAACCGGACCCTTAGCTGACAGATTCAAAAGACTTCAATTAATAGGCACCATCATTGACAACAACTCTAAATACACTACTGCGAGGAATCGCAGGCCAGCTACCAGAAGGCGTCTATAAACATAGGCTGCGGCAACGAATGCGCCCCAGCGTATGACAGGTTCTAAACCCCCATATAGGGGCCACTTTCTATGGCATTTGAGAAAAAAAAAAGGGGGGGGGGGATTGTTTATCATACCCTAGCCTTTATGCACGAATTAGAATTAGACACACACGTAGAAATACCGTTACAGTATGTAATGATCATTTCGCTTCGAAGAAAAAGAAGGAAAGAATCTGTAAAGAAAATTCACTTGTCAACTGACAGAGATAGAACTAGAATACTAGGTTAGAGCCCAATAGGAGATAGCCTTCAAGTAAGTGAGCGAGCCTTTCGCTCTGGACGCATCAAGTTACCATTAAATGGGTGTTTTAAGGCATTGGCCACCCAAAGTAACAAGTCAAATCGTTGACTTGCTCAGTTTATTGGGAAGACAGAGTTTGATTACCATTGTACCTGCGCATTAAGTTGGTACTTGTTTCCGAGCATCACATCTGCCTGCTGTAATTTTACTTCTACTCTACTATATCTCTCTAATGATGAGCTCTGCGGCTCAATTTTTTGATTATAAGGTTGGGGAGTAGCTTCTAGGAGAGTCTTTAAAGGGTCATAGTGTTGAAACTTGATAATTCGTTTATAGATTCTGAGTCGCCTAGTGCTCCCGATCGAATCTAAAATCTCTTCCAAGCACAATGCGCTTATGGTACATGCGGCGCATTCTCTCCGCGACCGCAACGCCTTCCTCTTCCTGATATACTATCAGGTCTACCCCGTGTGTTAACTACTAGCTAGCAGAATGTACAAACTTAGGAGTTATATACCAAAATGGCATTCCCTATTTCCACCATAGCCATTCTAACCGCTCTAGGTTGTCTCGTCCACCCTTCTATATGCGCGGTGTATGTTCCCCCAATGGTAGGGAGGTTAAAACGAGTAGTATATACTCGCAAATACAAGTGTGGTTAGAAATTAAGAAAAAAGTAAATAACGACTGTACTCTCCTTAGCAACTCCTATCTACTCCATCTATGCATGCAATCACTATCCTCTTCAGCCTATCTGGAAGTGCTCTTGTGTTTGCCTCACGCAAGTTGAAGCCCCGCATATGCTGGTGCGGACTCCATGAGTTATGATTGAATAAACCCGACTGCGAGGCAAATTTCGCTATTTCGCTCTTTGAAAGACTGACTGAATAGGGTTTAGTCGTCTTCGAGGTCGTCGTCTTTCAAGTCGCCACCATCTCGGTCTTTAAGGCGGCTAGTTAGTGCATTGAGTTTACCCCTGAAGAACCCGCCACCGCCAGCTTTCCGCCTGTTCTGAGATTCGTCTAGGTTGCTTGCACTTGTGCTAGGTCGCGTAGGGTTTATATAATGACTACTGCTGTTTAGGTAATGACTACTACTGCTCGACTTTGGCCGTCCCATATCGATTCCGAGGCCAGTCATTGCTCGTTCTCCTGGCGCATTAGCTGTCATCTTCAAGTAGCCAGGAGCGCTGTGCCCATTGCGAGAACTGCTAGAATTGCTTCCATTGCGGTTGTACGAATGTGAAGACGCAATAGAAGAGCTTCTGCTGTTCGATCGCTGGGGTGCAGAACTGCTTGATTGCGAGTCCCTGAGGCTCCTCGGCGGAGAGCGAGAGTAGTCAACAGGGCTCGTGCCACGGAAGCTTGACGAGTCATCGCTTATGTCTGCAGAGTTGGACAAGGCTGGGGTCGCCAATAAGACACTGCTGGTGGCTAGCTCGCGAAGCTTGTTTTGTTGGGCAGTATTTGGCCGGTGTTTGCTGAACTTGTTGCTGATGATAGCTCCTGTGTGAGAAATGAGTGCCCTGATGACATGGTTCTTCAAGCTCATGGCCAAGTCGAGGTTAGACCACATCTTGTTGCGATGTTCAATAGCAGGTAGCCTGAAAACAAAGTCGTGTACGTCCTCAATATTTCGTTCGCCTTTGCCCTTGTAGCTAAGGCACAGGACAACAGAGGGCATTTTGATGTACGCAAAGGTCATGTAACTCGAGGCGCGTGTGATCATCTTGGATAAATCATCCGAAGGCTCTATTTCGGAATTGCCAGATTTTCGAGGGAGTGTGAAGCGCGTTCCCTTTTTGTTCTCACTGCTGAAAGACGCTGTTGTAGAAGACCGCCCAATACCAGGCTTTGGTGTGGCAATCGACCGAAGCGATTCATAAGATGGTTTCTTACTCGCTGACTTGGAGCCAAACAATCGGAACATGTGGCCTCCTTCTCCAGAGTGTATACTAATAGCCTTAGGTTTGGGGTTGCCCGCCTCTTGAGGTGTGCGCGAGTCAAGGGTTAGGGTAGGCCGAAGGCGCAGCTCTAGTGAACCTGCCCGTGTGTTGAAAGGCGACTCTTTATCAGAGGCGGCTGAACCAAATCTTCCAGATCCTAACATGGAGTCATCTACTAAAGCGTCTTCTACGTCGCCAGAATCGTTTGATCTCATGATGGATGGTGTCTCAGCCAGTTTGCTGCTGCCGGCGGCTTGGGCGGCCTCCATTTCAGGGAAAATGTATTCAAATAGCTTTTTGCCCACTTCACGTTCCAATTGGATCTTCATTGGGAACAAATTTACTTCGAAATGGTCCATCACGGGTATGCCGGCAATAGCTTCCAACATATGGAAGTATACGCGGATCATTTGTTTGTCTTTCAAATCGGCTAGACGACTCTCATCTTCAAAGTAGGGAGCGATCATTTCTGGGTAGATTGCGTTGGGCATGAGATTCAGGCCTAGAATCTTACCGATTTGCATTAAATTGATGTGCGAACCATCCGAATTGTCTGTTCGGTCATACTCGACGTCCTTAAGCTGCAACTCAACGAGGGGTTCGTTGTTGTCCTGAATGAGGTGCCAAACGATTTCTCTAGCAGTGATAGTCCATTTCAAGAGAGCATTACTCTGCAGAGAGCTGTCATACTTTCTCTGCGAGGATGTGATGGCTTTCATCACAAAGAATAGCTCGTCTTCATTCGCGGCAAGGTCTCTCTCTAAGACCAGTCGATCTTCCCAGCCTTTTCTGTCCAAGTGTTTGGAGTGTATCTGAAAACGACTTTTGATTTCTTCAAGGCTTCGAATTCGTTCTTGCAGTTTAGTGACCATTTCGGGGGTACCTCGAAGATCGCTGAAATCTGATGCCAGCATGATTTTCTCCAATCGCTCACTCCTTGTCTTTTCTAGAGGCTCGCTGTACAAGAGTAGATCGAGTACTATAACGTACATAGCGTAATACTGAGATGAATTGCACAGCGCTCTAGCCTGAGGGAACTCTACCCAAAGGTTATCCATCCTGCTTTCTGCGCTGTCTGGTGACACGGTGTTGCTTTCGATGTTATTGACTTCATCGTTATATTTCAATCGAAGCGTATTGAATTTGTCGTATCTCAACATGGCTGATGTTTTCTGCACGATTCGCTTGAATCCGAAAGGATCTGATTGGAAATCAAACATTACTTCCATAGGCACCCATGGTGGCCAAGATGAACTAGACGGTGTTCCGTACCTATTTCCGGAATACATCGAAAGGAACTGGCTGGAGAACCATTTCTGATGAGTTACAAAGAATTGCGCACTATCCATGCGAAGCAGGAACCGCCGCTGTACTAGGCCACTGACAGGGTCAGACAATCTAGCTTTCTCCATGACCTCAACTACCTTGAGTTCCATGCCTTTAGCTGTAACCAAAATAACGTGTTTCTTATTTTTATCACTCTGCAGCTGGATCTGCGGCGCAATCAAGCGAACATGGAAGCTGTTTTGAGGGGCAAAATCTTCGGCAATACCGCCTGTGATGTCCTCCATATTGGCATTGACAGTTCCTTCCGGCGTGTTATGCTCATCAGCATTGACATATTTCCGGCCATCTTTGAGTATCTGCTTGATGCGATACTCGATATCAGCGTTGGTCTCGGCACTCTGGTCTTTCTTTTGGGTAGCTTGTGAGGCATTTAAGGGGCCTGGCGGTGTTTTGGACCTATAATTTTGCTTTGCTTTCGTTTGCTCTTCTACAATATCGAGGATGAACTTTACAGCAGGTCGTGACAAATAGTAAACAAATCCTCGTCGCTGACTGACTTGATGGCTGTATCTGAGAATGATGTTTCGCAATAAGTTGTTCCATTTAAGCTGAATGTTGTGGACCACAAATCTGTTTTTGAAATCGCTCGCGAATTCTGCTCCTGATGGCACCTTGGCTATTGCCTCTTCAGTGTCAATCGATATTTCGGACTGCTGATCGAAGTTTTCGTTTTCGTTCGGTTTGTTTTGCTGCTCGCTAGTTGTGATCTTGTAGGCCATCTGGCGTAACATAGACTCCATGAACGATCGTTTTTCTCGAAGAACGCCGGTATGTTTATTCAGACTTTCGTATTCTGCTCTGATATCGGGGTCTTTGTCATTTCTGATCATTCGTAACTCAGCATCGCCAACGTTGCGTATGTTATTGATTATCTGAGTGTCTAGTTGATCTAGTCGGGTTTGAACTAGCTGAGACTGCACCCTTCTAGGGTCGTCGTCCTGACTCATAATGCAGAAATGCGTAGGCTCATTCCCGAAAGGGCTCGTACGATCCGGGTCTCCGTCGATTGTGCCACCAATGTCCGTCTGGCGAAAATAAGTGACGCGCGGAGCGTAAGCCAGAGGCAAGATTTGGGTATCTGGATTTGGTTCTGATGGAAGGATCCAGTCAAGTTCAACGAAATCGTCCATATCGATCCAGCTGAAATCGCGATCTGGAATTGTGAAATGCGAGAGATCGACAGAATCATCTGGGTCTTGTTGCGTGAGCAATGTGGAAAGAGAATTTCTCTTCACTGCTTCTGTGGTGGTACCCTTGATACTAGCGGAGACGGCACGCACATCGGCAGATACGAGATCGAGTTGAGCGGCGTGAATTTTCATTCCGGTTGTTCTGCCATTGGCCTTGCCCATCTTAGTGCCAACATCCCGTGTATTGAATTCTTCTCGGCGCTGATGGATGTCAAGCATGAAGCTATCGAACCTGACCTTGATGCCTGTCGCCGACACGTCGTTTTCAGAGTAGTCTTCGGCGTCTTTGTGCTTATATATATGACTGAGAAACAGAGGTGCCAGAAGAAGATTGTATTTGATTGTACCTAAGTGCCTTCCGAATTTCTTGCTGTTCTTCTCCCTACCAGGCCACAGAGAACCTTGGCGGATAGGGAGTGACATGGGACCGCTAAAAAGCGACCACCACGCATAGAAATGAGTAAAGAATCTTGGAGTCAAGTGCACAGTATTATAGCTCCTGGTTGGTGGCTGTGTCTCAGGAGACGTCCAATCACGATCGATTGGCGCTCTAACAGCAATGGAAAGGTGAATATGCTGGCTTCTAAACCCACGAAATGCGTCGTAAGGCAGAGAGCTTTCTTGGGATGCGGCGTGCATGGGTGCTTTCAGAATTACGTCGTAGTGCGGTGTGAAATTGAAGTTTCGCTTCCCACCATCAACAGCGCGTTCAAAGACTAAACCGGCCATCCATTGAACATTGCCCGATAATTTCATGATGACTTTTTTGAAAGCTACGCCGGTCTTGTAACTGTTTTCACTTGTTATGCTGTCGTTTTCGTCGAGACTTTGTGCATCCTCCCGAGCCTGGTGGCTAAAGTCAGGCACCGCGAGGACATATTCGCCACTGTCTACGGTCATAAACCTTTTCGGATCATCCTCTGTGTGTACGTTCCACTTAACATTATTCCGCCAGCACATCAAGAAACCTGCACCATTGCCAATAACCGCATAGGGATCTCTGGAGCCTTTGAGAGCAAGATGTACATCTCCATCACCTTTCCATGTGGCTCGAACACGAGAGTGGAAATTTAGCCTAATCTTATCCCAAAATCCGACTCGCTCCGACGGATCGAGTTGTGGTTTCGTAAACGACTCGATGACCATCATCATATCTTGGATAGCTGGTTGATATGAGGGTCCCCAGGTAATTCGAGTCGGGTTGGCTGTGTTTAGGTCCACGTGCATATTTGAATATGATTTGACGGGTCCAATAGTACGGCGAACATCAATAGCGAAGCTACCATTTGGCATTCCGGGCTCAAGATTACTGGGGGGAGTGATCTGAACCCTTATTCTTCGAGATGATTTGGAGCCACGATATTCCTCAGCTATGACAAAGTCGGTCATGAGAGACAAGGCTGGTAGCTTTGATGGCTGACTAGGTTTTAAAGCAGGAACATGGAGTAAAGGTAGAGGATAATCTCGAAGTGTTACTTTTGCTTCACCCATTGTTATATGGATATTCATAGGGATGAGGAGGGAATACTGCATGTCTTTTGGCATCCCTTTACCAACCTCATGGAGAAAGTCGGGCAGCTTATGTATGGGGAAGGACGGTTTATCGATCAGGACATGGAGTTCGTGTATAGTTGTAGCCATCAGTGCGGGCCGTTGTGGTACCTCAAGTATTCTCTCTGTATCCTCAAGATCATCAGGAAGATGATCACTCCCCCAAAGGAAGCCTCGGAGATCTTGCATTCCTTCTCGCGCTTTGAGGTAATGACGATCTATGCGTTTCTTCCAGCTTTGTGCGTTGTGTTCATGTAGCCTCATCCTGGCCTCTTGGATCGTGATGTGGGCATTGCCTGTCATATCGCGAACACCCTCAGGGTCGTACCGAGGGTTTCGGCCCCGTGGGGCCTCGCTGCGAGATCGTTCCTCCGGAATCTGTTGTGTCAAACGATCCTCGCTCCGACTGCGTCCCCAATTGATGTTTGCGCCCCGGCCTCTTGCCATTGCTGAACGGTTGCGGAAACGATTTGATTCTCTCTTCATCTCTTCCTCCTGAATTTTCTTCACCTTAACGCGGAAAGCATCTTCACGCGCAATCCGTTGTTGCTGCTCCACACGGCCGGCTCTATAAATCACACCTAATTTCCACTCAAAAGCACCATCCTCAAGTTCAAACATCAAGTTGCGAACCCTCAAAGATACTTTGGGAACGTTCTTTGGTTTCTCTGGTGATTTGTCAAGAATGTATTCATTAGTTCCGGTCTTGAAACGGTGGTGGAGCTGCTGGCTCGCTTTGAAGACATTGATAAAGTTATCCGATATCTTATTGATGATAAGTTCGTGCGGAACGGCGAGCCTCATGGCCTCCGCCACTACATCATACATCTTGTCATCTTGAAAGCTACCATTGGATGTCTTCCTTCGCGATTCCCGGTAGTCTAGGCGAAGGGTTTTTATGCTAGCAACTCGGGCCCAGACACCCTGCATCCTAGGGGCACCGGCATATACGCGTATGAGCTTTGAGGCAAAGAAGGGGGGCGACCATCGGTGGCGGCCCGCCTCCATACTATATATCTGCAACATGAGAGGAGGGTCTGCTGGCATTTCTGCTTTGATTTGTATCAATGCAGCCTTACAATCAACTGTTATTAACTCTCTTGAAATCTTGGGAAACACGTCTGAACTGCTTGGCAGAGGTGATTCAGGAGATAACAATGTGGGAGAGAGCGGGTTAGATTGTGGACTGGCCGGCGTTGAGCGTTGTAGATCTCTGGTAAATGCTCCTCGTAAAACGGTGACAGCAACGCCTACTGAATAATGGCGAAAGAGTGAATACTGAACAAGTAGAGTACGGATATGGGAATGGATATGGAGGATTGGGTTATGTGCATCGCTGTGGGTCGAGAAGGCGACTTCAAAGCGAGGCATGTGAATAAACGGTTCGACCTCCCATTTTTCTGGTGCCTCGACGACAAACGCCTCTAAACCTCTAATATGTATTGCAACTCTCCGGCCGTCTCCTTCATTTTGCAATTTCTTACGAGGGGACGATGGCGTGGAGATGGAGCTCAGTAGTTCTGGGTCGGGAACTAATGACCGACTTGCTGCTCGTCTTCTCGACATTGGCCGCTGTCGTACATGATCCATCCGCTGGGCTCGGTACGCGGCGGACCATGAGTCTACCTGTAGGACAACACCACGCGTGATCCCGGGGAAATCATCATCTACTCCAGTAATCTCAGCACTGAAATCTTCGACTTGAACAGAGAAATGCAGTAACCACTGCGGCAGAGCTCTCAAGACATTCTGCGACCGCGATGTTTTTGAGGCAGCGCGCTTGTCAGGCTCAACCTTGAGCTTGAGCTGGCGGATTATTTGACGTAAGCCCTTGGTTATCTCGGGGCGAGTCATCCGAATGGCGAGGGTCTGAATATGCCCAGTTGCGACCACATGAACATCAGGCGCTGCCGATAACTGCACCTTCAAATCAAAAGACTCAGTGTCGATCAGATCGAAACGATTACCTTGCGTAGTCTGGTAATAGAGATGATGGGTTTGCATCCGCATCGATGACGCTAGTGAGTAGTGCAAATCTTCTACAGCAGAGTGGAAGGATTCAACGTCAAGCGAGATGGACGAGATGGACGAGATAATGAGATCAAAGTCATCAGGATCATCTGTCTTCTGCACTGGGGGCAATGCTATTCTGACAACGGGCTCGTGCATTGAAAATTTGATGTTGGCCTTGGGTAGTAGTCGGGATATAAGTATGTGTCTCTGCTGGGTGTGTACCTTGGGTGGCTTTGGCTTGGGTTGAAGGAGTGCTAGAAGCACGGGGAGATGTTTCAGGTCTAAATCAACAGACGGCGAAGTGACAACGGAGTTGGCGAACAATATGTTGGCGTTTCTTTCTTCGGCACTCTTAACTTCGGACAGCTCTACCGTCTTAGACGGCAATGTTGTCTTCACCGTTGTGGTAGCCATGGGTACATAGACAACCCTTTCTGGTTTACCATGGCCATCATCAAGTCCAACAGAAATTGACAATGCAGCCGCTAAAGCCTCATGCGCGATATCGTTAGATGGAAAATACATACGATGAGCCGGCGACTTGGGATCCAGTCGATGCAAATCGATACCAACTTCTTTCATCGATGCATTGAGTAGGATAGGCGAGGCAGTTGATCGCACTCTATGTACTTTCTTCGTAAGACTGACAAAACTCACAGCGAATTGAACCTCTTTGATGCCACGCAGGATAGAGCTCACGAACTCCTTAGAATCAGACACGGTTTGCATCAAGTCTGAATCTGTGCTACCGGGTTCATCGATCTCTCGAATGATATTATCCACAGAAATCTCAATCGACTCGGCCTGTTTGTGGAAGCTCACGTGCTGCCTCCGCAGCCTCTTGTATCGCTCGGCGCAAACCTGGACATCATCATAGGGTACATGCACTCGACCAAACTTCAAGGCGATAGCTGCATCTCGAAGCCCGTCCATGTTGTCATACAGAAATCCATGCACGTTTAATGTAGCGCTGTCGAGGACTTCGATGGCCTCGCCACCCTTGGCTGTGAACAGAATGCTTCTCAAAGTAACGATCCACTCGGCGGGCTGTTTTTGACGCCGCTTCTCGGCTTTGGACTGAAAAAAGAATCGCGCGCGGTCAACAAGACGGTGTCTTGTATCCAGAGCGACAGTAAAACTACCAACCTGTACCTTACCGACATCTACGACATTGATGGTAGAGTCGGTTGCAACGACATCGACCATCCGCAGCCAGCGAACGTTGCGGTGCAACTTCTTTAGGCGGTCTTTGATCTTGGTCAACTGTTTCCACGTTGCGCTACGAGCTGTATCAAAGGTGACTCGTCTTGGAAGCGAGTTCTTCGTCGCAGCGCCAGAGTTGACATTAAGGCCAGCCTGGCCGTCATTGTGATAACGCTCGCCGGTTTCGGGCAGGCTCGATTTATGACCTTCCAGTTCCTTGACGTCCACAGTAACGACAAGCTCGCTCACGACAACACTAAGCCAGGTCGGCTGAGAGAAGGTTGGGCGGTGGAGATTAAGACCAAGGCCGCGGATTTCGAGCTTGACACCATCCCTCGGAGTGTAAGCCAAGCGTCGCAAAGAGAAGTAGCCGACTCGCTGTATCGATATGCCGGTAAGGATGCGAAGGACGGCGAAAAGGACAAAGGACGAGAGGTAAAGTAAGACGAGGATGCCAAAGAGGAAGGTCGGGTTGAAGAGCGCCATGGCGAAGACACCTTAGACAGGGCGCGTGTCACTTTGGTTTGCTGGGACTGATCACCATTAGCACAGGTCGAGGTGTGACCAGAAGTAAATACCTCACAGCACAACTTACATGATCGCGTTTGAGCGCCAGCAATTCTAGCATCATTCGAGCCCCAAAAGATCGCAAGGATCCATCTCGTCGACCATCAACCAAGCAGCCTTGGTGTCCAGAGCAGTGCGCAGTCAATAATATCGACGGTTCCGACCGCAGTGTTCTCCCAAGCTCAACCCCAAATACCTCAACGCATGCGCCGGCGACCTTAGAGAAGCAGTGCGTTTTCCCTTGTGCGATAGGACTGGTTATAAACGTTATAATTATTGTTGGGACGTCTCGAGTGTATCGCCAGAATGGTAGACATGCATGTCATGGGTACTGCGGTGTGTACCTGATGAGAGCTGATGTGGATGAAGGGGCGCACCCAGAAGGACGAAATTAAAAGAGGGGTTTACGTAATTAATAAAGGGAGTAACTTAGATCAAAGGTTGCGAATACTGCTACATGCAGGTCAGCACAGAGTTACTAGACTAGACATGGACGTTGAGTGTCAAGAAAGAATCACCAAAGTAGTATATAAGTAGGTAGGTATGCATGTATGTATATAGTCTAGATAGATATCCAGTCGTAATGGCCAAATTTGGGTATGTCGCATGTGGATTTCGCAACTAAGATGGTATGGCCATGTTCGTGCGTGCCACTTGGCTTACCGTATCGTGCAGGCTACCTCTGCCCATACTGACGGCCGCAAATTGACAGCTCGGTAACTTCCGCCCCATGGTATTGTACCTACAGTAGGTAGTCCAACCTAGACATGCTAGGAACCCCTCCCCCCTTCTTGTTTCTAGGTAGCCTATAGGCCGCCTTAGACCTCATCCTTAGACACGCTACCCGGCAGGTTCCCACAATGAGAAGAATAACTTGTAAACTCTAACTCAAGTAACAAGGTAGATGACACTATTTGCGCATGAATAAACGTCGCCAATTTTTTTTTTTGGGGGGGGGGGGGGGGTTCTTAAAATTATGTATCAAGCGTCGTCAAGGCGAGTATGAGACATCTCCCTACAAAGTGTTGTGTATACTAACTTGGCTTGGTAAATGGTCATCGATAAGTTACACACTGCTAAAAGCCCTAGAGCTTACGTCCGTTATATATCGTAGCTAATCGACCTGTAACAACTGGCCCGGAGCCTCACTCTAACCACCAACTTAGTTTAGTTTCATCCAATAATTAACGCCCGGCCTGATGATCTTGTGCAGGTGGCTATCAAGGTTTTCCGCCAGAACTCCGATACTGCTCAGCCATGGGACATCGTCAAACAAGCTCATTCTTCGAACGTTCAAATAAATACTGTAAACACTCTACAACTTCGACCTGACAGCCTCCAGTCTATATTTGACATCTTTTAGTGCTTTCGTGGCAGGTGTCCAGTCATTAAATTGCTTCAGCAATTCGGCCGTTTCTGAGTATAACTCCGTCTTGACGAATTCTTCTTCTAGTAAACCTCGCATGATCCAAGGGAGTACATACGGGTTGGGGTTGTTGAGTCCCTCGCGCTTTCGAATTTGACAGGGCACCCCAGATACGCTTGTGGTTTCGAGTGTGTGCGAAATAGCCAAGCTTCAACAGTTAGTTAGTATTACTTGAACAAAGTGACCGATTCTCTCATGTTGCACGTACTCATATACTTGGTCATCGGCGTAGAGCCTCGAGTGACCCTCACCCGAATACAGGCTACCCGCGAGTGGCACCGAGAGCTCGCGAATCAACCCGTGATCAGAGATCCCGAGGTTCCGAAGCTTTAGCGCAAACCCTATGAGGTGGGCGATGAAATCTGGCGCGTGGATACGCCCATCGATGAACACCGCTCGATAGATATAAGGATGAGATGCAGGGCTGTAGAGTGCCGATTCCATGGGAACCAACTGATCGTCAATGCTTCCCACGTACTACAGTCCGTCATTAGTAGGTACGTTCCCTAATAAGGGGAAGAAGGCGAACCCCCTCACAAGGCTAGCTTACTGTGATGCGCGCGCCATAGTCAACAACCAGCTTCAGCGAATGCTCATATCTCCTGGAGACTTCACTTTCAGGGTCTGCAAACTGCCATAGCTCAGCTGCTGAACCCATCAACATTCCCATCCCCGATTTGTAGTCTGGAAAGGGTCCAAGCGAAACTCCAGCTAAGATATACAAGTTAGTCCCCAAATAATGGTCTCAGAGAAGTTTGACGTACCCATGGCGCAGACCCCAATGCGGGAGTTGGTGATGACTCCCAGATCAATCAGTTTCGCTAAGAGCATTATGCCAACAGGAACACCCTGAGAATGACATGCAAGAACGACCAGGTCCGCATGTCGAATGTGCTCAATCCAGTTCAGTAGAAGCTTCCACAAATTGTCAACTCGGTCTGCGATTTTGCCATCGCCTTCAAGAGCAATAGTCTCGATCTCGCAACCACCACAGCCATGGCTCTCTGTCCATCTTCGGATGGCCGCGGCGCAATGATTCGCGAAACGCATAGAAGTTCCCGTGGGCTGACCTATCATCGGTCTCAAATAGCTCGCAGGGAAGAGTCCATGAACACCAATCGCAATTGCTTTGTTCACCTTGGGGGTTTCTTGGGAAAGGAAGACATGATTTGCAAACGGCTGTTGCGTCCGAAGTAATAGCTGTGTGATCTGTTTGATGATGGAAGGGTTCTCTTTCATACGGTAAGTACTCTTGAATGACGGCAACAGAAGGTTTCGCGGAAGATCCTTGTTAGATGTGGGCGTGGCTGACTTCGATGGTAGGTTTTTGCTAGACGTATCTGATTGTGGTATGTTTGGTCTAGCTGCGGATGGCTCGTCTAGATCCATCATGGACCGAGGCCGCTCTCTCTTGCTTCTTTTATTCGGGCCACCTTTCGGTAGCTGTTCTTTCGTTGGCTTGATTGGTAACTCCTTTTGTACACTAGCATCTTGGTTGACCTCGACACTGGTTGCTCTTGGGCTGTTCTCTGAACCCTCTCCCATAACAGCTAACTCGCCATGTTCGGAAGATACACTTCCGCCTGTCTTCTGGGACTTCTGGGAAGTTGTACTCTTGGACCAAAATGCCCACGTAGAGCCAGCGGATGGCTGAGCTATTGTAGATGCTGGCACCAAGGACACCGGAACATCTTGCATTACTGTGTCTTCACTATCTTTGGTCTTCTGCTGCTCTGGTTTAGTATCATCGCTTAGAAATTCTCGATCTACACTCTGCGTCGCTAGCGGGGTTGCCGAGCTGGACCAGAGGCCGAACCATGAACTCGTCGGTTTTGCCAACCCCGGGGTCTCTGGCGGTGGCGGCGGTGGTTGTTGAACTTGTGTATCTTGGGATGATACTGGCGTTTCCGTGTCTAAATCTTTCATGTGCTCTACTGGTATATTGTTACCTCCTGACTGGCCCTGCTCCTGCTTTATTGGTCTACCGAGCCACGACAGCCAACTGGCAGAGCTTGATGGCGCATTGCTTGACTCTGCAGTAGAAGCGTGAGGTTGATCTATATCATTATTAGAGACAGTTGGCTCATTTGCAATAGTTTTATGTCCAAGGTCATCATCTGTCCTTCTCGCCTCTGGTTGTGGTTGGGAAGACATCAAGTCGTCCTGCTGTGGTTGGATATCGGTCTCGGTAATCTTGGGCAGGGTTCTCGCTGACTGGGTATCCGAATCTGTAGAAGACCCCGTCTTCTTCATCTCAAAGCGGCTGAAGTCGGCAGCGGCCCCTGAGCGCAGAGTGCCCCCCATTACTGCCCACAATCAAGAGTTAGTGATTTCCACTTAGAGTTCAAAGCCTGCGCATTTTGGGAGGGCCTCGGGAATGTGCTGGAGAAAATGCCATGTGAGGGCTCAAAGCTTTGAAAATCCGGGAAATAAACAACTCTGGAATACGTACTGGTCTCTCGAGCTACCTGGGTCGATGCGGAGGATTTCGAGCCGCGTGGCCACGAACCGTACCAGCTTTTCGTCTTTCGAACCTGATACTTTCAGATTAGACCAGACAATAGAAGTGTAGAAGCTAGGTCTCATAAAATTTGCTTACGTTTTGGCCTTCGTGAGATTGTTTGGTGGTGGATGAGGTTGAATCGTCTCGCTTTGGTGGCGGCATGCCAGGTGACGATGCGTTGGTGAGCTGTGACGCAACCCTGGCGCTTTGCGGTAGCAGAGATGGGGTGAAGCCTATAGCACTTTCGTCGGAAGGATTGGGTCTCGCACGTTTTCGGGTCATGGCGAAGGTCCTTTACTTGCTCCTTCCATGAGTAGTAAGTGCTCCGTATCTTGTTGAGTGGAAGTTTGGCGACCGTGACGGTTGATGCGAAAGTCTACAGAGTTGCCTGGTTAGGTCGTATTTAAGGCGAACGATGATGCCACCTGATAAAGCGCCTTGCTAGCTATAGCGTCCAGCGCCACCCATCGCAACAGCGCGGGACCACAGGCACGTACATGACTGGGGTTCACTAGCGCCCGGGGCTGCCCCTCCAATCGGTGGTCGGTCAACGCTTAGTAGGCGGCTCTTGTTTTATCGATAAGCTGCAAGGGTTGAAATAAAAAAAAGTTGGGGCAATTGGAGGTGGGTTTTCACGATAAAACCTGCGGCTTCTCAATGAGCTTTAGAACGTGTACTTTAACACACGAACAACAAACTAAGTTGAAACTCCTGAAATGGTATAATGAGCTCTCTGAAGAGGAAAGACGCCCCCGGGGGCGCGCCCGCCGCGAAATCTCCAAAACGACCAAAGTCTGAAAAAGTTCAGTCGAAGCACGATGCGAGCTCTCAGCCCACCAAGACAGCGCAGCTAAAACCGGCCAGTGCTCCCAGTGTCTCACGGCTTAAAGAGGAGGAGCCACTATTCCCTCGTGGCGGTGGAAGCGTGTTGTCTCCTCTCGAGCATAGGCAAATCTCTATTCAGGCCAAACAAGATGTCCTGTTTGAGCAAGAGTCAGGCCAGGGAGTTAAGAAGGCAGACCAAACTACAAAGAGGAAGAAGTCAAAGGCGTCCAAAGACAAACCACGTAATGGTGTCAGCTCAGCAGAGGATAGCGTCAAAATTGAGAGTCTTAATTATCAGGTTTGTCTTCAGAGTGCTCACAAATGCTCAAGGAACAGGTTCTAATTTGTAGCAGCGTCTAGTCAAAGGCTCTCTTGTCTTGGGCCAGGTCACCGAAATTCATCCACTACAAGTTGTCCTTGCCTTGCCAAACAGTCTCTCGGGCCATGTGCCGATTACTTCCATCTCGGATATCTTGAGTGACAGGGTAGCTGCCGAGGCTGAGACCCTCGAAGATGAAAATGATGGAGACGATAGTGTCGACCTAAAGGGCATTTTCGAAGTTGGACAATATCTACGCGCCTATGTGACATCTACGACAGAAGAATCTACAGGCAAATTGACAAAGTCAAGAAAGCACATCGAGCTGTCATTGCGGCCGGAACATGCCAACACAGGGCTCTCGAGCCAGGAGATCGTCGAGAACAGCGTCGTCATGGCGTCAGTCTTTAGTGCTGAAGACCATGGCTATGTTATGGACCTTGGCCTGTCTGATTCAAACATGCGAGGTTTCCTTCCTCGGAAGGAAGTCGCTGACGATCTTCCCGAGAGTCGCATGCAGCCTGGCTCGGTGGTCCTGTGCCTTGTAACAGGGAAAAATGCCAATGGCAAGATCGTACAACTCACAACGCTCCAGCACAAGCTGGGCAAAATACAAAACTTTGCATCAGAGGCAACCACTATCCAAGCTTTTCTGCCAGGATCAGCCGTTGAGCTTATGGTCTCTGATGTTTCTAAACGTGGGCTAGCAGGCAAAGTTATGGGCTCATTAGATGTCACAGCCGATCTCATTCATTCAGGTCTCGGCCCAAAAGCACTAGACCTAGAGGCCAAATACAAGATCGGGAAGAAAATCAAGGCACGAGTTATATGCGATTTCCCGACAGCCAAAGACCCAAAACTAGGTATTTCATTACTTGATCACGTCATGACCCTCAAGCCTCAACGAGAGGCATCGAATAAACTCCCTCTGGATATACTTCCCATGTCCTCAATAATCGACAAGTGCACCGTGTTTAAGGTGGACACCGAAATTGGTGTCTTTGTTGAAGTTGGCGTCAACGGCGTACCTGGATTTGTGCATATCTCTCGACTCAAAGATGGCAAGGTTGACCTCCTCTCCGAATCGTCGGGGCCTTTTAAAATTGGTACGGTGCATCGCGGCAGAGTCATAGGTTACAATGCTATTGACGGTGTGTATAACTTATCGTTCGAGTCAAGCGTTTTGGAGCAGCCCTTCATTCGCATTGAAGACATCCCGGTTGGTGAAGTGGTCAATGGCGAGATTGAGAAACTCATCATCAATCAAGACGGTGTCAGCGGCCTCTTAGTCAAGCTTGCGGAGGGAATTCACGGTTACGTGCCCGAAATGCATCTAGCAGATGTCCATCTTCAGCACCCTGAAAAGAAATTTCGTGAAGGCCTCAAGGTCAAAGCCCGAGTCTTGTCGACTGACCTGTCCAAGCGTCAAGTTAAACTCACATTGAAGAAGACAATTGTAAACTCGGAGGCGAAGCCATTACAGTCTTTCGATGAACTCACCGTAAACGCCCAAAGCCCCAGTACTATCATTAAAGTGCTTGACAATGGTGCTGTCGTACAATTTTACGGATCTTTGCGAGGCTTTCTACCAGTCTCAGAGATGAGTGAGGCTTATATTCGCGATCCAAAGGAGCATTTCCGCGTCGGTCAAGTGGTCAATGTATACGTACTCAACTTTGATGTCGAAGCTCGAAAACTAGTTGTGTCCTGCAAGGATCCTTCTGCTTTCGGCATAGAAAAGCAGAACGCGCTCAAGAAGCTTAAAATAGGCGACACCGTGTCTGCCAAGGTCGTACAAAAGACTGAAGATGATATTCATGTCGAACTTGTTGATAGTTCACTTAAAGCACTTCTTTCGATTGGGCAACTTACTGATCGACCTAGCAAAAGCAAGTCTTCTATGAAGGGCATACGTGTTGGACAGACTCTCAGCGACCTCATAGTACTCGATAAAAATGACAGCCGTCGGTCGATTACATTATCAAAGAAGGCAAGCTTGGTTCAAGCAAGCCAAGATGGCAAACTTCTCACTGCTTTAGACCAAGCTAGGATTGGTGAGATTCGGCAAGGCTTCGTTAAAAACATCACCGTTACGGCCATTTTTGTGCAATTCCCAGGCCAACTAACTGCTTTATTACCCAGGTCCAAACTTCCTCAAGAAGATCAAAATAAAACAGACTTTGGATTGAAGAAATATCAGTCGATAGCTGTGAAGATTGACTCGATAGACAGGGAGAATGGCCGACTTGTTGTTGCCTCACCCGCTTTGGCGGATAAGCCGTCCACGGACTCTCGTCCAGCCTCAGCGGATAAGCTAGAGAACCCGGTGGACGACACGCTTACGTCGATCAACGACTTATTCGTCGGCAAAGTCACAAAAGCTAAAATCGTGTCAGTTAAGAGCACACAGCTTAATGTAAAGTTAGCCGACAACATACAAGGGCGTGTGGATATCACTCAAGTGTTTGATACCTGGGAAAGCATTACAAACCCTAAGACTCCTCTGAGCACGTTCCAGCCAAACAAGACCATACAAGTTCGAGTTCTTGGTGTCCATGACGCAAAAAACCATCGATATTTGCCTATTTCTCACCGGTCAACACATTCTATCCTCGAACTTTCAGCAAAGCCGAACGATCTAAAGTCTAATACATTGCCAAAGATGTCACTTAATACGCTTGAGCTTGGCTCAACGCATATCGGTTTTGTCAACAATGTCCAGCAGAACTCCCTCTGGGTGAATATCTCGCCGAACATACGTGGCAGGATCAACATGCTCGAAATATCCGACGACGTATCACTGCTTGAGAACCTCTCGATAAATTTTCCGGTTGGCTCAGCTTTAAGAGTGCGTGTGCTGGCTGTGAACTCTACGGAGGGCCGCCTCGACTTGTCAGCTCGCTCTTCTGGTACGCCCACTCAGCTCGCTTGGGATGTTATTAAGCCCAATATGGTCTTTCCGGGCAGAATTACAAAGGTCAATGACCGCCAGATCATTGTACAGCTCAGTGACCTGGTTTCGGCTCCTGCACATCTCATCGACCTTAGCGATGATTATGATGACGCGAACACTATGTCATACAGCAAGAACAGTATTGCCCGCGTCTCAGTAGTTGCTGTCGACAAGAGTAATAAGCGGTTACGGCTCTCATTACGCCCATCAAGGGTCTTGAACTCATCCTTGCCTATCAAGGACCGCGAGATCACTAACCTCGCTCAGGTCAATGTTGGTGATGTGATTCGTGGGTTTGTCAAGAACGTCTCGGATAAGGGACTATTCGTGGGTCTTGGAGGTGACATTACAGCAATGGTGCGGATCTCGGACTTATCGGACAGATTCATCAAGGATTGGAAGGATGAATTTCAGGTTGATCAACTAGTGAAGGGTCGGATCACATTGGTGGACCCTAGCACGGGCCAGATTCAAATGAGCCTGAAATCATCAGCGGTGGAGAAAGACTTCGTGCCACTAATAAACTATCAAGACCTTCGCGCAGGTCAGATTGTCACCGGCAAAGTTAGAAAAGTTGAAGACTTCGGCGCGTTCATACTCGTTGATGGTTCCGCGAATGTGAGCGGACTTTGCCACCGAAGTGAGATGGCTGAGAAACCAATACAAGATGCAAGAAAACTTCTCAATGAGGGTGACTCGGTCAAAACAATCATTCTAGATCTTGATCCGCAGAAAAAACGGATCAGTTTCGGGTTAAAGCCTTCCTATTTCGAGGACGAAGATGAGAGCGACGACGATGACGAAGCTGCAGGTGCCCTGTTATCAGATGATGAAGACGAAGAATCTGACGAAGATATGGATGACGCTGACAGCTCCATCGTAATTGGAGGGACTGATCATGGCGAAGACCTCTCATCTGAGATTAACGACATAGAGATGGCCGATGAGGCACTTGATGACATTGGCACCCTCAATACTGGAGGATTCGACTGGTCTGCAACTGCACTTGATGAAGCTAATGCGGCTGATGAAGGCACAGATCATAACACAGTAACAGAAAAGAAAAAGAAGCGGCGAAAGCCTCAGATTGAGATTGATAGGAGTGGAGATCTGAGTACCTTTGGCCCGCAGACTGCAGCAGACTACGAGCAACTCCTCAATCGTCAACCAAACTCGTCAGACCTGTGGACTCGATATATGGCCTTCCAAATGCAAGTCAACGAATTGCCTAAAGCCCGTGCGGTCGCTGAGCGTGCTGTAGCGACAATCAATAGCTCCGAAGAGACAGAGAAATTAAATGCTTGGATAGCTTATCTTAATCTTGAGGTTAGATTTGGGAACGAAGATACCGTAGACGACGTTTTCAAACGTGCGTGCCAGGTCAATGACCAACAAGAAGTCTACCAGCGCCTTGCTAGCATATATGTTCAGGATAATAAGCCTGAGGTGAGTGGTTTTAAGTCCCCATACCCTTGAACCTCATTCTTACAGTTCATTAGAAGGCAGATAGGCTCTTCCAGACCATCGTGAAGAAATTTGGTGCAAGTTCGCCTGAAGTCTGGCACAATTATGCCCATTGGCTACACGCTGTTCAAAATGAACCAGAGCGGGCACGAGCATTGTTGCCCCGAGCTACACAAGCATTACCGGACCACGCTCGCCTTCCCCTCATGACCAAGTTTGCTACCCTTGAATATAATTCTCCAAATGGCAGTGCCGAACGTGGGCGGACAATGTTCGAAGGGCTCATCTCTACATTCCCCAAAAGGTTTGATCTGTGGAGCCAGCTCCTGGACCACGAAGACGGTCCCAAGTCGGATAAGGCAGTTATTAGAGATGTATTCGACAGAGCGAGTAAAGTCAAGGGACTCAAGGCTCGGGCGGCAAAAAAATGGTTCAAACGCTGGGCTGATTGGGAGGAGGAAAACGGCGATGCTAAGAGTAAAGAAAAAGTGAGGGCAAAAGCGGCCGAGTGGGTGAGGCTTAAGGCGGAAGCAAAGAAGGGTGATGAGGAAGACGAGGAGTGAAGACTTCAATGATACCCAGATTACCAACATAGCCTTTACGATCTGACAGAAAAATGAAAGTCGAAGAAAGTTCAACTCATATATATGGTGCTATGAATTTCGAGGTCTGCTAAAAGCAACACACTGTATACTTTGACAAATGAGAAGACCAGTAAACATCAATATTTGCTAAGGCTGTTTTTCCGGTACATGTGCGTGTATTCACCAGAAAGCCATACATATATTGGATAACTTTGATAGTAACTTCAGAGTAACTTTACCCGGCATCGAGATGATATCACCGTGGTAACAGAATCTCTACCCATTTACTCAGTACTTTCTTATCTAAATACTCAGGGGCATTCAAGAAAAGAAATCCTGTATCAGTCCGGCCACAATACTTCTCATAACGCTTGCGGCTAACACATCAGAGAGCGTTAGTCCAAGCCTGGAGGGCACTCCTATCAAAAGCAGCTCGAGATGTACCGCATTGGAAGCCGTTCACGTTGCGGTTGGTCTGGTCGCCTATATTTATTGACCAAACTTGGGCTTTGCGTCGTAAAGGGTGAACATGAGTTCCCAAGAGCTCTTAGCGGGATCTATCACTAAGGGCTAGGAGTCCTCCACCCGGACTCATGAGGCGTAAGGAGAAGCCAGGGATGCTAATTAAGCGGGAAGTGCATCGCAAAAGAGTGGTGAACTCTCCGATTGTGCTTGTCCCTCTCCCTCGTTTCAGGTTAAAAAGTAATCAATCGTTAAAATCAATATGGGAAAGACGTCTCCGTATGGTAGTGGGTTCCTTGAATGGTGGGTGTATTGATTTATTCTATATCCACACTCAGGATACAGCTGGTCGCTAGATTATTGATCCAATCCAGTGTCGGTTACTCGCGATTCTCCAGAAACATGTCCTGATACAACAAGTACGACTTATACAAAATCCTTGACTTTGCCCGTTGAACAGTAAAAGTTATCCACAATCCTCGACCCCTTACTCCCCAGTATAATAGCGTTCTCTCAACTACAATCATATACACACCAGAGTATTGTCTCTACACTCCCGGTCTTTTGTTCATATCGGTCATACATCGTCATGAAAAAATACAAGAAAAAATGGATAAAAGGGAAACCCGAGTTATGCTGCGGGTTCCATCCAGAGTTGCTGATTCCGTTCGCCCATGTGTGTCCGTTTTAATTTTGGCTTTCCTTTTGTTTTGATGCTCAGTTGCCTGCCTCCAGATGGTCTAAAGTAGTAGTAACAAGTGGACGAGATACGTCTTGAATGGGGTTTTAACAAATAAACATGTGGGTTTAGCTGATATAGCTGGTGATATTGGTAACGACGGGATGTGGGTTGTGGGAGAGCGAGCCGAAATTTTCCGGTCGTCGATCTCCCTGACTATAATAAAAGATTACGATTGTTGTGTTCATCGACTAGGGTAGTCAAAGTCGGTATCTTTAGAATGAGCGTATCCAGGCACCTAGGGACGCTGGGGAACTTGTGGGAAGAGGGCAAACTGTGGGGGTGGGTTGGTGTGGCTCCTACTGGTAGTCCTCGCTCGCCTATGGATCTTCGGGGCCTCCCTCGCAATTTTAGATTCAAGGGGCGCAACCGCATCGGTAGCACCGCTCATGAGCATAGTTGCGTCTGACTGTGTCCGACTGTGGCCCTCACGGCTAGCGTCTTGGTTTGAGATAAGAACTGAAGCTTCATCCGATTTGGTCATGGTCACGTCACTGGTGGGAATGACAAGTGATTCCTTGTCAATAATGTTAATCGAGACGGGTGGCTGTGAAGACTCGACATGAGCTTGCCAGCTTGAGCTGCTACTACCAGTCCAGCGAGTGAAGGCAGAGGACGACGAGGTTGATGATTGATGGCGGCTTGAGAGTATTGACTGCTCTGATAGAGTAGACATAGTAGTGGACGCACTGGACCGAGCATGAAGTAGTGCCGCAGGCTTTTCGAATTTTAAGTACTGATCGTCTTGCTGTGAAACCTTAGGATCGTCACCGGAGGCTTGCTCACTTAGCCCGCTTCTGTCAAACTGCAGCATCTGCTCATGGAAGTCATTTGGGATTAGCAGGCTAGGAGATAAACAGAATCCCTGTTCCTCCTGAAAACTAGAGCTACTTGAATGAAGTTGATCGCGATCACGCTGGAGCTGGGTTGAGCTATCAATCCTTGGAAGGGAGAAATTTGAAGTTACAGGCATAGTTGAACTGGTTGGAGTAGTAGCTTCATGCCGTGTCGCCTTCCATTCGTGACTCGTGGGGCTCAATGCAGGAAATTCTCCTGTACTAGCTGACAGTAGACCTGACGACATCGGTCCAAAGCTACTGGATACTGATACAACCTGACGACTCGGTGCCAAATCTCCAATATAAAAGTCTTCACGTTCTAGCTCACAAGAAGGTCGTTCCCAGGCGAAGTCGCAATCAGCTTCTGCTTCATGATCGTAGCAATAATCAATGTCGTCTTCCCAACTGTCTCGTACATTGTCGGCATCCTCCATATCCTCGTAATCAGACTCGCGCAGTGCGCGTTGAGCTGCGAAAAGATCAAAGCGACCCAGCGTATCGGACGCATTGCTTGGCGGTCGCTGCATATTCTGGTTTAAAGACACGCGACGTAGATGCGGGACAGAAATACTACCCCTGAGAGACGTAGCATTGCTCATGAGACTCATTCGAGATTCAATGGCCGTTAAATGATACTCCTCTTCCTCCGGAACTTCAGGCAGGGACGTCATAGAACCAGTCATAGAACTAGTCAAGGGCCATGCAGCGTCATTGGTGGAGGCAAGATAAGAGAACCTCTCATCCCCGGTTGCTAGGTCCTGCCCCGAATGGCCAGTGGGAACATGCGAGGTCAGAGCTGGCTGGAAGCTATCGGTTGATGGCAATATGAATGGTTGTGTTTGATGATGACCAGAGCCGTCGGTTCCTGATCTTTCGAGAGTAGCCGTTCCAAACGAGTCAGATTTGTCGTGGCGGATGGAGATACGACTCGATGTCCGAGGGGGCGGCGGAATTGGCGAGACATGTGCATTATCGAATCCAAACCTCGGTGGACGAGGAGGTGAGAACTGGATGCTGTCTCGCGATGAAATGCTTTGTAGGTCCTGTGCCGGGCTTGGAGGCGTTGGTAGTGGTTTGTCAAAAGTCTGGGAATTCAGGCTTTCAGATGTATTAGAGGCGTCTGTCATCTTTCGCGGTCTGGTGGTTGAGAATCCGGACAACTCATTGCGATTGACTTGTTCAATGCCAGACACGCTCTCCTTAGGTGTATGCGATACGTGATGGAAGTCGTAGGGACCGGAAATTTGGAGCTTTCTCTGAGAAGCTTCAGAGGTTCCTCTGGGCCTTCGTCGTGTGAACATGGCCTGTATGAAACGTTGCTCTTTGGGCAGATCTGGCACGCTCTCCGTTGGCATCTCAGTCAGGGATAACAACGATCCGCCTGAGAAGTTTTGATCACTATTTTCCCTCCGCAGCTTGCCTTTACGATTAAAGACGGCTTTGCCAAAGAGCTGCACACTGTCAGGCCGTTCTTTGAGAGGCATGCCAGAAGAGCGCTGCGATGGATTTCTCGACAAGCCGAGGTTTTCGAGACTGCGATCCCAATATGGCGTTTCAGGTGTTGCAGAGCGAAGCGAGGATGAGCCTGACGAAGTAGCCAGCTCTGCTATGGAGCCGCGTTTCATATGTCTGCTGAATGCACGAATTCCCTCCGGCGAGGGTGGGCCATCCAGTGCAGGCTCAAGAAGGTCTGTGATACTGTGGCTGTAGTAGTGGTCTGTCGTGGAGGCCGTGGAGGGGGGAGCCATATGCAAGATTGATGAGCTGCCGTCGTGGGTGACCTTGCGTCGAAGCCCCTTGAACGATGTGGACGCGGAACCAGACGAAAACATTACGTGCAGATAGTATCAAGTTTCTTCTAAAATACCGTGGGTCGATATATTAAGTGCTCGACCCGGGACGAAACAACCCGGGTCACTCTACACCCACGACTTTCAATTATCGCGGAGGGCTTGCAGATACGCGTAGCAAGCTATGTAGAAAGGAAGAAAGAAAATAAGGAGAGGTTATGAATGGCAGGTTGTGGGGATGTAACGGAAACGCGTCCGGTAGGGAAATGATTATGGATTTGAAGGGTCCCAGTATTGAATCTGACAAGATGAGAGTGGTCAGTTACCCCTTGTAGCACTCTTAACCGTTATGCAAGTGTGCGCCGGGGCAAGCAGGCGACAGGGTTTGACTGACAGGGGCCAGGATCAGCCGCCAGGGAAGATATTCTGGTTGAGATTGCCGTAGTCAAGCAGTCTCGCACCCTGGAAGGCTGGTTCGCTACGTATCCCGAAAATGGTCTCAGCAAGATAACAGTGCCAGAATACACTCCCTCGCTTTCTTGCATAAGAGCGTTCAATATATCGCGCGCCAGTCGCGTTTCTGCTCTTCAGCACCGATGCGCCCTCTCCCTAGTGGGCGCCGTCGAGCAATTAAACGCACGGGTAGGCTGTGTAAAGCGAGAGAAGGCTAGCAAAGCGGCCAGCGTCTCTGTATCGCCTTACACAACTTCCTCAGCCGCTTTGACACGCTGCTTGTGCTCACCTTGAAAGCCGAGCACCGATTATCGTGATTCGGGAGGTCGCAATTCGGGAGACGCTCAACAGAAGCGGAGATAGATGGAGTAGTCCGGGCGATCTGGGGTAGATCTAGTCTGCAGATTTCGAGGCAGTCTCCTAGGGTGACAAGGTCGAGTTTACTCAGAATTCCGAGGGCCCGATACAAGGAGTATCGCGAGCGGTCCACAAGGCCTCTAATACTCCGAGAATTCTTATCGGTCTCGTTTGAATAAAAATCTGGCGAGATACAGATCAGCATTGTTGACGTCACGCCCACTTATTCTTAGATGCAGTAGAAGTTCTAGAGTACAGATGATAGCAAACTAAACAACAGGTGGAGAGGTTCCTGGTGGATGTAACCCCCGAACAAGGCCAGAACAGAGCTTCGTGGACGACTAAACGGCCATCTCGGGCACTCGGAATCCAGGCACGTCATCCCAAAGAATTCGTTACTGTGCCTCTCTCACGAGAGTGGCAGAGTGCTACCGCAAGAGCCAAACAAAAGTGTGGTAGTATTGCAGTCTGGGCCCTGGACTCATCGTTGCCAGTAGCCAATAACCCCAGCAAATGGAATATTCTATCCCACTGGGGATTGATCCTAATCGAGTTACTAGGATCGTGACAGATACGACCTTGTTCTAAATCGGAGCTGAAAGTTTGCAACCTTTGTGCATATGCATCGTAGAAATTATACAGCAAGAAAAGAAAACAATCGCGAACAATCAATGATGTGTCTTTGGGGGGGGGATCAAGCCAGCGGCTGAGGCTGAAATAAGTTGCGTCTAGATGAAACTCACCTCTTATAAGCGAGGGTGGGTGGGTGTAAGTTTGGACGCACTTTCAAATAGTAGTGATCTGCGTTGACTGTTGACTGTTTTCCTCTTGAAGAGGATGGACGTCGGCACCGATACAAGCGAGAGAGTGGTCTTGTTCGTGAAACCTTTACTTTAAAACGTGGCGTTGGTCGAAACTTGTATCAATTGCGTAGTTCTCGAAATCGGATTCATCCAATTTCCCTAACTTGTTGCTGGGACTCGAAACTATTGCATCCGGTTGATAGCAGCCCCCCCGAACGAGGACTCGCTATCGCTGGACTTATCGATGTGGAGCTCGTATTGGCCGGTCGGTTGGTCGCTTTTCGTGTACGTTGGGAAATGCTAGGCTTATGCAGGTACGCGAGGACTAACAATTAAGGCGTAAGTATTTGGGTCTCGAACAGCTGATGGAAGCCTCAAAACGCTTCTCGAACATCAGCCCTGGGAAAACCAAGTCTCCCGGTTCTGCTATATACATATCAAGAAGGACACACTTCAGAGAAAGCCCTCATGAAGGATCAGGAACGGGAATGCCCTTAACAAATAAGCTAGGGCTTACAGATTGACCCCTAGCCACTGGAGTTCGTCGTCAACCTGCATGACGATAGGGGAGGTCCCTGACTCCAGGTGGTGAGTTGTCGTGGGCTCGTGGGTCTCATGCAATTCTTCGGGCCCTTGGGTCCTTAGCCCTGCCTCACTAGCAAGACTAACACTGCCTGGTCAGACCTGATCACGAAAATGGTATTTCAGGGTTCCATACTAGTAGGTAAGAAATTACGCCATCTACGAGCTTCTTGACTCTCTAAGCTCATCCGGGCTTAGAGGCATGCGTAGACTATCCCACTTTGTACATAGCACAACTTGCACAATGTTTCAAGCTGTCGTTGTTTCTAGAAGGTCTTGCAGATTATGATCGCCAACATTTCGGCACTACACGAGACAGACGAGTAAGGCAAGTAACCCAACCACGGACAATTTGCAATGTTGCGTAGCTTTCATTTTACCAGGATACTGCAAGACGGAGATGTGACGACAGAGGGCCTATTTGTGACATTATGCGAGCTGCACACTGCACATTGCTTTCCTCCCAACTAAATAGTCTCTAGCTGTCTTATCGCTCTTAGAGGAACCCGAAAACTCGGATGAGCGGTCAGTGAGTGCATTCACTCCGAAGCTTCTGTTAGCTCCTAACAAGCTGCTCCCTGCAGAGTTCCAGGGGCACAAACATGTATCATCCTTCGAGCGGCGATGAAAAACACTGCCAATGCAGAATTCTCTCGCGTCTCTCACGTCTCTCGCGTCGACGATTCTGCAGCCCTGTAGCCTGGGAATTCCCGATAACGTTTTCTCCGGCTCCTCGGATACTATCCGTCACCAAGCGGTGACGAGCAAAACGTGCCTATCGAGGCGGTGCTGGAAAATAGTAAGACTATCCAACCCCACAACCAGCCACCATCTTATATGCTGTATTTGAAGCAACTTACACCCAAGAACCACCATCCAAATGCGAATTTTTACTGACTTGAAGTGAATTGGGGTGCCATTGATATATGAATACTGAAAATAATAATAATAATAATAATAAAATTAAAATTAAAAATAAAACTAAAAATAAAACTAAAAATAAAACTAAAAATTACATGGTTAAAATGGTGATTTTTAACAATTAATTGAAGATGGGGTAACGTACGGTTATGGCGAGTTATAGGGGGATGGAGAGTCTCACTATTTCCCACTATCTCGAAAGGCTAAAGAGGCAAGATGCCGGCTCATCGAAAACGACAAGGTTAGATACGTGAGAAAGTCTTCAGTGCGACCTAGCGCCACATGTCTACGTAGCGTAAATGCCCCGATGTTTCTAGCTACCATCCTAGTCATTACATGGGTAGTAGTTCAGGTCCATGGGGCGGCCGTCTATCGGGTCGCAGCACTTTCTAGGCTGTCGTGACGGCCCCAGCCCGTCGGGATGATGTTAAAATTATACGCCCGGCCAAAAAATTGGCGCCGTTTATTGTTATTGACGACGATGTTGACCCAATCATCAGCATATTCTAGGTCAACGTGGCTACCGTTGCGTCGTGTGTTCAATAGCTGGAATGGTTGGGCTGATATACAACGTAGTGTACACAATTGACACTCTTCCTCCTGCGTACTCATGAGGTATTACGATAAGAATTTTCCGCCTCGAACTTTTTCTGCAAGCTGCAAGGACCAGGCACTGCATTGGCGGTGAAATGGAATACGCATCTCCAGCACTGTGGACATTCACCAAACCAATGGGAATTTAACCACCAGGCTAGCAAACCCCCTTGAAAGCTGGGCTACCAGAGCAGAATATACCCGT
The DNA here is from genome assembly GCA_025201745.1 of Xylariaceae sp. FL1651. NCBI lineage: Eukaryota > Fungi > Ascomycota > Sordariomycetes > Xylariales > Xylariaceae > Xylariaceae sp. FL1651. The sequence continues at coordinate 1,397,639 of MU624230.1, forward strand.
ACGGATGGCGGCGCCACCTTCACATACGGCTCTCGACTCTACGCAGTGCTCTCGAGAGTCCCCCATCTTCCCCTCACGGCCAACGGTTAGGTTTAATGGCTGACTCGCGCGTTATCTACCGCGAGTAAATTGGTATAGCAGATTGCCTACCCAGAAATCCAACTGCTTACAGTATTAACATGTAGATCGGATAGAAGCCGGTCAGAAAGACTTGACTAAGAAATGTGGTACAGTGCATGGTTTGGTTCCTGCGTCTGACGTGAACAATTCGGACGCGACTTGGACTGCTCAAGTGGCGCTGCACCGGTTTTCTTCTTTTTCTTTTTATGCACGATCGGTGCGGCTGATGTTGAAGAATCGAAGACCACGAGAAGAAATCAAGCCTCCCGTAAGGAAGATGCCGATAAAACACGTTTTCCCGCAAGCCACACGAATAAAACCTTCGCCTACATATAATAGATCACGTATACCTACCTAACTATCTCTCTTGGCTACAGTTATTCCGCTGCAGCTCTTTTTCTGGTCCATGGCCAGGCCAACGCCTTAGTGCTAGTGTAAGTATTATTATTTTCTGGACTCTTGCATATCGCCAGTACGAAGTTATGCGTATGGGATATTGGCTTGCACTTGATGGGTAATTAGTGGTGCCGGAATATGTGTACGGGCCGAACGACCCGCTCGTTTGGGAGAAATATCGCAGGGGTGGGTAGGATACGTGCATGATACGTATGTTATTACCAAGAACGTACTAAGTATGCATTTACACTAGCTACGGCCTCCAGGGTGCTCGCCGAAGCCCTGCAACGAGATCTTACAATACCGGTAGCTACGGTATCGTTCGATAATCCAGATCCATGTCGATAAATATGAACCGTGGCATACGTGTAGCATCATTGTCGTACAAGACACAAATATTTTACGGATTATATACCTCCAAGCATGTCCTTACAATGAAAGCCTATAGGTAGGTTCCCACCCAAAAGTCCCATCAAGCCGTAGTGGGCGTCAGTATGCAGCAACGCTTGTGAATAAGAACTAGGAACCATGCAACCCACAGCCCCAAACGGTATTCTCGTGGAGTTGTCTGCTCTCCCTGCCATTAGGCTTCCACGAAAGACAACAATCTCTGTGTCCATTTTCAAATATCGGGCAGGATCCGCCGGCTTCTGACGATTCGAGTTGTGATCAACGATCTTACCCTTGCCCATGCCCATGAGAGTTGATCTCATGCATGTATCCCCGGCATCCTATTAGGGGTATGCTGGGCGAAGCCTAAACAATTCCTTCTTCAGCCAAAGTTCAACCTCTAATCTCAGAACAAGCGCAGCTAAGCTATAGATAACCTCGGAAAACTACAGGAAAAGAATCTTCAAGGTGAGATTCTGCACTGGTTAGCTGGGTTTCTATTTGTCTCCTTTCGTACGTACATACAGAGGCTGTCTTGGTAGCAGACCAGTGGGACTACTCGGTAGTTAAAATCTAGTCTAGGGGCTGACTGCACCACTGCATCTCGTAGTCGTAGCTGACCATAGTTAAAAGATGATCTTCTAAAGTTATGCTGCTGCTGAGTTCTAACATAACCAATTCTACGATTGAACAGGCACGCGCACACACGCACGAGGCCCCATATGCTAAATCGTAAGCACAGAGATTCCAAACTAGCTTAGAACAATCAGCTCAAGCCCATATAAGAGGGTCGACGTTAGCCCAATTGGTGTACATGAAACATCAGAATCCCCAGACCGGCAAAAGTTGAACAGACAGTTACATCGCAGTAGACCAAATACGAAACTTAGGCTCAAAATGGGGACAACTCGCGGCCCCTCGGTTGGAAAAACTCTTCACGCTTCCAATCTGTCGGGTTGTTGTTGGCGTTGATGTTACAGCCAAGGATCGTGGCCGCTGCCGCTGCCGCTGTAAGGAGGCCCAAAACTAAAGGTCCAAGCAGTGCATTTCGGCTCAAATGCAGCCCATTGTTGGACAATCACTTTGACAGGTCCATGACTTGACGCTAGCGCAACCGTGTCTGTGCCTGTTGGTCTATCACTGTGTTATACTCCGACTCCAAAGGGGCTACAAATATGTACGCAGATTCATCCGCCAAGGGAGCTGCAGTACCGTGTTGTGAACGTCACACATGGCTGCAGAGATATAATAATCGATTCGTAGAGATAACCCCCTCATATTGTCGTGACATACAGCTATACTGTGTAATACAGAACAGTATGCACCATCCGCTCCAGGATGCATGGTTGTAGCCACACTCAGCCTGTCCAAGTCGTGCACCTTGATGATAATATGGCCGGTTTAGACGTTCCGCCTGCAACATACGTAAGAGACCGGTGACCGGTGCGCGGAAGCGAACCTGGGGCTCGCTTGGGTAGCCGCATCTATTTGAAAGCAGTGAAACCTTCGGCCGACGCGTCGTATTGTGATGTCGTTGTTGTGATAAAAGCTATCTTATATCATATAAGTGGCAACATATAACCCTTTTCGAAACCAGTAACTCTCTCCCTCTGCCGCTATCCGCGCATTGAGGAGACAAATACATACCCGGCTCAGACAAGCAACGGCATCTCTCGAGTCTGATATTGAATCAGTCAAGCACTGACAACCCATGCTATTGTTGATCCGAACCAGGTCCGTCCGAGACTTGTCGGATCGGTTTTGAGTCGCTGATGAAGGTCTGCAAAACGTGTGCGCCAATCACCAGCCACGGCTTGCTTTTTCACACGAAGTTCTATCGATGCTACTAGCGAGATATTTGCCGCAGCGGGTGTTGCCGCAGACCTCCCACGAGCGCCGTACCGCACAAGGCAATTCGGGTCCTCGTCCAATGAGGGGCGGTGTGAAGGACGTGCTCGGCGTGCATCGACATTCGAAACAGCCTCAAATGCGGATTGCCATGCCACGCATAGACGTCAATGGCGCGCGGACTCGATGTGCCGGGAATCGGCAGCACGATCTTAGCTTCGACTACTGTATTCTAGACAACGCCTCCCGTGCATCACGTATGGGCAAACGTGATTGAGGCGGATTGCCATGTTTTTTATTTTTATTTTTTTTTTTTTATTTGCCCCTCATCCTTTCCCTTTTCTTGCGTTGAGACGTCAATCCCTCTCTTCGGTCCTCCGACTCAAGCAGAAGCCTGAGCACCCTCTACCTGTGAAGCTCTCCACTATGGAAACCGAGATCGCTCCCGTCAGCGCCAGCTAATTTCAACAGGTCCCATTGGAGAACATTGAAGTCCACGTACGATGCCTCTTTAAGCCCCATCTTCATTGCCGAACCTCCATGGCCGCGCAACACCTGTTGCTATAGGAAGGTGACAGAGGGTTCTTTTGCACTTAGCACCCTTCACAAAGGACTATGCATGCGTGGGATTTTGCCCTCAAGCCTCCAAAGGAATGGTACAGTGGAGCGAACAACAGCAGCGGCCGCCAGCCCCCACGCCGGCGGCGACGAGCATTGGAAGTTTTGTTGAGAATGCGCCGCTGGCCGCTGACCCCTCGCTCCGCATCTTCGAGTTCCGGGACAGCGTCACGACGGAAAACCCATCCGGGGGATTTACCAGCCTTGGACATTTTCGAACACAAACACCTGCCTGTTTCGGGGGGGACCCAATCGAAGGGTTCGCATTGTTTCAAATATCCCAACCCACCGGGCTAGTCAGCACCCATAAATCGGCACCTTTTTACTAGCTTTTTCCCAAGATAATAATAGTCAGATCGCGCCAAGGGGCGTAAATTTCTTTCTGTTGAGTATTCGGATCGCCTCTGCCACGTTTTGTTCTGCGCCCCCCTCAGAATATAATGCTAAAAGCCACGCACCCAACAACCCTAGAAAAAGAATCTAGGTGCTGACATTCACTGCCGTAGGCTCCCCTTGTCTATCTAGCGGGTTTGGGGTGAGTGCGCTTCGCTATTATAGGATTCCGGGTACGAAGTAGCAGAAGGAAGAAACGTGATGATGGGGATGTCCATGGTGAAATCGGTCCCGACATCCAATGATCCGCGTAAGATTTCCCAGCCTAGTGCAATTCGCCCTCCTCTTAGCTTCTGGTGCGAACTTGGCTGTACGAAGGATTCGGTCATTTCCGTATTTATATTCTATACCCACTTAGACGAGAAGATCATGAACCTATGGGGCCGACAGGAATTTACGCTTCCTGAAATGCTGCTATCGCGTGCGCGCACCGCAATGACATATGATTATAGCTTCCTATCATTGCCCCCCCTCCCCCCCTCCCCCTTTGTTAAGCGTAGCGCGTAGCGCGTATGGGGTGTCGGTGGTCAACAACGCCGTGAGTTGCTATGCCACTCAGGCAGATCACTACGCAAGTCCACGAACTATCACGCAGAGAACAAATACGGTCTTGGTAAAAAGCAACTAAAAATTGGGCTTTCGGTTCAATGATACGCTTCCATACATCATATCAGCTGGTTACTCTCTAGTGTAAGGCAACTGCTTTTGAACCACCTGATCGGTGGTACGGTGTCTCTCACGGGTAGCATGGCCCGCTTCGGGGTATGATTATGGTGCTTTTTTCTGTGATACGGTTGACAGAAGTCCAATGCAAATCTACAGGTATGTCCTCGCGCTTATTTCTACGGCAATAAGAGAGAGGGTCTATTCTATGAAGCGGAAGCATCGTATATCTTAATTGATAGATTGTTTGCACCAAAGCCTGCTATTCTATCAAATTCGAGAAACGGTAGACAGTAGACGCCTAAAAGGCAAGCTGTTGCTGATGATATGGGCCGATTTAAGGTGTCACAGTTAACCACTTCGTCTTTCTGAGGCCCTTGCATGATATGGTTTCCCTCTCGGTGGCCGTAGTCGCATCCGCCACAAAAGTCAACAGATCCAGAGTAGACAATGCATGTAGCTTCCATTGTTTTTCAAGAGAAACGTAATCGAGTGGTTGACAGAAGCTATGGTATCTGAAAATATTCATGCCCATGGCATGGCATGGCCCACAAGCGAAGGATCGCGTCACTTGTATCATGGTTCGTCCACCTCGGAGAGCTTAGGAAAACGCAACTAGGAGAAGGCAGTTTAGCAAGGGGATAGACTCTGGTGTTCTATGGCTGCGTCAATTGTTTTGGTGCCCTTGCCCAGGGAAGCGCTCGAGGCGTCGAGGGCGGCACCAGGCGCCGTGGCTGGCGCGGCGGCTACCAGCAGCAACAAGGCTGGGTGAAGTTGCTATAGTCTGCCTTGCCTTCTGTCAAGGAGACAGCGTAGCCGCATTTGATGCTACACTTCGAGCCATTAGAAAGTGCAGTCTTCGGTGTAGCAGGCGACTTGCGTGTGACGAGACCGAGATGTGGCCGCACATTGGTAGTAAGGAAGATCTCGAGACTGCGTGGTGTTGGAGATGCTTCGTTGGGAAGCAATGCACCGGCATCTTTCCACCCCGTCCTAGAGCCGTCTTGATAGTTTAAAGTTGCTATTCGTGGCATTGATGTCCATCGTCCTGCGAGTAATGTTGCAGCAAGTGTGTTCCAAGGTTAACTACGCGATAGGGGTCCATGTAGGTAAGCGTGGTGATGCCTAATAACAGTCCGACACGGGTTCACCGCCTTCCGTCGATATGGCCAGGCTTCGTGTAACACATATTGAGTCATCCAAGTAGCCTAGATGGCCTATCAATCTACTAGCCACTCGCTCTAGGAAAAGCAATCAGAGCCTAATGCCTAGGCTACGATGAGAAGCCGTTGCGAGGCTCAAGAGTTGTGATACGCCAACATGCAATTCTAGCAAGTTTAGAATGCGACGTATCCCAGTCCCTTCCGATTTCATGCGTTTTGATATCGAATCAAATATCCGGAAGGTAGATTCGTCGTCCTTCATCTGTCGGTTGAGGACGCGACCACTTGGGGGCAAGACGTTATGCAGCCATCCTTATGGCGCTTATCTCGATCGTGGAGAGCCGATGACCAGATCTTCGAGAATTGCAGAGGCTAGTAATGCCATCATAAAAGAGTTATTCCCCCGAGTCGAGGATATATCGCAGCTGTCGTCGATGGGTTCGGTCAAGTCGAAGCCCTACTTCTGCCGCGTAAAGAACAAAACCTTCGATTGAGAGGTAGCAAAAAGCCCAAGTCACATGCCCGTCGAGTAACCGGATGCCTCCCTCCTCTCTTGTGAAGGCACTGGAACCGTGGGACACATGAGGCACTGCATGTTAAAGCAGTCGGCGGCGGTTTTCCGGCCGCCATTCCCCTGCCGGAATTTTTCTTGCCAGGGCCTGTAACGCCGGGGTTACCTGCAGCTACCCGTGAGACAGGAGGCCGTCGTCCCCATTAGTTCAGCCGGCAGGCGGACTCTTCTCAAGCATCGGCATGGCATCGCCGGCGCTGCCCACTCTATATTCTGCCTTATATAGCCATGGTTTTGCCCGCAGCGAGACAAGAATGCCGGGTCTCGGGTGACGGCCGCGGGCCCCTTTGCGATTTGTCAAGGTGCCTTCGATACTCCGTCGATGAGTATAGGGCTTGCTTGCAGGGTATCTCCTGTCAAGTAGGTGTTGTGTGCATGCAAATATCGTCAAGAGCTGGAGGATTCTACGAGCAGGCAGGGACATCATGTGAAGCCGAGAGCCCTGGTGTCTGTCTGCAACTCTTTCGTAGAAATCGAGATGCAGCGAGTAACTCCTATTATATGATGTAGATGCAATGTCGCACGGCCGGGCGAAAGTGAAAGACATTGGCTACAGCATCTTGTGGTACGTTAATGTTTTCTCGATCAAATCGCGGGGGCCAAAGCATGTTGTCTATCTAGTCTCAGGGGGGCTCCAACACTAATCTCATACGGACGGATAGCGACCTTGCATCTCACCATACATGTCTTAATAGAGGGTAGAGCTCAGATCGGGTAGGGGGATGACACCGCCGCATGTAGGTCACTAATTTGATGATAGATATTTGTTTTGCCAGAAGCGCCTTCTAGACTTATCGACGCAATTGAAAGCATAGAATAATATGAAAAGACTAAAGGACCGTCTCTTATTGCTGGCGAATTCGAGAGTGGATATACGAGGATCCTAGAGCTGCATTCAGTTTCTGATCTGCGACGCAATGTCGGGACCGAAGTAGAGAGACCCAGTTGAATCCTAAGGCTGCCAGGGTTGATGAATCCTTCGCCAAGTACAACTTCCCTTTGAGGTATACTGGTATCTCCTTCATACAGGCAATAACTCCCTGATTGCAGGATATTTTGGCGCTTGACAAGTAACAATACGTGACCAAGTTGCCTAACCATAAAACAACCCTTGATGGAATACGATGTAACTTTCGATGCTTCGAGATCATCCAGGGTTGTACACAATATCAAAGACCGGCTATGCTATACTTGCTGCTTCTACTGCTAGTGGTGAAGCGCAAAAGTTATAGCACAAAGTCACAGCTTAAAATTTCCCATCGGATGAGACTTTATGGTTAACATCTACCGTATGTGTCTAACAGTTCCACAGCATGTTGATGGTAGCTTGCAAGATTTATCTTATACGACATCTAGGGTGGATGCATTGGCTGTTGATAACCTATTGACACCTTATTGTACCATCGGCTACTTTGATCTTTGCATCCGATCTACATGGGATGTACTCGTAGGAGTGATCTAATTCAGGAAGGAAGTTTCAAGCCCCATGTATATCTATTTTCTGAATGGCTTGTGGCCTATCAAACGTGCTCTGGGCAACGGCGAAAAGCAAATATTCTACTGGGCAGTGTTATTTCAGAGGACTAGAGCACATTCAGGATCAGACAGCACTCGCCTATACTGACCCTTCAGTGTCAGAACCTCTTAGCAAGCAAGCGAGGCAGGGCTTGGTCACTCAGATCCGAGTCATGTTACTACTACGATTCATTGCCAACCAGTAAACACGATGTGACTTGGGAGACGGGACCGTCACTTAACCGTACTTTCGGCCAGCCGCGGCCATGATAATAGCAATTACCTTGAGAACATCCAAGTAGATCAATATTACAGCAGAGCCAGTTTCAACCTAACTACAACTTAATTGGCTCATGGCTTTCCGATATATGAGATTCCACGTGGGAGACGGACCCGGCGTTTGTAGATGGGACGGATCGTGTATAGACCGCGGTAACTTGCATAGGTACCGAGAGCTTCCGCGTTCGAGCTATTTTGGGTCGTCCTATCATTGCGGTAAGCTATGGCAGCAGATAGCAGATTGAAGGGCCTGACAATGCGCAAACATACCTAATAACCTACACGCAGCAAATAGCATACTGATCCTACTCCGGGGTTCAAACATGCTGGGGCTCAATTGTTTCAGGGTGCCAACCGCCTCGACGACGTTGGATTGGATTTCAGCGTTCCTGGGAATTAAGCATCCCCCCTAAGGCTGGTTATTACAGTAGCGTTAATTCCATGGATTATTTAAAAGCCTCGTGGAATAAGCCTACAATAGTTACCTCAAGTTGGCATAGTTACGACCATCCTCTTTTGCTCTTCAACTAGCAGCACCGTTTAACCTTAGCCTTTGCCATCTGATCACAAACCAACTAATACTGCCGTGCGGTAGCAACAACATCTAGATAACTTAAGCCTAAGATGTGGAACGTGGGACATCTAGATCGGTCATACGATGATGCTGTTGTCCAACAACTTCATGTACGTTTCTCACAGCCTTTGCAGATACTTGACGTCTTATTACTTCCCGAAGTACAATGCTTGTTTGAACAACACTCAGTGCTTCTTCCCACCGCTGACCTCCTTGTACGTGAACATGTTCAAGAGGTCTTTTGGTCAGAAAATGCATATAGGTGTTTGTCATTATCATATTAGGGGTGATCTGTCTTCGGGAACTGGGCGCATAATGCAGTAATTTTTAAATGCCCAGGTTTCACTAACTATATGGCTTAGATGACATCGGCAGAGTGTCAACCATCGACACTTGCGGCTGAAGCCCCTTTCTACACGACAAGGGCATTTGCAACGAGCAATAATCACAACACTCAAGGTTACTATTCTGCCACTTTGCCAGTGGCTGGGACTATTGAGAATCTTTCTGGGCTTCAAAATCAGCCTCGATCTTTCTATAGAGCGAGTAGCAACCAAGTTTACTCAACAAACGAATACAACTCTACGGATGGCCACCCGGAATCCTCGAGTAGTGCTTCTTTCATCGCATCTAGAGCAGGCTCCTATGATTCGTCTTTCCCGCAGTCAGTGACGCCTGAATCGGGACCTGGAAATCAAGTTGATGCGTACAACTATATGTATTCGCAGAGTCAGGGTTCAGCGGGGCTGGTTACCTCTCCGCCTACGATATCCCCTACGACTGGGCAGCAACATCATCATCATCACAAGAAGCAAAAGGCAACTTCTCGTCAGCGGAAACCAAGACAGCAGCACCAGGGATTTACTCCCGAAAGCCTGGCGCTATCGACGACGAGTAACAGGTCGAAACTGCGCAGCGCGTCCCGCACTTCTAAAAACACACACCACAATCCGCCTGCGTCGGCTGAGGAGCGCAAAAACCGCGAGACGCACAATAACGTCGAGAAGCAGTATCGAAACAGGCTGAATGCCCACTTTGAAGGCTTGCTGAGCGCCCTTCCCGAGAGGATGCAGAATGGTGAGGGTGAAGAAGGCGGTGACGGCTTGGACTTGGCCGACCGACGAGTTAGTAAGGCCGAGGTCCTGGATATGGCTAGGAGACATATAAAGGCGTTAGAACGCGAGTGCGCTGCCCTCGAGGGCGAAAGAGACGAGCTCCGTGAAAACATGGAGAAGCTTCGTTGGCTGTTTGGACGGTGCGAAGGTAGTACTGGTGGTCCTGAAGACTCTACATATCTTGACTCGGCGTCCATGTCATAAGTGCCGAGTTGTTATGTTCATTAAGGGAAACTGACACTTATTTCCTTGGTTGGGTTCCCTAACGCTGGAGTATGGATGGGCACGACAAAGCACGAATCACGAGGAGACTGGGATACAAATGTCACGATCATGGCTGGGAAAGCGTCTGGCATCGCAAATAACCTGTTTAATTAAATTTGAGGCTTAACTATGTATTACATATTAATTATGATCTTTCTAGAAATTTTACTTTATCCTCCTATACCGGGGCTTGCTGCTCGAGTTCACAAGCACAGTAAACCGACCACTCACTTCGAGGCCTCCCAATATCCGACGCAAGTCTGACAGCTCTGAATACTACCACGCCTTGTCTTCTGGCTACAGGAGACCTACCAGTCAAGCGCATCACTGCGACCTTGTAGCCCTACCGTACCATAGCGTGTAGGCAGGAATTGGACCTTGCCAGGACCAAAGCTCCCCCCTGCTACATAGGCGCAATCCTCCACATGCAGGCCATCCGTGCCGCAGGAATGTTTACTCCCAGAATGATCTGTATATCTGGTAAGTCGTCATCGGTCTCCACTGGATAAAGTTGTGATAACCTGTAATATCGCGACGGATGTGTTCCTAGTCGCCACCAAGACAACGTAGTCTCTTTGTAACCCGTCTCAACCATTGGATGAGGGCCACTCACTCACCACTACTACACTTTTCACATTGACGTGGTTTCTCGTCGATCTATAGGTCCGGGTTTGCCTGTCCATAGCCGGATGCGGCGCAAAACGGAATCGAATCGAACACCCGTAAACACGTGTTGAACAGTCATCACATACCATCATCTCAATGACTCCACCAGACAAGATCAACACACTTTCTAGTCCTACCCATGTCAAGGCCTCGTGGCTCGCCAATAACAACATGATAACAAACAAAGGCCAGGGTCCTGGTGCCTGCCGGACGGGAAGTCTTCGGCCAGAATTTCCAAGTAGGAGGGGCTCATTGCTCAGATGATAGGGCGAGGGTTCGCCCATCATCCCCCACGGGAAACAACACAGCCAAGACATCTGCAATCCTTCTGCACCGTCCTCCCCCAAGGTTGCGTGAATATAGTACGAAACATTATAAAAATAGCACCGTTAGAAAAGCCACTGGGTTATCTGATGCAGGTCCCACGAACCTGGAAGGCGCGGAAACAAAGGGGTGCTGGGTGGCGTCTCTAACGGGTTTGACAGTACACGTGTGTATCAGTAGGGCTGCATGTAACATCAGGTAGGTAGGTAGGTATGTTAAATTCAACCACAGTGGGGAGTCAATCCTTCAGGAATTCTTGCTACCAGGTCCATTTCAACTCAAGGTTGGCTAATCCACTACTGTAATTTGACGATGATAAGTGGTCTGTAAGAGCCCTTTCACTCCTCGAAACGCCATACCGAAATATGTGATGGTGAAATAGAGTTGGGCTGCGAGACATAAGGGAGTTGAAGAAATCGAGAAATTTGCTGCTCCTCTGCTCATAGGAGTCGGCAAATAGAGCTCTGACAACTTCATACCGACCAGAGAGACTTGCGACCCCGGAATTTACTCAAAGCCTCGTCCAGAACCATACTTCCACTGGAAGGGCCTGCGAAGGTGAGACCTGCCGCCGTCTTTGTAGATCAGAACAGGTTTTGAAGTGATGAAAAAGGTATAGCTCGTATTAGTAACTATTTGGGATTCTATATAACTCTCAAATATATTCGATAGACCGACACAAAGAAAAGGGGTGTAAACACAGCTTTCCTGCAGAAACACACAGCCGCAGCGGAGACGAAAATGCCAATGCTAAACTCCTACCCAATGCAAGCGGTGGCGGCAGTTTCCTTGCACCGTATAAGAGCTTTATACGTGCTTAACACTTATCTTTTTCAAGATGTTGATCCATTGTTTGACTGTACATGACCAGATGAGTCGCTCACTTCACTCTCCTGGCTTCTGCCAGCCTCGGGACTTGAGTTCCCTCTATCTCTTTTTTTCCGTCCAAAGAATTGTCCTAATGTGTTACTTAGGCTGTGGGCTCTTCTACGACTGGTCTTCTGCCTCGTCGAAGTAAGGTCACCCTCGTTAGAAATTTGCTCTCCCTCGCCGTTTATGGCGAGCAGCGGATCAGATGAGCCCGTATTGTCATCTTCATCTTGAGGGACGAATAGACTAGACCTGATAGTAGGTCTCAGCCGCCTTGTCGATCTTCTCCTACTTATGGGACTGTCTTCCCCCCTGCGCAGCGTGTCCGCAACTACAGCGCTTACTGTCGATGATAAAGGCGACGGCGAGATAAAAGTGTTAGAGTAGTGGTGGCTGTGGGGTCGAGACGCGAGAATATGACCACGCGGAGTTACTGGGCGTTCTAATGGAGATGGCGGAGGAATAGGTGGTAGAAGATTAACTGAGGATTGCACAGGCTCTGAGACGGCTACTGAGATCACTGAATGGATTGTAGGGATACTATCCGCTGAAATCGTTGGTGGAAGACCAGGATGATTAGGTTGATCGTCGATAGAATTCCAAGGATTATTGAGTAACGGTGATGACTCGGTCGGCGTAGGTAGAGACGATTTCAAAACAGACGAATCAACCTTTCGACTCGAGAGTGTACCAGTCAGCTGCTGATTCTTAAAAGCTTTAATGCCATGTGAAAAGCTGGCTCTCGAGGTGTGAGATGATCTTCTTGATGTTGATGCTGATACTACTTGTGTGGAGCCTTGTCTGGCCTGCTCTGTATTGCCATTGTAGAGGCCGACGCCCTCTTGGTCCCTGAGGCCAATGGTTTCCTCGACATTCTCATCATCTGATAGTTGACCATCATCGTCTTGTCGATGCCGGCCACTAGTAATAAGAAATACACCAAAGAAGGTTAACAAACAGCCGCCTACAAATTTGACAGCTTGTTCTGTACTTGTGCGCTCAAAATCGCGGTATAGAACAGCGCTTCCTATGATCACAGATAGAGTGAAGAGCACGAACTGAATGGGTATAACCTGAGTCGAGTCGAACCTCTGAAGCGCCTTATTTACGTATCGAACTTGCATGACTGCAGTCACGAGGAGAACGGCTACCAGTCCGTAAGTCACTGGAGTAGCGAAGGCCTTTAGAAGAGTTGAAGAGAGCATGGAGGAGACGCCTTTAGTGGTCAAAGCAGTATAGCCGCCTATCTCTCTGTTAGCAATTGGGATTGTAGAGGGCACACAGTACGAACCAAAAAGTCCGACTAGACCGAGATCAATCAAGATGGTCCTATTCCCATACCTGGGACTGGCCCACATTAGCACAACGATGAGAAAAATTGTTATGCCCAGATAGATCTCGAACGCCATGGTCGTGATGGCATCCCAGACGTCATGGGGATCCAACTTGGTTTCTTCGCCCTTTGCGCTAAGAACCACAGTGATAGCGCCACCAACGGCAATGAGCACGCCCCAGAAATCTCGCTTGCGAAATACCTCACCGAAGAAGATCGGTGCAATCACACAGTTCGATATTAGGGCTACGACGCCTAGGGGAGACACAATCGAGGCCGGTGCGAATCCATAAGCTAAGAAGTTGCCTGACTCTCCCACTGTCATCAGCACTTGGCCCAGCCACCAGGAGGGTGACTTTAGATATGTAGAGGCAACTTTTGGTTCATCACCAGAGGATTTGGACCAGTTAGACCCAGTAGACTGGAAAGACTGAGCGAGTGGGTGGGTTTCTGTGGCATGATCCTCTCCATCTTCTTCGGCCGGCGGATTATTGGACTGTGTTTCGGTTGCGCCATAGCCATTATGATGACCGTTTTGGACACGATTCAAGGCCTCTTTGGCTCGCTCGCGCGCCTCCACGCGCCGTCGATGCAACTGGATGTGCGAGTAGCGCTGGACATTCAGAGCTAGAGCAATCAGGACATTTCCGACGATGGCGGTCACAATGCCAATCAGTGAGCTCCATTGCCCCAGACCAGAACCATTATGGCCGGATCTATCGCTCATAACCACAGCCCGGGTTAGTCCGCCGATGCCGCCACCTGCGGTCGGTAAGATGGGCATGGTCCTAATGAGGATCGCATAAACCCGATGATGTTGCCGAGGTATCAAGGTACGGCGCTGGTCGCAGTATCTAGCGGAAGACGCGATACGTCGCCGTGGAGTACATTAATACCAGTCGGACATGGGCGCGTAGTAGGCGTAGTCTCGAGGTCATTTATATGGTGTCCAAGGTTATTGGATAGTGATGGGTTCGATATTTAAACGGGCGCGAAGCGTAGACCGCGCAGATGGGGTCCCGGAGGTGTGAAGCGGAGGAGCACAGTAGGCGATTGGACTCAGGCTCACGGAATCTAATGGTCTGGCAGGTCTGTATTAAACCCCTTTCCTGTATTAAGGCTTGATACGAAGAAGAACTTGATACGTACATAGCTATTCGATTAGATCTCAAGCATGAAGAATGCCTACGTAGGTTACCGCACGAAGGTGTACTATTGCCCGGCGTTGCCTGAGCTTGTTAGCAATGTATGAAGTAAATAGGTGGGCACTATCGATACCTCACAGTTATGAACTTATGTCAGCGGCTGTAGCGGACCCTCCTTGCCTTGCAGCTTGGGGCAGAACACAAAAAGCTTTATGCGTAACTGAGGCAGCCCCGCTATGACTAGGCAATACATACCTCAGGTAAGTCCATAGATAACCTACTGCGTTGCAGGTATTATTGGGGGTGGATGTACCCACTTGGTTGCCCTTATAAGAGTTCACCACCCATGTCTTTCAGAGACAATTGCTTTATTCGGACAGTATATCTAGTAGACTGAGTAGTGATCAAATATTATCGAATCAGTGCTTGTAATACATATGGGGTACTTTTGTTCGCCTTCTGATTATCACCTCCCAGCCTGCACAACTCTACTATCTGCCATTTGTTTACCTCGTCTTCCCCAAAACTCTCAATCGCTCTTTTCCAGGTTCTTAATAGATACTCAAAGATCTTCTCCCCGCAACCATGAGTGACGAAGATGAAGATATCCAGGTCGAGACGCCTGAAATGGCTGAAGATGATCCTATGCGCGCCTTTCTACCCGCTTCCTTTGGGAGGAGAACCAAGGAGGCTGATATAGCTGCACAAATGGACCGAAGCAAGAGGACTATTGAGCAGCCTTCTGCACAGACGCTGAAGGTTCGGGAGCGATCACAGAGCTCAGGATCGAATCATTCAAGCGACGGTGACGGCAGTTCCGATGATGACTCTGAGGAGGAGGAAGACGACGAAGATGAGTACCCTACCTCGCACGAAATGGTCATCAAGACCCACGATCGCGCCGTCACCACCGTGTCGCTCGATCCCGCTGGAGGCCGCTTAATATCTGGCTCTATCGATTGCACCGTCAAGCTTCACGATTTCTCTTCCATGACCCCAACCACTATTCGTGCTTTCAAAAGTATTGACCCCTTCGAGGGCAAATCATCGGCCGCTAGCTCCGAAACGCATCCTATTAACCACGTCCAGTTTAACCCTCTGGCAGGAGGCGTCTTCCTCTGCGTATCTGCCCACCCCCAAGCCAAGATCATGTCACGAGACGGCGACATCCTCGCCGAGTTTGTTAAGGGAGACATGTACCTACGCGACATGAATCACACCAAAGGCCATGTTTCCGAGGTCACAACAGGTACATGGCATCCCACGGATAAAAATACATGTGTAACAGCGGGGACAGACAGCACTCTGCGCATATGGGACATCAACAACAAACGCAGCCAGAAAGAGGTCCTGGTATTCAAATCTAAGGCTCCGGGCACTGCTGGCAGAAGTCGCATGACAGCTGTCGCTTGGGGTACTCCGACTCAGGGAGGCAACAATATTCTTGTCTCGGCCGCGCTAGACGGAACTCTTGTTATGTGGGGTGGAAGCGGACCCTTTTCGCGCCCTACAGCGGAGATCAGAGAAGCGCACAAACCAAATACATGGACTGGGGGCATTGACATTAGCTCTGACGGGCGCATGGTGGTTACGAGGGGAGGCGATGGCCTCATCAAGCTATGGGATACGCGAAAGTTCAAAGAGCCGCTCGTCTCTGTTGAGTATCCATCGACATCTGATGAATATCCCATGACCAATATTAAGTATGCGCCGAACGCCACCAGCATCATCACTGGCTCTAGGACGGGACATCTTCAAATCCTCAATCCGGGAAATTTGCAGTCTGAATACACTACTCCAATTACTCCTGGAGTGCCCTTGATCGCCGTTGATTGGCACCCTAAAATCAATCAAATCGTTACCGGTTCTGCTAATGGAGAGACGCATGTTCTTTACAACCCATCCATGTCCACTAGAGGCGCGGTGGATGTTATGTCGCGCGCCCCGAAGAGACGACATATCGACGATAATCCCGAATTCACTACCGATATGTCCCTTGGATTGTCAGGGGAATCCATTGTGACACCGGGTGCTCTTCCTGGAATTAGGAGGACCGGGGTGACAGCATCTGGAAAATCGAAAGATCCTAGGCGGCCACAAGTACCCCAGCAAACTCCGTTCATGCGCAGCCAGCCCGACTCGAAGCATATCAGTGAAAATATACCCTTGAGTCGGATGTTGCATGAGGATCCCAGAGAGGCACTTCTGAAATACGCGGACGTTGCCAAGAAAGACCCAATGTTCACAAATGCATGGAAGGAGACACAGCCAGTCACTCATTATGCAGACGTGAGTGATGACGACGAGGATGGGCCGGATAAGAAGAAGGTTAAGCGATGAAAGTACGTTGGAAGAAAGACCGAAAATGTGTTCTCTGGCCAATTATACCTATTGCTAGCATTGTTCCCCGCGAGGGAAACTGACTCTACGAAGTAGTAGCTATTAAGAATGCTGCACGCCTGTTCGACCGGGAAGGTGTATCCATAGCTACCTAGTCAGCTTATAAGCTTCGAGGTAAGTGAGTAGGATCCCTATCATCTTACACGAACCATATCTAGAACGCGGATAGTTCTCGGGATATGTATGTGGCCTAGTTATTACCGTCGACCTTACACCTCGTGTGTGACAAGCTTCGTCCTCGAGGCTCATAAGCTCAACCAACATGGTACAACTGATGAACTTCTTCGGAGTAATGTAGCGGCTACCATTCGGAGTTCTACGAGAAAGGCTTTAGTTATCCAAGATGGTTACTTCTGTGAAATATCCATAGAATCCATCTTTGAAGGTTAAATGCATGATGTCGTATACAATAATATGCCAATACTAAATACGGTAGAATTTAGACAAGGTGATTACACTGTGAATGAAATGATATATTGCTAGTATGCACTGTGATAGAATTATCAACATTTGTGGACTGTTGGTAGCGGAAATGATAATCACTGCCGTCGGCAAAAGGTTCTTCCGTGGTCCTAGCGTCGCGGCTGGCCATTCAGCGCGGAGTGGTCAGGTCACGGGCTAAAATGGGGCCTGGCTCCCTTGGGGGAGGAGTTTGACGGTTTCCCTTGTGCGCATTCCTCTCATCAAACCATCTCTTTCCACGCCATCAATCGCGCATCAAAAAAAGCGAGCCGCATCACCCATCCCCCTCTAAATCCATCGACAACCATCCCAAGTCACCAGCACCTTTTCTTTTACGCGATTTTCTCGCGCCGCTGCCCCTCCCTACCGGCTTTTTTACGCGCCCTACGCCAACCACACCAGCCCTTTGTCTCTGTGTTCTCTCCCCAGCTTTCCGATCAACGTTCCCCAACCGCGAAAGCGAACAGGCACATTCACACACACACCAACAGTCCCCACTAAGCACTACCTCGTCGACATTATCCGACTAAGCAGTACCATCGCATCCCAATTGTAAAATTGTTCTACCACTGCACCCACTGGGTTGTAAACCCATTTGATGCTGGCGTTCCCTCAATAAGCCAACCTCAACGGCCTAATCTTCCTCGGCGCAACCTCGTACCTCTCTCTATAGCTCGAGTGTTTGCGACGCGACTGTCTACTTCGCGCGACCCTGGCCCTTCGCGTCATCTTATCTTCTATTCAAGTCACTCTTTTGCTCCGAGTCTAGCTTCGCCTAGTATTTCCACGAGGCAATTGATCTGTTGCTATCGCTGTGAGATATGACTACTTAATGAATAGTTTTGGGTGAAGATAAGGCCTTGCCGGATCTCCATAGAGTCATTTGGACGGGTAATTCATGATGGCGTCTGTACAGCAGTCCCCCGCTGTTCAGCATCCTGGCATGACACCTTTTAATCAAGCGCAAGTGCAGGAGATGTTCTTGGTTCGTTGCTCTAAGCTCCCCTTCGTTCGAGGCATTCTGCGTCACATTATACTAATCTTAATATAGAAATTCCAACAGATGAAAAAGCAAGGTGTATCCCAGAATGATCCCGAATTCATAAAAACGAGCCAGTTCTTGGCTAAAGTTCAACACCAGCAGCAATTACGACAACAGCAACAACAAATGTCGCGTAATGTTCCAAATGGCAGTGTCAACGGAGCTCAACCTGTCCAGTCCACTCAACCGCCCTCTTCGTCCCTAAATGCGTCGGCGCTACCACCTACATCCGGCCCCACTGGCCAAACTGGCACTTCGCCTCCTTCGACCGCCAACCCTGCTGCCCATTTCTCTGCACAACAACTGGCGGTTTTGAGGCAGCAGATTACGGCATTCAAGCTACTTAGCAAGAATACTGGCGTACCATACCAGATGCAACAGGCGCTCAGCGCCCAACGTCAGCGACGGCAAGCGGTTGCTGAACAATCCACACCAGCCCCTTCGACTTCTACAACCACTAATATACCAGGCCCAGACGCTCACAAAGCTGAATCTGCTCCTCCAGATGAAGATGTCGAGAGTGTGGCGCCGACTGCACCGAAGACGAAAATCTACAAGGGTGTTAAGTCCCCATACGAAACGGGTCTTGTCCGTAAAGATATTAGTTACTACGATCATGGACAACGCAAACATCGCCTAATAATCCCTAGCATCTTTCCTACCGGTGTTGACTTTGAACGGTTGAGACATGACCGTGAAATCATTGTCTTCAATCGTATGAAGGCCAGGTATGCCGAACTCAAGGCTTTGCCAGGCAATATCACCCATTGGGATACGACTAAAGAGACTCTTGATGTCGATGACACGGTTAAGCGGAAGGCCATCATCGAGCTGAAGGCTCTCGGCCTCTATGCGAAGCAACGAGCATTGCGTGAAAAGATCGGTCGTTCAATGATGCATTATGACAACTTAGCCATGACGACTAATCGCAGCCAATATCGCCGAACGAAAAAGCAGAGCGTCCGAGAAGCTCGAATCACGGAGAAGCTAGAGAAGCAGCAGCGTGACGCCCGTGAACATCGCGAGAAGAAGAAACACATCGACTTCCTTCAATCTGTCCAGCATCACAAATCTGATATCCATAATACCGCGTCGTCTGCTAGGAATAAGATGGCGAAGATGGGTAGGGCTATGTATGCTCATCACTTCAACATCGAGAAGGAAGAACAGAAGCGCATTGAGCGTACAGCCAAGCAACGTCTGCAGGCTCTCAAGGCCAACGATGAAGAGGCTTATCTCAAGCTGCTTGATCAGGCCAAGGATACTCGCATTACCCACTTGCTTAAACAGACCGACGGATTCTTACATCAGCTCGCCTCGTCTGTCAAAGCCCAGCAGCGCCAGGCTGCAGAGCGCTATGGTGACGAGTCCGGCACGCTTCCTGACGAAGAGAGCGATATCGACGAGGAGGACGGAGAAGCTGAACGCAAGATTGATTACTATGCCGTGGCCCATCGTGTCAGGGAAGAGGTCACCGAGCAGGCTAATATCCTTGTTGGTGGTACTCTCAAGGAATACCAGATCAAGGGCCTGCAATGGATGATTTCCTTATACAACAACAACCTCAATGGTATCCTTGCTGATGAAATGGGTCTGGGAAAGACAATTCAGACCATCAGCTTAGTTACATATCTCATTGAGCGCAAAATGCAGCAAGGCCCCTACCTCGTGATTGTTCCTCTAAGTACCCTTACGAATTGGAATATGGAGTTTGAGAAGTGGGCCCCCTCTGTTTCCCGTGTGGTCTACAAGGGTCCGCCCAATGCGCGCAAACAGCAGCAGGAGAAAATTCGGCAAGGTACCTTCCAGGTACTCTTGACGACTTATGAGTATATCATCAAGGACCGGCCAATATTGAGCAAGATCAAATGGTTCCATATGATCATTGATGAAGGTCACCGCATGAAGAACTCGAACTCAAAACTAAGTGCAACTATATCACAATACTACAGCACCCGTTTTCGTCTGATTCTGACTGGTACCCCTCTGCAAAACAATCTATCCGAACTGTGGGCTATGCTCAACTTCGTCCTTCCAAACATTTTCAAGTCCGTGAAGACATTCGATGAGTGGTTCAACACTCCATTTGCAAATACGGGCGGGCAGGACAAAATGGAGTTGAATGAAGAAGAGCAAATTCTTGTCATTCGCCGTCTTCACAAAGTGTTACGGCCCTTCCTCCTCCGCCGCCTAAAGAAAGATGTGGAGAAGGATCTTCCAGACAAAACAGAGAAGGTCATCAAGTGCAAATTCTCTGCATTGCAGACCCGTCTCTACAAGCAGATGGTCACACATCAGAAAATTGCTGTTAGCGATGGCAAAGGTGGTAAGACTGGAGTTCGTGGGTTGAGCAATATGATTATGCAACTTCGAAAGCTCTGCAATCACCCATTCGTATTCGACGAAGTCGAGAACCAAATGAATCCGATGAACACTAGTAATGATCTATTGTGGCGTACGGCCGGCAAATTCGAACTTCTTGACCGAATTTTGCCAAAGTACAAGGCGACGGGGCATCGAGTTCTCATGTTCTTCCAAATGACCGCCATCATGGACATCATGGAAGACTTCCTTCGGTTTCGAGGAATTATGTATTTGCGACTAGACGGTACGACCAAATCGGAGGATAGGTCTGACTTGTTGAAAACCTTTAACGCTCCAGACTCGCCATATTTTATGTTTTTGCTGTCCACTCGTGCTGGTGGTCTCGGTCTAAACTTACAGACGGCAGATACCGTCATCATCTATGACTCGGACTGGAACCCGCACCAAGACTTGCAAGCTCAAGATCGTGCGCATCGTATTGGACAGAAAAATGAAGTACGTATCTTGCGTCTGATCAGTTCCAACTCGGTTGAGGAGAAGATCCTTGAACGAGCTAGGTACAAACTTGACATGGATGGCAAGGTCATCCAAGCCGGTCGCTTCGATAATAAGTCTTCGGAAACTGATCGTGATGCCATGCTGCGGACACTGTTGGAGAGCGCGGATATGACCGAATCGGGCGATCAAGACGAGATGGATGATGAGGAGTTGAATCTACTTCTTGCACGAAGTGATGATGAAGTGACCATCTTCCAGAAGTTAGATGAGGAGCGGAACCGGGACCCCATCTATGGGACAGTTCCTGGATCCAAGCGTGTTCCACGGCTTATGGCGGAGAACGAGCTTCCCGACATCTACCTCAACGAAGGCGACCCTGAACCGGACGAGCAAGAAGAAACTCTCGGCCGTGGCGCACGTGAGCGTACCCGTGTGAAGTATGATGACGGTTTGACAGAAGAACAATGGCTTATGGCAGTTGATGACGAGGAGGATTCGCCAGAGGCGGCTGCTGCTAGAAAGCAAGCCAGGAAAGATAAAAGAGAGACGAACAGGCTTAAGAGAGTTGCTGTACTCAATGCGTCCGGCATCAATTCCCCCACAGCAAGTCGTGCTAGCACTGAGGAGGCTGAGACGCCTCCCAAAAAACGCGGTCGCAAACCTGGTAGCAAGAACGAAAAACGCAAAGCTGAAGATGATGACGGCGAACCCCCGGCCAAAAAGCGTCGCATGCCTCAGGGACGCGCCAAAGCAACGCTCGTGGAGTCTCGAGTCCCTGCAGATGTACGGCCTGTCCTCCAGAAGAGCCTCCGTAATCTGTTTGACGGCTTGATGACGCTAGAAGTCGACTTTCCTCCAGATGAACCTATCGAAGAGGACGAGGACGATTCAGGACCACCTAAACGACTAATTATTGGGCCTTTTGTCAAATTGCCGTCTAAACGAGACTATGGTGACTACTATGTCCTTATCCAAAATCCTATTTGCATGAATCAAATACAAGCGAAGATCAAGAAGGAGGAATACAACAGCATCAATGATATGCGCAAAGATATAACCTTGATGTGTAATAACTGCAGAACTTACAATGAAGATGGTAGTCTTCTCTACTCGGATGCAAATGTTATGGAGGTAGGTTTTCCACTTGTAACAGCTTCTCGGCTTGTGCTCTTTTTGCTAATTCGCGTAGAAATTCTTCAACGACAAAGCTCAAGAAGAATATAACGAGCATCCAGAGCTTACGGATCTTGAAGATCCTAATAGTTCCGCGCCTCCTACAACCAGTGCAGGGACGCCGCAGCCGTCTACGAACACCACGAGGATAAAACTGGTGACTAATGGTATCAACCAACCCAACGGAGGTGCTAGTGGTGGCCTGAGTGATGGGGAATAAATCTTTTGCGTTTGTCAGGATCTCGTCTCGTTCAGTGGCTTCTCAGGTGCTGATTGAGAATCACAAAGTTACTCTCGCACGTTTATCTGTGTGCTTATGTGCGCTGTATGAGGCAATGAGGCAATGCGCACCAATGCGCGCGTCCCTTGGGGATGCTATTTGATGGCGTTCAATGGTCTTTCATTAGGAACAGTTTGGGGGGGCATGGTTTACTGCATGTGTACAGGAAGCAGCAAATCGAATTTGGCAAGGCAGAGCAATACCCTGGTTGATACATTGCTATTGTCAAGGGTTACTCTTAAGACAAGAGTCGGGTGGGGGCTTTAAGTGCTTATGCATACGCGAGCTTGGGCGTTAGGAGAGGCTTGTAGTGTACGAATTAATAGACCACCTCGTTGGTATCTGCCTCTAACGCCTCAGTGTCAGCAGCTCGGGCTACCCTTCTCTGACGAACCTAGGTAGTTCGTGTACAAAATTTTCAGGGCTAAGTCTCGGCTAACATCGAGATCCTTTGCAAGAATGGTTCCGATGTGGTTGCTTTAGTGGGAGTACGAATACCCCTTTACTAAATGTGAAGGTACTGAGTATTGTTTATCTATCTTCAATTTGTCCACGAGATCACCTACTTAATGAACCGCATGCTTGCTGGTATATCTTTCCCACCTATGATCATTCATAAATTCTAGATATAAACAGCAAGCCTTCTTAGTGGCCCATAAGCATATGTTTGTCATCACTGCGGTGCACAACCCATCGAAGAGGCATGTGTCATGGTGTCATGGTGTAAGGGACAAGGTGCATTTGATCCCGTATTATAACAAACCATCCAAACACTTGCAGAAGTGAATAGCTTTCCTAGCTGAAGGGAGGAAAACTGGAATGCTCGAAGGAAAGAACTCTAACAAGTAACGGGCATAAGGGTAGTTTCTGTTCTGATATGGCGAGACTTATTCCTATCGGACGCATCATACGACGCTCGCGTATAACCGTCGAACTGAAATACATTAGATATGGACTATACCGATGGGCCACCACTAGCCCACTCCCCCATGTTTTCCGCAATCGGAAACGTAAGAACGTGGGCTCGACGATCGACCTATTTGCATTTCCACAAATCCATCTTTAGAGTCCGAATGAATATTCAATCGCCACAGCTCACCGATAGCTAGGTAGACTAAGTTAGTTGTCAAGGTAGTGCCAAGCACCCCCCGTTCGGTTCGTTAGCCAAATAGATCGCTTCCTGTAACCGCCTTTCGGCCAATCAACGCGCGTTACTCACTCTTCTTTTGACTACATCGGGTAATTTCTCCAGGGAGGAGTTTCTTATCCCAGCCGATGTCTCGGTGGGCCCGTATCTGAAGGTAGAATTGTGTCACTTGACATGCTATGATCATTTAACTTTCTCACGACCAACGTCACCGACCATTTCAGCGGAAACTAGTCGTTAATTGCCTGGCCGAGGATATCGCGATACCGTTAGTTAATATCGTCAAGTCTCTTCTCAAAGAAACTCAGGCCGGACATTGTATTTGATTTTGGGTTCGACTCTTCTATGTGAATAATGTCTTCTACTCCCCCCCAGCGTAACCTCTCGTAGCTTGTCCAGTCCCAATGAACACTGGCCATAAGGACGTGTTCTGATGATGGCGGTGGTGATACTCTTATGGTCTTGAGTCGTACCTGATCGTTTGAGCCTCCTTTCTTCTATGTAGCCTCATCGTCCGATATCAGTCGGCTGTGACTAGACCTGCTCTCGTCTTAGCGATTACACGAAACAGATGTTTGCATGTTACACCCGGTCTACCGAGCATTTCTTGTTTTCAGCCTTACCGGGGCTATTACGTCGTTCGGGCCTTACTTGAACGACCAGAGATTCGTGAGTACAGTGAAAGCTAATTATTGAATAACATCGTTGTCCGAGGAGGCGTCAGAGTCGACCAGATCATCATATGTGCATCACTTACGTATTCCCTGGCGTAGATGACTTTTGTCGGTCCTCGATCTAGAAGTTTTTAATTTAAATAGTTAGTCGTTATTATAACAGACACCATATTACTAAATAACCCTGAGGTTGATATCCTATTCTTAAGGGACCTAATTAGCCATTAGAGTGAGGGATGTTGATCTGTTCGACTCATTGTAAGCGAAATGCAACACTAGTTGCATCTAAGCAAGGGCATTACGGATTGCAGTACGCTGGCAATATTGAATAGGCGTGTTGCACAACCATCCGTCAAGCTAACAATGCGAATATCTTGACCGTGAAACAAAAGCGTAGGCATCAGCATTCGATGGTCACGGAGCGGCTGTTGAGCTCCAAGAGTTGAATCGCCTTTCTATAAAGGGGCCGGCTAAACTTCCTCGTTTTGTGACGACGTTCCTTGATTAAATCCGGAACAATAATTACTACACATATCCTCCAGAAACACAAGGACAAAATACTATACTCACCTTATTCTCTATAACACACATACACGAGCTTAGATTAAGCATGGCTCTACTCTAGAACTCATAAGGGAAATACTTCAAACCTTGCGGTCCATTCATCTCTTCATCTCCCTAATCACCACCGCGGCAGTCATTAGCCTCCCCCTAGGGCTTAATATGGATCAACTAGCTCGGCGCGAACCTCAGTCCAGCCAGAATGGCATAATACCGTTTTGTTCTTGCACCGGGAAGGAGATCATGTGCTGCTCAGATTCCGAATGCCAGAGCCTTGGAGACTGTTCTTTATGAACTCAGTGCGGCCAACTTAGAGAGCGACTGTAAGTTAGCTCCTATATGAAACGAAAGATTGCCCCGCTAAGTGCTGCTGGTTCAAGCAGAAGTTGTGCGACTTTGACCCTCTGTGGAGAGAGTTCGTCGAAAAGGCAGTTCAGCAATTTATTTTGTCACTCGCTTAGAAGATTACGGAATTTTGCGGCTGATGAGGACGCGTCGGCAAATCTCTTTCATTATTGATAATTGCTTTCTGATTCAAAGGGCGGATCATTGAGCAATGCTTGGTTCTGCAGTGGTTAGTTGCTCAGTTAGATTTTGTCATTCGAAAAGGGCGGTAGACTATCAGCGGCTACTGCGTAGTGTTAGGACCGTATCACAGCAGACTATCACGTTCTTAGAATCACTTAGCGAGATAAAGCATTCGAGTATAAGAATGGTGTAACTTTTCTTTCTCTCGACTGTCTAGGGAAGCTAGTTACGGCAGAGTCTTTCGTTAACCTCAATGCAATAATATATTCTTTCATAAGTACTTATTGATAAGTTACTCTTGTCTTTAATGACTTCACTGGAGGAATACATGCAAACGAGATTTTGCACAAGTGGCGAAATAAGCATAAAACATTACATATTAGGTAGTATAATACGCTTTTATATCACCGGAACCCTTATCTTAAATAAGTCAATTGTAACTATTAAAACCCTGGCTTACATTACAGAACGACATATCCGGGAACATAAGACATTCTATCATTGATTTCGTATATCAATCCGCCGAAATAAACCTCCACCCAAGTCTTCAATTACTCCTGGCATGCAGCACACTTCGACATATAGGTAAAAACAACCTCTATTCCCCTTCTTCTCCACCACCACCACCGTGGCCGCTCTAGATCTTCCAAACAAGGCGGAGAGATGGAGAGAGCTCAAGTACCTAAATTACAAGACCACCACCCATAAGCTAAGCAATCGACACATAAGATGGAGATTATAGCGGCGAGAGAGCAAAGTTCACGCCTAAGTGTCATCTTGTACACTAGTGTTCGTAGCCGTAGACGGCGGGGTTTGTCGGACAGTGAAAGAGCACAAGGCGTAACGTGATAGCAAGTTATATTAATTATCGCTTAGCTTTTTTGTTTGAATGAAGGTCTTAAGGATTCGAAGTTCCTTTCTCGGTAAGAAATAGCAGTGTTTGCACGATCCACAGGGCGAGGATAGAGCTTGCAACCAACCGTCTGCTGTAAGATGGAATATCCGTGCACTTCTTCAGAGCGGTTTTATATATGTGTTTTGTACCTTGTATTGAAAAGCCTTTGCGTAAGTCGCTGCCTTGGGCTCCGGAAAACTGTTTCGGTTTATAGTATCGCGAGAGAAGAACCGGTAGGTGGACTTTATGCGGCCATAAAGATCTACACATATATATCTGCCAGGTACATATGAATATAACTATTAACCCCTTCATCTAGCCTACCGACTCGCGACAGCGAAAGAGCGAGTATTACAATGTGAGGATTAGGCACTATATAAAAACCGACTTCATTGAATTATCGTATGGTGTCTAATTTAATCATTGCAATGACCAAAATGTTTTGCTATTTAGTTCGCAATATTCTAGTACCTGGAAATGAACAATTTTCACCATATCTCCTTAGTAATATTGCCTCCATAATGGTCCAGCTCATCACAGGGTATATCTGAACGCCGGGTGTCGATGACCAAGCCTATTTGCCTTGCCCTGCATCAATCTGTCGTCTCGATCTCCTCGCGTCCGTTTCTTATTCTCCCACGTAATATATACCATCTGAGTGCACACGAGAAGGAAGCAAAGGACCAAAGCGCCAAGACTGATCGAGTGGCCAAGTATGTAATCAGGCTTGTCCGCGGGGAGATAGATGAAAGTCGAGATAAAGGCCGAAGAATTTGCGAATGCGATCAGAAACCCAATGCCTGTCGCACGAACGTAATGTGGCGCTAGATTATTGGACAACCACCCCTATTGATGTGTAAGTTGGTGTCGCCCCGGCTAGACTTTGATAGGTTACTTACCATGACCAGTGCGGAGTTGGGAAATACTCCAATGGCCACCAGGAAGGTGCCCCCATACCGGACAGCGTTATCTTTCGTGGCTAGGAGCATTATATAGCCGGCTGTTGCAATGAGAGCACATACAGCCATGAAGGGGCCGCGTGCCTTGACGTGGTCAGACAGATACGTCACAAGCAAGACAGATAAGAAACCAGCTATGTTAGGCGGCACTGTGAATAGTTGCGCCTGAGTTGATTGATACCCTAAGCCGCTGATAATTGTCGGTAGGAATAGGGAGAAGCTCTGCATTGTCGAGTCAGCCTCTATTATAACTACTGGAGACGGGTAACTTACGTAGAGAGGAATCAAGAGGAAAAACCAGCTCAAGCAACATAACCATGTTTGAGGCGCCGTGAAAGCCATCCGAACCCAGTGCCAATCGAACTTCTCTTGGTTCACATCGTCTGCCTGTGTCGCTCCATGGCTGTCTACCTTCATTCGCAATAAAGCACAGCTGCGTTCCTCCTCTGATAAAAACTTGGCATCTGCCGGCGTATGAGGCATGACGAAGAAGCATACGACGCCAAACAAAGTCGTCACGATGCCCTCAACTATAGCAGGTCGCGTTAGCAGCAAAGTCAAAATCGGATGAAAATTCGAACTGAACATACTGAAAAAGATCCAAGGCCAGCGATTGTAGCCGCCATGATGAATCTTAGCGAGGCCCGTGGCCAAGAGACCTCCAAAGGCTCCGGAAAGCGGCGCAGCGCAGTAAAAATAACCGATGCGTCTAAGCATTTGGTGTCTGCGGTAAAACATAGCCAGATACACAATGATGCCGCCGAGCAATCCGCCCTCAAATAACCCTAGAAATAGACGCGCAATGATAAGTCCCGCGAGCGAGTGAGTGAACCCGAGGAAGGTGCTGACGAGACCCCATGCCGTGATGAGCGCGGGCAAGTAGATGCCGGCCTTGACATGTTTCACGATCCAGTTGCTCGGGATATCGACCAGTATGTACGGGATGTAGAAGACAAGCAATGCCACATTGAACGTCGTGCCTGTCGAGATCCCTAGGTCCTCTGGCAGCCCGACGATCTTGGCATTGCCGATGTTGCTGCGGTCGATGAACGCGAAGAGCCTGTGAAGTTTTTGTTATTAGTACAGCTATTTTTGCGGCAACAAATGCGCCGAGCTTCCTTACGGGGCAGTTGCGGAGAATGGGGAAGAGGTCCACCTACCAAATCCCAAAGATCCACGGTACGATGTGGCGGTCAAACTTGTGGTCCAGCTTCTTGGACATGCGCGCATCGATCTCGGCGTCAGGGACTTCCAGTATCTCGCCGATTTGATTCTCGATTTGGCTCTCCTTGGGCTTGGGCAGGTCACCCGAATCATTGGAGAGAATCTTCTCGGTATCCATTGATTTATAGTCCCTGTGATTCAACCTGAATATCTTGCGTAGAATACCGACGATACGTTCGAGAGACGGGGAGGCGAAACAGCAAACCGTTCGTTTGCGCTCGTGGCTAGTCGGTAGTCCTGGCTCGAATATTTCTCCGCGAGCAGCTCAACCCGCGATGACTTGAAGCTAAAGTGACCCTGATGTCCAGGAACGAATTTGTTGTGGTAGTTAAGCTATCACAGCTTGGGCCGTTATCGTGGCGGCCCCCCTTCTCGCAGTGAGGAGACACTAGAAGGCGCTTATACTTCCCCGTCTGGGGGTTATGATGCGGGGAAAGGTTGGGGATTTTTAGTTGAGAAATTCTCACCAGTCATGGCACGCTCGTATGCGGTGAAGGGGGATACGGTAGGCTAGACCAGGAAGGGCATCGTATGATCCCTGCGAAATCTCGCGAATCAGGATTAGTGAATCGGCAATCTTCCTTCAGCAGATGGGACACAGTCCTGTACGGCGTATGCAGCCAGCCTCTGATAACTGTCTTGGCTGTAAATATCACTTTCCGGAAAGGGGGGTTACCCAATGGTTGACGATCATTGCAAGATTTGAATCCCAATAGGCTGACTGTGTCAGAATTTGAGTGAATGATTGATTATCACTCATTAAAGTCGTATTCGAGGCGCTTCTTGGTTGTGGTATCCGAGACATAAATCGTAATTACTTCAGTTCAGCTATTGTGTCCGTTGGGTGACGCCCTGACCATAACGAGACATCGCGGCAGCTTCATTCACCTATCGGATGTGATCCATAATATAAGATGAGGACGTTTGCGTCTAGATTGAATGGATTGATTCCGTATTACGCTTCAATGTTCTAGACCCAGCTCAGCAAGAATCGCCTGATTGTGCTCACCGACTTCAGGTACCTTGTCCATGCGGACATCAGCTGTACTCGCGATACCAGGAGGGAGCAGTGCCGGTATCGTCCCGTTTGGTGTCTCAACTTCGGTCCATCTCCCGCGCGCACGTAGTTGTCCGTGCCCCCATAGCCCGCCCATATCCTTAACCTGCGCGTTTGCGATCTGAGCCTTGTCTAGGCGAAGGAGGACCTCCTCTGCTGACATGCTGGCAAAAACATCACAAATGGCTTTCTTGAGCTCCTTACGGTTCTCCGAGCGCAGTGAATTGTTCACGAACCGAGGATCTGTGGCAATATCTGGTTTCTCCAACACTTCTGCGCATAATTTGACCCATTCCCTCTCATTCTGAACACCAAGCATTACTGAGCCGCCTCCGCCGGTCTCAAAGGGCCCATATGGATATACTGATGCGTGCGATGCGCCGACTGGTTTTGGAGGAGATTGCCCTTGGTAGGCGTAATACATGGGATAGCTCATCCATTCCGTCATCGCTTCTAGCATGGAAATATCCACCCTAGAGCCTTTGCCAGTCTTGCTGCGCTTCATTAATGCTGCTAGAATACCTGAGTAGGCATACATTCCTGAGGCAATGTCCGCGATAGAAATGCCCACTTTTGCTGGTTCCGTCTCGGTTCCTGTGATCGAGAGCATACCTGCCTCACTCTGTACAAGGAGATCGTAGGCCTTCTTGTCGCGATACGGGCCCGTGTCTCCATAACCTGAGATATCACATACAATCAAGGTCGGGTGCTCTTCTCTCAGTTTCGCGTAAGAGACCCCTAGCCGGTCCGCTGCTCCCGGCGCAAGGTTTTGTACAAGAACGTCGGCCTTCTCGAGTAGCTTCTTGAGTACATTGAGGTCCTTCGCCTGTTTCAGGTCGAGAGCCAAGCTCTCTTTTGATCGATTGGTCCAAACGAAATGCGATGCCAACCCATTGACCCGCGTGTCATAGGCACGTGCGAAGTCTCCTACTCCCGGCCGTTCCACCTTGATCACCCGGGCACCTAGATCTGCCAACTGACGAGTGCAAAACGGAGCAGCGATAGCTTGCTCTAAGCTGACGACGGTGATGCCATCAAGCGGCAAGGATTTCCTATGTCTGGTACCAAAATGGGCCGTTTGTGAGGCTGATTGCCCTCTCCTCTGGACACGTACGCTTCGATTTGGCCATGATATATGAAATGAAGTCTCAATAGGCTGAGATAATTCATATGGTAGCCTTAGGCGTAAATTAGCGGGGGAGAAGTATGTTCGATATGAGAGTCGAAGGGCCATGACAAGTTCTAGCGAGAACTATATGCAGTGAAGCAATTCTGTTTAAGGGCCCTTAGAGCACCTTTAATCTGGCCGGATCTTGACATGCGTTATTGGCAACTTGACTGCGCCTAACTAGGAATCTACTAGAGTTCGGCTAGAAATTAATGTAAGTGAGAATATCAAGGGTTACCATGTAGGCAACTGAGCATCTGAATGCCGAGCTCGAATAGGTGGCGGTTCGCCGTTTACGGTCCGGTTGGGGTATTCAAATACTTAAGCCGAGGCTGGCTGCTCAAAGTCTTGAGCCTACCTAGTAGCTACATCTAACCATCGTCTTATACTGAGCATATTGACCTTCCGGTATCGGTATTCTTTGATTTTCATGCATATTTGGTATGTCCCAGCCGCAGCTGTCTATCGAAGACGAAGAGCCAAGCAAAAGAACAAAAGAAAAGCCTACGATATGCACCGAATTAGGGGAGCTACTCCACTGCTCACAGCGCTCTCGGCAGTGGAGAAGCACCCTTAGCTGTTGGAGTTCACGGTATCTCCGCCGTATTTCCAGCTTCCCAGACCGGAGCCAGTGATGTCGCCGAGGCTAGTCGAATACCACTGAGCTGTATAAGTTGAAGCTTATCGAGGAACTCGGATTTACCCCCAAGTATTGGTATAGGCTCTAGGGGCATATCTGCTCGGGTTCGTAGGTCGTGATTCGAGATACCAACAGATAATTGAAAAAGATGTCGAGACTCCTTGTGCGCCAGCTTTGGCGCACTCGGACAAAAGTCAGTAGCTCCCCGGTTCCCACCCAAGCAGCTCAGCTGCCAGCTTCAGGTGGTCGCCATGCCTTCTCGACGACACTTCGTCGAAACATCATGGAGATGTCAGGGTTTAGTGAAAACCAGTTGACCGTTAGGGAAGCTGTCGGTACGGTGTGCTCCCACTTTCCCAACACCTACTGGCAGGAGCACGACCAAAACGAGCAAGACCCTAAAGAATTCCATGCCGCTCTAGCAAACGATGGCTGGCTGGGAATTGCGCTACCAGAGTCGCTAGGAGGCTCTGGGCTCGGCATATCTGAAGCTGTTATGATGATGCAGACCATAACCGAGTCGGGAGCCGGCATGGCGGGTGCACAAGCCATCCACGCCAACGTGTACGCAACGCAGCCCTTAGCTAAGTTTGGCACTAAAGAGCAACTTGAGAGCACAATACCGAACATCATCTCAGGAAAGTGGCGGACATGTTTTGGAGTGACAGAGCCCAACACAGGGCTAGACACTTTGAGGCTCCGGACGGTGGCAAAGAAGCAGGATGACGGCTCGTACAGCGTCACTGGGCAAAAGATTTGGATTACATGCGCTCAGGTAGCCCGGAAGATGATGCTGCTGGCTCGGACAACACCACTTGAAGAGGTAGAGAAGCCTAGCGAGGGTCTCTCCCTCTTCTGCATTGACTTGGATCGGGAAGCTCCTGGCCTCGACATGCGCAAGATCAAGAAGATGGGTGGTCGTGCCGTTGATGCCAATGAAGTGTTCTTCGATAATTACCAAATACCCGCCAGCACGCTGATCGGGAACGAGAACCAGGGGTTTAGGATCATTCTTCACGGCATGAATGCCGAGCGCTGCTTGCTTGCCGGCGAGGCTCTTGGTCTCGGCTACGCAGCGCTGACCAAGGCCGCCGAGTATGCCCGCGAACGCATCGTTTTCCAGCGGCCCATCGGCATGAACCAGGGGATCGCGCACCCGTTAGCAGATGCATACATGAAGCTCGAGGCGGCGAAGCTGGCAACGTACCACGCGGCGAGGCTCTACGACAACAGCAAGGAAGACAAGTCGATACGGCAGGATGCCATAGGCGTCGCAGCGAACAGCGCCAAGTATCTGGCTGCAGAGGCCGCATTCACGGCCTGCGAGAGAGCTGTTATGACCCACGGCGGCATGGGCTACGCCATCGAATATGACGTGGAGCGGTGGTTAAGGGAGTGTCTGGTGCCACGAATCGCACCTGTGAGTCGCGAAATGATCATGAACTACATCAGTGAAAAGGTGCTACAACTGCCACGGAGCTATTGAAAGTAGTGGCGATCATAGAAGAGCCATGCATGATGTTCACTGGGACATGCATTTGAACAGTTAACAAACTAATCTTGTCACATCATTATCATAGTGTGGTTCATCAGTCAGCAGAAGACATGAATGAGAGGGAGAGCTTCTTGGTGTGATTACGAACTATACTAACTGTGCAAGGAAAAACAGGCATGAGAGCTGGAGATATCTACACAATGGACAAATAACCGGCGAGGCTACTAGTCTAGTCCCATGGGGCATGGGGCGTGACGACCTACCGGGAATCTCACCGATCTTGCCTAGTTTAGACTAGTCTAGTATCTGATAAGATCTAAGTGCGTCCCGCATAACGCCCGGGCCACTATGTATTAATCGGTCATCGGTATTGAAAACATGTAGTTCGACATTGAACCAGCTCGCAGTAGGCTAGTCAGTAGATAGACTAGTGTGACAAATAGGTAATTAACCCGGGCCACACAAACTTACGTCAGGTGCCTTCGTTGCTTTACAGCGTAGTGATCTTGAAAAGACTCTGGATAATCGTTAATTTACCACACATATTACCCTCTAGCATACACTTTTACAGGCGTCGAGGTGCGTAGATGACAACAAGCACTCGCTGAAAACTCGCTATTGTTCTTGTTTCTTTTTCTCCTACGTCTGTGGGACGTGCGTCTCCCCATGGACCGACTCTCTGATCGCCTTGGTCTTCTATACTCGCACAATGTGGCCCTTCGTTGAGGCGAGGCCTCGGGTCCTTGCATTGGCTTTGCTTGTGCTAGCGTTGCCCGATGCCACTTGCGCCCAAGGTGATGGAGTTACCTCGACCACTCATGATACCACGAGACCAAGCTCTAGTGCATCATCCACTGAACCTATCTGTGAATCGCGAACCGTGAATTACATTACCGATATACTACCCCAACAATGCCTCACCACGAGTCCCACTGTCTCGATGCCCGCCTCGGATGCGACCAGCGTCGCTGCTACCACCGCTACCTCGACCACTGTCGATACCCCAGCCCAGACTGGTGGTGCTGCCCATGACGAGCTTGACTTGGAGGGAGAGGACTTGAGCACTGGTGCTTTCATGTCCTTTGAGGAATGGAAAGCCATGATGGTTGCTAAGTCTGGCCCTGCGGCCTTAGAAGCCAAGCCACGCAGGAATAAGGATGGTCGCGCTGATGCTGTCCCAGGGGAGGGCTTCGACAGTTTGGGAGACGAAGGCGAGATATCCTTTGACTTTGATGCATACTCAGACAAGATCTCCGAGATTGCCTCCTCTGCGCGGCCCTCCGAGCACAAAAAGGAAGCAGAAGTTCAGGTAGAGAAAGTGACTTATGACGAGGGTTTTACATATTATCAGAGCAAGGACGCCGGCAAGACGTGCAAAGAGAGGTTTTCGTATTCCTCTTTTGACGCTGGCGCAACTGTCAAGAAGACAAGCGCTGGCGCCAAAAATCCCACTGCTATTCTGGTGGAGAACAAGGACTCTTAC
This sequence comes from Xylariaceae sp. FL1651, assembly GCA_025201745.1. Lineage (NCBI taxonomy): Eukaryota > Fungi > Ascomycota > Sordariomycetes > Xylariales > Xylariaceae > Xylariaceae sp. FL1651. The sequence goes on from MU624230.1 coordinate 1,431,897, forward strand.
ATGCTGCTGGAATGCGGCATGAAGAACAAGTTTTTCATCGTTGAACTGAGCGATGTGATCCTGGTGGACACCGTAGTTCTCGCCAACTTTGAGTTCTTCTCAAGTATGGTGCGCCAATTCAGGGTCAGCATTAGTGATCACTATCCCGTTAAGCTAGACAAGTGGAAGATTTTGGGCACTTTTGAGGCCCGGAACTCGAGAGATATCCAGCCTTTTCTGATTGAAAACCCCCAGGACTGGGCGAGATATCTGCGGGTCGAAATTCTTAGTCACTACGGGAACGAATTCTACTGTCCCGTCTCACTGTTGCGCGTCCACGGACTACGCATGCTTGACTCATGGAAACAGGTGGACCCATCTGAACTTGAAAACGATGACGAAAGCCCTGGGTCAATGCCCGAGAGCATAGAAGAGGCAGCTGAGATCGATGACCCGGCGGTAGTAGAACCAGTGGTTGTTGAGCATATGCCCGCTGAGAACCACACAGTTGTGATGGAACAGAGTTATTGGACTTCTTCCTCGGACAAGTCTTACTTCGAGCGCAACTTTCCGCTTCTAGGCAGCTGTGCTCCAGAAGATGCTCCGGATTTCACCGTACCAGTCAACGGCGAAGGGGCACGACATGCGGATCCAGCTGGACCTCAGTCGACCAGCTTCGCCGAGCAATCCAGTGTTGCGAAGTCGAATGCCTCCAGCACAATAACCACGGCAAAACATAATACACAGTCATCGGGCGAAGTTCTCAAGTCTGGGTCATCAGTTTCTAAATCGGCGGAAAAGCCGACTGGCTCGGTTATCAGTATGACAACTGAAGCGCCAGTGTCAGGTTCAACTTTCGTATCAGGATCAAAAGACAACTCCTCCACCGTGGCCTCTAGCTCTGCACCATCGCGGTCCGTTAGTGGGAACACTACTGTGCAAAGTGCTCCCAAAACGAAATCTTCGGCTCCGACCTCTATAAGACCGCCATCATCGAGGTCTACTATAAAGGCCTCCTCTGGCTCACAGACAACAACCCGCAACAAGACCAGTACAACAATATCAGCGGGTATACCAACCCCTACTGTGCAAGACTCTTTTTTCAAGGCTCTAACAAAGCGCCTCCAAATACTCGAGTCCAACACAACTTTATCCCTTCAATATATAGAATCTCAATCTAAATTTATCCAAGAAGCGCTTGCTAAGCTAGAACGCAGGCAGATCGCTAAAGTCGATCTCTTTCTTGATAAACTGAACAACACCGTCTTGGGTGAGCTCCGAGAAGTGAGGATACTTTATGATCAAATTTGGCAGTCCACTGTTATCGCACTCGAAACACAGCGCGAACAAACTGAACGCGAGATCGTGGCATTGAGCTCGCGCGTCGGGTTTCTAGCCGATGAAGTTGTTTTCCAAAAGCGAATGGCCATCGTTCAGAGCGTGCTTCTGCTTGGCTGCCTCGTCTTGGTTATCTTTTCCCGCGGTTTTGCTGGCTCTGCCGTGGAGTCTTATTACTCAAGTCAGTTCCTCACCTCACCATCTAGACTGGCTTCTCCCATCTTTCCATCGACGCCTAAAGGAGAGCTCAAGGGAGCTCGTCCCCATGTGGGCGTCCTACCTGGAGACACAGGCTCTACAAACACCACGCCAGCAAGAAATAGAACGACGAGCAACTCCATACAAGCTATGCTACGGGTCAATGACAGCCACAACTTCCAGACTCTGGAAGATCAGAGTATCGCCGGCTCTAAGGGGGCTAGTTCTGATTATACGCGGCGGCCACCGACGCCAAATAGAGCTCTTTCTGACCCTTCAGGCTTGGATTTCCAGCCGCCCACCCCCTCCAGTATGGATGATATGGTTTATGACTCTGAGCCTTCTATGACACCGAATGGTGACTATTTTTCGGCCGCCACGAGCGTCAACGGCGATCCCTCCGTAGGGATAGACGGCGAAGATATATCTAGGACGTATCCAGAGATGCTGGCGAGACAGTCTGAGAGGCAGCTTACACCTACGTCAGACACAGATGGGCCTGAATACATAATGTCACGATCCTGCAGGCCCGGTCTGTCACATTCTGGCTCCACTCGTAAACCATTGCCTGCTTTACCAGAAGACCCTGATTGAAACTGGGAGCTGTGAATATTTTAGATACCTCATGTAACGCATACGTACGAAGAGTAATGGATATGAATGATTGACGAGAACATGAAATACCATCACAAGTCACTCTACTTTGGTGACGGTGTTCCTAAACTTGAAACAGCTAAATACAGCGCTTTTCCGTGATCAGAGACAGTGCATATCGTCATTCCGAACTAACTCAAACTGAACTCATCGCACATTTGTTGCAGCCCAAGCAGCTTGCTTAAACATATGCACCGAAACGTCCCACTGAGATTACCCACCCAAACCATCCGTTTCTTGCAGGAAAGGAAAGTCGAAGCCGTACCAGAAGAACTTCAGATGAAAAGGAAAAAAAAAGTGATTGAAAAACAACTCTTGCCAATTGCCCTTCACTCAGTCACCATTACATCAAAGGGGAACGCTAAGAAAGGTCAACATAAAACAAAACATAAAAAGTGGAGTTTTGTCTACTGCTGCTCTGCTCTGCTCAACTTCTGAAAAGGAATAATAAGAAAAATCAACGCAAGTTCTGTATCCGTCTCCCACTAGATCTGCTTCTCTCCGCTGTGAATATGTAACGTAATGGCCACTATCCCACCCTTGTGGTCGCCATCCATCAGGTTATCACCCACCATTGGGGCGGATACATCGTAGTAATTTTTGGTAGGTCGGTAGTATCATGTACTTTATACGTAGTTACCTGCCCAACCGGCCGAAACAGTAAGTCGCAAGTCGTTACCGAGTATGGAGAAGTCGTATAGAATCCATCTGTAATCGAAAAGGAGGGACCTTGAAACCTCAAACACCGAGACTCCTGGATCAAATGCAGGAGAGACTCATAATGTGAATATGGAATAATGAATTCACAGGCGGGTGGTAAAGGAGAGGAAGATGGCCGCCTAGTGGAGACAGGCGAGGTAATTATGCGCGGTGAATTTGAGATAGTAAGGATATAACCCAAATAGGGCTATAGAACGGCATGGTAGATGTAGCGTAAGAAATCTGCCCACGGAGGAATGTGCAAGGTATAGAGGAATGTATTACCCACTAACACTGATGGTTATACTTCAGAAGGCCGGGAGAGTAGTAACAGAATTTATCGTATCCGGTGCATCGTGTCTTCGTATTTCAGATAGGAATCATTTGTTTAGAATAGACGCCTGGAAATCCACCTGGCGTGCTCGTTCTTTACTGGGGACGTTTAGGCAGAGCTGGGGATCCTTTGAAAAGAATGGCAATCCATAATGCGTGGCGTTTTTTTCGAAATCTCACGTTGGTATCTTATGGATTATTACACTCAGCTGGGAAATATATCGAAATGAATGACAGGCTACGTTAGGTCGCGGCAAGGTTAGCAGGCTATAGATTTGAAGAGTCTTGACGGAAAATGGAAGTCATGCCGCTGCACTCTTAGGACATGCCAGTGAAACCAGTAAATTAAATCGAAGCGATGAAGTATTGATATTCGCGCTTGTGATACTGCAATTTGGTAACTGTAGATCTTGTGAAGACCTAGCGCTCCGTATCGGATACCGTGTGCTGAGTCTAGAAAGCACCACACCCAAATTCCTGTTTCTCCTGCATTCCCAGTAGGTCTAATTGGCAGCAAAAACATCTCCTGTTTGCCCTGGAGATATGGGCGAAAGTATCAGATTCGGTACCTGAAGTTCCTAGTACTATGAAAGACCTCGGCGGTTCCCGAGCCTTGATACCGTGTTAAAACGGGCCAAAGTTGAAGAAGATGGTCATCCTACGCTTAATTGCGAAGATTGCTTTACGTTTCCCTGATAATCATTGATCTGAATCTTGTTGAAGGCCGTGGTCGTGTTATTAGGATTATCAAGATAAAGCGTGTATTCGCCAGTCATGAATAGATTTTGCATCTTGCAGAATTGTCTCTTCCAGAAGACAGTCCCTCAAGTGTTGTGAGAAGAGACAAGGGAAAGGATATTTGTGAGATGTGAAAACACCAAAAGATCGTTTGGCCTAGCCGGTGAAAAATGCTGCGAAAGTAGTGGGGTGACCAATATCACGATTATTCACACATAAAATTCGTTTGATCCCGTGTTGGTGGTTGTATAGTTTACCGCGGTGGAAGTGAGCATACCTTCCCAGTAAAAGTGACAAATCGGTCTGGAGGTTCGGGCGTCTAAACTGCATGCAAGAGGGTCTCATCTTGCTTCACTGAACGAGGACCAGGTGAATGAGCGCAAATTCCAGACCGGGCTCCCTGGCGGCAGGGCGAGCCTGTAAGTTTCTGCGATACCTAAAAGTTGGGATGTGATGGCATCGAATTTCTTGCGGCAGTGTACGTGGGAAGGGCTCAAGTGTAAGCCTCCGCGGTGCTACCTTTGCTGTGCCCCTTATAGTGCAGCGAAAGCGAGGCGATATTAATAAAAGAATCAAAGTGCTTTAGCGGGATGTAATACACAGAGACACTACTAATTAACACATTCGGCATCGAGAACCTTATGCCCTATGTTGAGGCGCAAAAAGGCTAGTCTCTTTCTCAACGCATGTGCGATTGGTCGTTACGAGGAGTAAAAGTTATGATGCAATGCTGCATCATAATCGAACTCCTCAATTTCTGCCATACGGGTACCACGGTCATACTGCGAGCGTCGTCGGCGTTGTTCGTCACGGAAGTGCTGTCCTGCGTTGGGGGTGAAGAGGCCTATTGACTAGTTAGAAGCTAGGACTTATAGCTTAAGGGTATGTTTCGTAGTATACCTACCAACGTGCTCTGCATTTTCGCAGCTTCGCTTCATCTTGGACTGGTTGTCAGGCCCCGGGAAGGCCTCTTCTTCACCGGCGAGATGGGGGCATGGACCGTTCAACGTGTAGTACAACTAAATAGTTTAGTTGTTATTTAAGAGTCATCGGCATGGGGGTCTTTCGCCTTACTTTAGGCCGGTAGTGCGCAGCCTCTAACATGACCGAGCTATTGCGGAATTTCTGAACAAGACAGTCTTTTCCTTGGATTGCTAGTCACCGGGTAAGCATTTACGGATCGCGAAGCTGGATGATGGTGGACCTTACTGGCATATGAGATTTCAGCAACCTTGTCGCTCTTGAAGCAGTTCCAACGTTGATTTCCTCTGGCGCTTACAAACTACACCTATATCAGGCTGCATACTTTAGGGGTTGGCATGTCTGGCTTACATCAATGATGTCTAAGGGCTGTTAAATAGTTAGGGATTCAAGACTATAAATATGATTATAAGTTTGATGGTGACTCACATCGACGAAATTGATGAAGGCATAACCAACACTGCATGGATTTGATCAGTGATACGCTTTTCCGTCAATAACGAGAGTTACTTACTTGCAGTCGTTGGCAAAATCAATGCGAAGGTACATGAAGTCATACTTTCCCCAGCTTGATTCGTCCACGATCCTCTTCAACATTGCTTGGTCGACTTTGTTGGGTATATTTCGCAACATGATCTACTGGAAGTCAGTTAAACTTCTAGTTTCCTAGTTGAATTGATCTTACTGTGGTGCGAACATCGGTCCCCTCTCGGATGCGATTGACATCAACGTGGTTGTGACTATTCGTCTGCTGGTAGTATGGAGATCTAGCGACTCGTGTAGCGTTTTGTCGGCGACTGAATCCCTGGAACTGACGTGGAACAACCATTTCTCGAGAAACGTATGCGCTTCGAGTTGCCATGGGACTGAGAAGTGGGTAGGCTGCAGGCGAGTACGCAGTACTATGGGATCGAGAAGGCAGATGGTCAAATACGTAGGGTGGAGTGGTCATGGGGACACCGTGGTAAAGGATAGGTAGCACTCCGTAGCTTGGTTGCATGTGTAACGCTGGTGAACGGACTGGTGTGGTAAGAAGGGTATTAACGTTGCTCAAAGGCGGCATTACGGATTGAGACCGCGAAAAGGATAATCGTTGTAAGTCGTTCGCAATATCTGATGCAGTCGTTGCAGTCCGGGCAGGGCTGATGACACCGCTGTGAATGTTGTTTGTGTAGGAAGGAATATCGGGTCGGTATAACGCGATGCAAACTTGATAACCGCCCTATCCTTTGGGTTAGTAAGAGAGACCAGTTGGAAGATGCCAACGACAAACCTCAATTATAGAATTGTTAAATCGCGCCACAGCTCTCAAAGAAACGTCATTGTCACAGAATTCCGCAATTGCACTGAAGAGGCTACCCTCTGCACCAGTTGATGAATCAGCCTTGAATGCAAAGAGATCCCCTTCGTCTTGCAAGAGCCTCTTCAGGGTTAACTCCAGTTTCTGCGACTCAGTGTTGACAGCCGTTTGTGTTGCAAAAACATTGATGTAAAGCTGGCCTTCATGAATTGTAGGAAGACCAGACCCGGGCTCAACGAACTAGCTTCACGTCAGACTAATATTGGGTGAGATCTGGCCCGGTTGCATACCTGAGAATACTCGCGGGGACTGATGTAGTTTGCAAACCAATCTCTGTTAGACCCAATGTTGAGGCTTGAATACATAGCGCATGCATCTCGAATATTGACAAAACGAATAAAGACTCTGTCCCCATTTTCGCATATCTGCTGACTTCCATGCATTGCGATCCCACTAGACTCCAATTCCTAGAATCTGTTAGCTAATAGAAATATCAAGGAATCTATACCAACATACCGATATATATTGACCCACGTCGTAAGCACGAACTCGGCGTCCCGGATCAGCAATGATCAAGCATCTTGACAGGTCCGTATCTGTGCTGAGGATATTGTGAGCAAACTTGACTTGGTGAGCATTGCTGTTCGAGGTCTGATCAGGACCAAGGTCATTCTCTGTGGAATCGTTCTTTTGCTGCCCAATTGGATCGGTCGCTGAACCATTAGCCAGAAGCATTGGGTACGGTAGAAAGACAGAAGCGGTAGGAGATAACTTCTGTGATCTATTGGTGCTAGCAGCTGAAGATGATACGAAGGGGTCTCTTTCTGAATGCAGACTTGTCCGGATGAACGAATTTGGAAGTTCCAGAGTGGCCCGGGGATTTGGTGTGAATCTAATGGGTCGGTTTTCCCGGGTTCCAAGGTTCAGAGGCTGCGGTGCCTTGGAGGACTTGACAGAGCCATCCTCTGGGGAAAAGGTTGTCAGGCGCGTATCTGGGGTGCCTTTGAACGAATCCGCTGCACCACTGGACGAATGGGGCGAGGTAGGGTTGAAGTGCCCTTCACGGTTCGGCGGGTTGGTGCTCATACTGCTTCCTGAAAATGCTGACCACCCAAAGAGCTTTGTTGACCACGAGTACTTGAAACTGAAAAGTTCAAGTATTTGGGATCAAAATATAAGAGAGAAGTCGTACTAATTGTGGGCAGAGCACAATACGCAAAGCCGAATGTCGGTTTTATACTGTTCTCTGTAGCTTAAAGTGATATTAGCACGACTCGAGCTAGCAGCGAGGATGACGATATCTTGTAGATTTGTAGTCGATGGGGGGGTCTCTGAAGCTTTCTCTACTCCGAATAGAGGCGGAAACATACTTACTTTAGATGCTCTAAGTCTAGATAATGGCATCAGCATACGTTTATCTTTGCTCGGTAATGTTAGCTTTGGGGCTACTAAGTAACCGGAGCAAGAAGAAAACCAAGAGATGGAAAGAAGAAGAGCGATCAGTAGGTCGCAACCGTGGAATGGCAGGGCGAAGAATTTTGCGGCGTGGGATATTGTAAGAGATTGGTTGAATGGGTGGGTGCCCTTGTAGCCCAATACAGAGGCCTCTTAGTAGACTACGTCCTTCGAACTCCTTCCGTTGACAGAGCAGTACTAGACTCCTATTTTGAAGGTATATAATGCAAATAGCAAGTAAGGATTGGATTTGGGTCCCGGTCCAGACAACCCAGTTTTCGGAATGGAAGTGTAGAGTTGCCTTAAATTGCTAGATGGATGGATGTGAGGTATTGTAGTAGATAGGCATTGATTTAGATAAAAGGCGGAGGGAGGGGCAGAAAGAAAATTGCTGATAAAGTATGTAAAAGTGTTGGTAAGCGGGTAAGACTTTACATGAAGCTATGAATGCAGCATGCATGTTAAAGAAGCCAAAATGTAGGTATTAACTTACTTCAATAGTGTGTCTCCAGTGTCAACCAGATCAGGTAATAGATAGGCAGATGTAGAAGAAGTAGGCCTCAAGTGAATGAAGGACTCCCGAAAGGTACTGACGAAATGTTGCAAATGGAGTAGCCAGCAAAGATGTGAATGTCTTTGAAGTATATCCTCGACGAGAGAGAATCTGGTCAGTGCTTTATCACAAGCCTCGCCGGGACAATCTGACTCATTACCAGATGGGATCGAAACGGGGTAATGTGGCAGTGAAGGTTTGCACCTTTGCAGTCAACATGTGACTAAATAGCCAGTGACGATGAGCAGTGACCATATGGTCAAGGCTGGAGGCTCACGGTCAGATGCTGGTGACAATAAGTACAATAGATGAATGCAATTTGGAAGTACGTGGGTCACAGGGCAGTATTTAGATCAGGAGTCGCCAACCTGATGGGACTATTAGGACGGGCAGGTCGCTACTACCTGAGGACCAACCAGTGACTGATAAAGACCTGGTCCTAACGTGTAGGAGCCGAAGAGCGACTAGCGGTCTGGTCTGGAGATGTCTTTGAGGATGCTATCTGAGAGAGCTCTGGGCAGACCAATGATGAGGTTGATAAAGTTCCAAGGCGGAACCAAGGGTCTGGAGAACCAAGTGGGAAATCCTAGGTATGCGTGAGGTTGGCTGAGGAGGGAGGAGGAGTCAGGTAGATAGGAAGTAAAGAGAAGACAGGTAGTTTTGCCTAGGCGGATGGGCTGCAACCTATCACTGTAGAATTCGAGGCAGAGAAAGGAGGATGATTTCTACAGAGAACAAACCCGAGTCGGATCTGGGTTGGAGGGGGTTTCAGTGTGGAACAGAACTTTATCAAGTATATCCCCGGGAAAGTGCACTGTTTCGCGTATAAATGGGAAAGAGCCTGAGACGGCTTCTGGCAAGAAGGTGTTGTCGTAGAAGAGCAAGTGGAACGCAACTACCTTGCATCCACTAGCATTCACCTACTGGAGACACACTCCTGGATGGCGGTGATTGCACCTCTGTAAATTCCAGATTGCGGTCTGGCATGCAATAAATCTCGTGCCGCTGTTTGATGTGTCTAGCAAGTACCTAGCATGTGGTAAGTTATAAATGAAGAACTATAACATTATCTCTCAGCCCTGATATCCTACGACTCTATCTACATTGCTCTACTTTCGCTCGTTCAGTGACAGTTAAAAGGATTCTAAGACCACCAAAGAATGGGATGCTCATGTGTTAACAATAACTATGATATCCATCTATATGTAGAGTTGGTTTATTGACTACAGTGGGGACGTAATTTTTCGAGCTTTTCGGCCGTGTAAGTGGTCCTTCTCCCTTCCCATCACCACTCTCAATGTAAGGTGAATATAGGCAATTGTGCAGAAGCCTTCAGCTTACTTCGTTTACGACTTCTAGAATTCGATGTGCGCATTGTAGCAAAACAGACATTGGGCTATACTGTTATGCATGCCAGTTGCTTGAATGATGAGGACTGTTAGGCTACGATGCGCCAACGACGTTTGTCATGCTTTACATTAATCTCCAGCTGCTTCAAGCTGCACTGTTCTCCGGGACACGGGCCACCATGCAGGACTGTAGATACCAGGTAGATAAGCAAACTCACCTTGATGAATAATTACCCGGGAGATTATAAATCCTGCAATCCCCAAGTAGGTATTTACGGCTTAGCGGAGAAGGAGGCAAGTTATTTTTTATTACTTGAGATATATTTACACGACCCTCGGTTCTTTACCTCTCATCTCTGCATCCCAATTGAGTGAAGCAAATTAAATGTAACCAGTCGGAGCCAAGCTAAGCCTAAGCCTGTCATTGAGCCTCCTCTGAGTATTTACTACATATTCATACTATCATGTCGAGTCTCCTCCATAAAGAAATCCTCTTGATAGGGCTTCGGTCTGATAGCTCGTTACCCCCGTACTTCCGAGATTTTTTTGGGACGCCCGAAGAGATTGACTCGAAACTCGACGCCGACCACGCCCGGATCAAACGGGCTGGTTTTATACCCGTCGTCCTCCTTATCGACTCTCAAGAACAAGAGAAAGGACTTAATGATCTGGAGGCGCATCTCCATCGGGGGAAGTACGACGCTATTGGAATTGGTGCCGGTCTAAGGGTCATCCCCCAGTATACGGGACTATTCGAGACCATGGTCAATATGTGTAGAACGATTGCACCAAGCATTCCCCTCATGTTTAATGATGGGCCGGGCTCGAGCACAGAGTCGCTGGAGCGGGTTCTTGGAGTAAGGATCGCGTGAGAGCCGGGAAAGTGTGTGAAGGTCGGAGGTGATGAATGCCAATTAACATTCTTGTCTGGGCCAAGTGGTCTTTTACATGAGTTGTTGGTACGTCAAGGTCGCCCCGAGTAGGGGACCAGAAGGGCAGAGTACAGTTATCAGCGACATTTCAAATGATTATGGAGGGCATGGCGTAGAATAAGCATACGTGTACTCTAGGGAAAACCTCTACTCATTGCGATTAATCGACTTTCAGTTCTTCAAGTACCTCACGAGCCGTTACAACCTAGTCAGTATTTTGGCCGCAAGGTCATCCTAAAGTGGTGGCAATTGATCTATTTCCTGCAAGCTATAGCACTTCAACTAAGCCTTTCTCATATCTTGGGAGTCTTGTACCTTATAAGGGAAGTATTGGTTCAGATGCGGAGAGGTCGTTACCTTATTAGGTAAGTTGGAATCGGAATGAAGTTCTGTGCCACAGTCTCCAGCCCCAGCAAACGTGGACAGGCGACCGGCGTGGGGATCCTATTCGCTAATGCGGGTCTCTCGGGCCATTACTGCGCTTAAGGAACCCCTGCAACTTGACGTCGCGAAACCACATACATGTTAGTTCGTGTCGCAGACCAGCATGGCACTCGTCAAGACAATCATTTTGCAGCACACATCTTAGAAAGCGTATATAATTGCTAGTCTTGTGTGGTGCAGGCATACCGACGTCTCGCGGCTCGGAAAACCAATTACTGAAGACTAACCTGGTAGTGCGGCGTGTCCTAAACTTCCACGACTTCTGTTCTCGATCTTCTCACATGGGTCCAACTTGAACTTGAAGCCTGCTACCTCCTATTCACCGTTTCCCGTCAAGAATCCTCACTTAATATGCCACGAAAAGCGCAAAGCTATGACGATTACGGCTCGGCTGTCCAGCAGATTATTCTCTCCACTACAGACGCCGAGTTTCTCGACCAGCTTATTCCCGTCCTGAAAGATGCGACGAGCACAAATCGATCCAATACTCTTACCCAAAATCTATCACAATATGCCGATGATCGAGAGACCGAAATAGAGAGGATAGGTCTAACCAAGCACGAAGAATTCCTTGGCTCGGTTAACCAACTCCAGAATGTCCGCGAGCGAACGGTAGCTTTGACAGCTGACATCCTCGAGCTCAATCAGTCCATACAAGCCAGCACAGAGAAACTAGCAGAACAGAAGCAGGCACTTGTGAACACTCGTGCTGTTCGGGAAAACATTTCTGATGTATCTGAGGCGTTGAAGGAGTCTCTGAAGATTTTACATAGTGTCAATAACGCCCATGAATTGATACGGAAAAAGCAGTACTACGGCGCGCTTAAGTCGCTCGACGACCTCCAAAACGAATTCCTTATTCCCACGATACAAAATCAATATGCTACACAGCACCGGTTGGCCGATCTAATTCAGAAGTCCATACCTGCTTCCCAAAAGACAATCTCTGAAGCCGTCATGACGGACCTTAATACCTGGTTGTACCGCATAAGAGAAACATCTCAATTCTTAGGAGAAGTGGCCTTCTATCACACAGAGATGCGGCGGTCTCGTCAGCAAGAAAGGGTTCAGAACAATCAGTTCTTAGACCACTTTAGACTCAATTCTGCTATCGAGCTGGTCTTCGATGAAAGCGAGGAATTTGACGTACTTGACAACGAAGAACTACGGGTAAGATATCGAAACAGACACTTCCCGCATTCGTTCCTAATCATGCTAGCAAGGTCGATTTCACACCCCTTTTCGAAGCGCTACACATTCATGAAGCGCTAGGGCAAAGCGATAAGTTTCGGGCTGAGTATGCTGCGACAAGAAGGCGGCAGAAGGAACTACTCCTACCAAGCTCTGTGTGCTTGACGACCGACGATGAGCAATCGTTGAGCAGCCTACTGGAGGGCATTGCTGGGTTTGCCATAATTGAGAAGGGCACGATGCGACGAGCTCCCCAATTACGCACAGCCATTGATGTATGCTTTCTGTGCAGCAGTATCTCATCAACCATGCTAACAGTTATAACTAGGTCGAGGAACTATGGGATTCGATGTGCGCAACTGCTATATCGTTAACCTCGAAGGCTCTGGGTGATATCCAAAACGCCGAGATCCTTGTACAGATTAAAGGGGCTGTTGCTCTCTTTATTCAAACTATGGAGGTAAGGTATGGCCACTCAACTCGACTGGAAGACATCTTAACATGATGCTCTAGGGATGGGGCTACTCTGTTACGAGGCTCGACGACTTTTTAGTGACCTTATTCGATAAGTATGCGGAACTACTTAAGCGTAGATTCAGCGAAGACTTCCAAGAGGTATGAGTTTGATGGTCCCATTCAAAGTCTAGCTAATAATATATAGATTGTGTCGACCGACGACTATATGCCTATGGCTATCAACACTAGAGAAGAGTATGAAAAAGTCGCCAATGTCAGCTGGTTTACTCAAGACCAGCCAATTGAGGAATTAACGTGAGTGTGCTCTTACAATATACGCTACTCGAAGCTCGAAATTCTGACGATTTAAAAGGTTCCCCTGCGTCCTCCCATTTTCCCAGATGTATCCGCTGTGTTGTATCGACATTAGGAATTTCCTCAACCAGTTTTACTTCTTCTCAAACGACTACTTCCAGCACCCAACTAAGATTGATGATACGTTACGAAAGGCAAGTCTTTATCTCCATATACTCCTCACAAGATACTAACACTTCCAACAGTCTCTTGATGAGCTGCTCACTGAGAAAGTGTGCAAGTCTTTGGTTGAACGACTGAGTTCGCAGTACCCAGGTCAAATAGTGCAAATCTTGACGAATTTAGAACACTTCGAGACTGCGTGTCAGGAATTGGAGCAGCTGCTAATCCGAGCACGATCCTCGGGATCGGCAGGCGGACCGCTGACCTTGGCTGCCACAGAGCAGTTCCGAGAACACAAAAAGACCGCCGAGAAGCGAATCTTTGAGTTAGTCAATTCGAAAATCGATGACCTTATAGAGACGGCAGATTACGATTGGATGGCATATAACCCACCGCTGGAGCCAAGCAATTACATTCGGACTCTAACTGCTTACCTGTCCGATATCATGAGCACGACGCTATTAGGCTTGCCGCACGAAATCAAGGAGCTCATTTACTTCGATGCGCTCAGCCACGCAGCAAGCAAGATACTGGTTAGTGTCTTTTTATATTCCCCTTTAGCGGCGCTGGCTCACATAAATCACCAGGCACTCCCACTCTCAGCAGATGTTAAGAAAATCAATCCGAACGGCGTTACAGCGCTGTCTAAGGATGTTCAGCACCTGACAGATTTTGTCGATGGACTTGAAAATGGGTTTATGCTACGATCCAACTTGGATGAATTAGAACAGACTATCCAGTTATTGCAATCGGAGAACACGGATGAGTTCTTCGACGTCTCGACGAGGAACAAGAAATACGGCCGTGTGGATGCTATGAATGGTCCTATGCTGCTCGAGAAGTATGTTGCAACTCTATGCCGGGAGTCCAGAAATAAGGAATAGTGGCTAACTATCATATCTGCAGGCTTACACAGCAAATCCTAAGCCCCGGACAAGCCACACAACGTTTCGCGAACTTCTCATCGAATCTATCGTCCCGTTTTGGGTCAAACAAGTAAGAGGGAGACTCAGCTTCGAGCTGGGTCTACTATGTCCGTGGCGGCTTACTCGCCGAGTTGTAAACCTGGGGAATAATGCGAAACGGGGAAACAACATCGATCGCAATTTATTCCCAACTAGTATCAAACATCTCACAGGCCAGCGGGTTGAAATCATACGTACTTACTTCCTGGGAGTATACTTTGCCCAACCTAAGAAGAAAAGAACAGGAGCGAACCCATACGCCATACCCTTGGAACGAAAAGAAAAGCTATGAATTGAACAACAACTAGTGTCGTAGGTTGAAGTATTGGGAGGAAGAGAAGCCCCGTATTGAACACCCTGAATGCAGCCTGGTGTCTCCTAATGCTCCACGTCCGATCCATTTATATCCCGCTTCGGCTCTTGCAGTTCCTGGTCTGCATCCTGCATGGGACGATGGAAGATTGGCGATGCCGACGTGCCCTGAGCATCCTACTGCTGTTGCGGCATCCCCGGATAACCATACATGCCTTCCATCTCGCTATACATGGATTGCGGGGGCTGCTGGCCATACGGTGCCCCCGGCGCCCCAGGTTGTACCTGGTTGTACATTGGCTGGGGGCGATACTCTTGCTCAGGCGAGATGCCGTGTGCGCCCATGTAATCCGGGGCCATGTGGTTTGCTGCGCCTGGTATGCCGTGCTGACCGGGCATCTGGTTGCCTGCCGTGGCGGCGGGCACACCTTGGGCTGGTTGCGATTGGGCCGCCGGATTAGGACGCTTGGCATGGGTCGCCTCTTCGCGTGGCACGATGTCAATCAAAAAGTCGAACATGTCGCTTTTGGCCAGGGCAGAGGCAATATCGGATCGTTGTAGGGTGCGCCGCTTGTTCTCCTCGGCGTGGATCCAGGCACGCATTGTCAGCTCGGTGATGAAGATATCACAGCCCTTGGCGAAGAGAATGGGGGCCTCGGCCGAGATCATTTTAACTTCTGGGTCGGCCTTCATTACTTTCTTGATACGCGCCAAGGGTAGCTGGTGCAATTTGTAGTCGTGCGATTCGGTCTCTAGCTGGTTGATGGTTTGTTGCCAGTAGGTGGTTAGGATATCCTTGTACTGGCCGTGTAAGCCCTGGTGGACGTTGGCCCAGGGACCTGTGTAGAGCTCGGCGGGTGCAAAGCCGGAATTGGCGAGCTGTGCAGATGATGCTGTTAGTCGGGAAAAGCAAAGGAGGCAAGGGAGAGATGAGCGGCGAGTATCACTCGATTGCCAGTGTTAAAAGGGCAGAGAGAAGGGGAAGAGGCGGCACCTGGTTAGGTGGGACTTACAGCAGCACTAGCACCTAGAAGGAGAGATGGTTAGCGACGTCGCACGAAATGAAGGCAGGTCGCGACAAGATGATACATGCACATACCATAATGGCCTCCATGACGTGTATCGTACTCAACCGGGCTTCCTGCGGCGCCGGTTCCTGCAGCCCCGCCTGCTGCTCGTGATGATTGCGGGTGATTTGAGGATGACTGGTCCATGACTGCAGATGCGGAGCTCAAAAGAGCACGAGCAAACAAACAACCAGCTCCTCAATGTAGCTTCAATGGATGGAACAGCTCAAATCAGGTTGGGCCAGAACCGGGCGGACAATGCAGGCAAATGACAGAACTCGAGCTTTTACTACTATGTTATTGTCGGCGATGCGCGCACACAACCGTACTACAGCCGATGTCGCTTATTAGCAGCTGCTGAAGTAGCACGTTTCGCGTGATGCTACGGGTAGGTAGTATTCTCGAGGGCCCGACCGAGAGAGCTTTCGCGAACTGTACGTGTCTCCCGCGTCGAATCCCCTTTTCCCCGAAAGAGCAACAGCCACACGACACACAAGGTATCACCTTAATAACGGGCGCGGACGTCGTCGATAGCGAGTGATAGGGTGCGAATATTGATGTGCGCCCAACAATGATTGTCGCCAGCAGCAGACGAGTGTGTGCGTGTATTGTGTTTGAGGTTTTGGATGGGCGGCTGTTTCTCGCACCTGTCTTGGCTGGTGTGCAGGGCAACACAATAAGAAGCGTGAGAGCTGGTGTCGCTGTTGCGCGCGTCGCCAGGATGTGTATGTTATGTCGTGTAGGACGCAGGTAGAGTGATGTAACGAATAAGCTTCTACTGGGACTAGTATCGAGGCTTTCGAGGGACGGATTGGTAGGATTGATTGGCTGGAAGGAGGGGTTGGGGGACGGGAGCCACTGGAGGATTTTCGGGCCTGTGTGATGATGGGGGACGGATGGATGGATGGGTGGACGGGGTGAGCAGCAACAGCAGTGGTCAGTGGTCTTCTTTATTTTTAGCTGGTGCCGAGGCGTGCGAACGGGCCAATCTGATTTTTGGCCTTTTTCCCCCGCTACTCCTCTAAGCTCTTCAACTCTTCCCTCTTTCGTTCTGATACGTGCGAATTCTGCTCGTCTGTTGGCTGGTCCCGAGTTTTTTTGGCTGGCACTGTACCGTCGCGACGGCTCGTTCCGAACGAGATCGCGAATATGAAACAGCTCTCAAGCCCAATCAACCCTGTTGTTGCACAAGCTTTCTTTGTCTCTTTTTCTCTGTCTCTTTCTACCCAGTGTTTCCCTTCTCTGAAATTCTTGGATGAAATATAGTCAACCCGATTAACACTATATTTCTCTTTAGCTTTGCGACAACTCCCAGCGGTGACGCAAGACTCCTGGATGGGTCTTGAAGGGCCCAATAGGCAGGTCTCCGAAACGTGGGTTGTGGAAGAAAAAGGACTTGATCCGCAGCGTCGGTCAAGCAATGGGCATTGAGCAATGACGTGAAGTGGGTTTTATGTATGTCAATGAGAGGCGAAGATGCAGGGACGGAGGGATCCTCGATGCACTCTTATTACAGCACAGTGAGTAGGCTGACAGCTGACGACTGAGTGGGTGTGGGAGGTATGCGCTGGCAATATGGTTGGGCAGAAACGCATCGTCTATCCCGTCACTTGAATGATCTGATGGCAATACTACGCCGCACATGTAAGTTAGGTCTACATGATGCATGCTGTTCACACGCATGCTCCTTGCTAGCTTAGGACTATCTACTCTAGCCTCAACGATGATGATGCAAGGCCGCCAAGGCCACCTACATTGGACCGCCTGTGTCCTGTATCTCTGCAAGCCATCGCTCATCTACATCATTTAGACCTTTTTTTCCCTTCTTTTTTTGGTATTATGTTACGTCTCTACCTAGGTGTAGGGTGCACGGAGGCAACGTGAGGCAGGAACCCAGGGTTCCGTTAGCAACACAGCCTCACGGGCGTAAGCGCCTACTTCGTAGGTAGTCATTGGGCATCGATAAAAGAACTTGTGATAATCTATATGCTTTGTTCGACTAGACATAGGTGACGTGATGGGGCTGTTCTCCACGCCCAAGCCCAGCTCTTTCGACTAGCGTTTTGGTGTTTGAGCTTAGGAAGATGCCCAATCAATACTTACTGTGGGTGGGTCGAATGCTCGCTTTCCAGCGAAGCCACAGTCAGATTAAACACAGCCACATGGCTATCGGTGCATCAAGCCACAGTGGGGGAAAACAGGTCTCCATCTAAGAAATTCTTGTTCCTGGTGAGAAATTGAATCTTTTAACCCTAGAACAACTTGACAGAACAGCGACTCGCCTGTGCCCAAACTCACCATGGCCGACGCTGCAGTTAGCTTGTCTGATGCACAGATCGATGAGCTTCTGAATCAGGCAGAGACAAGATTATTATCAAAGCAACAGCAAGGACAGCATAGCACCAGCACCATCGCCCACATTAACACTGATGTCGTTACCAACGCCCCAACCAAGACACTCGCTGCGAAGTCAGGCTCTTCAGCCTCTAACATCAAAAAGGGGCAGCAAATATCTGTCAGAGTCCCTCAAGTTCGAAAATCCAAGAAGGAAATGGTATGTCCGTACTTTGATACTGTTATTTTAATGCCTTGCTTCCCTGATGAAAATTATCCCAAATTAATTGAAGCGAAGACTACTCCCGTTATGGGTAATGTCTTCGCGCCAGAATGATCTCTATATATCATAGGTAAGTTCTACACCATTTCGAGCACCCACCCATTTGGTTCAACATAGCTAACTGGAATCTAGTTACGCTGATTACGCTGCACATATTTTCTATCTAATGTTGTCGTTGTGTTGTGGCCACAAGCTGACAGACATCTCAAGAAAGCAGAAAATGAGGCAAATGCCGGTGCCCAGTATGCCGACATAATTTACGATACCTGTATTTGATATACGATGACTAATCTTTCTTAGGTGGTTCAACCTGCCTGCTACTGACTTGACGCCCCAACTCCGTCGAGATTTGCAACTTTTAAAGATGTAAAGTGTTGTTGTCACCTCGAAAGCAAATTTTCGTTAACCCGAGCACTAGGCGAGACGTGCTAGATCCTAAGAGACAGTATGTCGACCAAAATATTAAGCCCTGAGACCTACTTCGACTTGTTACTAATTCTGTTTCTAGCTATAAAAAGGATAGCACTCGACCCATTCCCGCTTTTTCGGCAGTAGGAACCATTTTGCCGGGACCGACCGATTATTTCAACGCTCGCATGACAAAGAAGGAGAGAAAGCGGACTCTACTAGAAGATGTCTTGGAGACTGAAGATTCGACAAGACGATTCAAGAGCAAGTACGGCGAAATCCAAGCTGTAAAAACAAGTGGCAAGAAGGGACATTACAAGAAGACGATGCAGAAGAGATACGGCCGTAACTACAAGGGATGAGCTTCCCTTGTAGCAAGGTAAACTATCTTGGGGTTATGGGAACACGTTCCATATCTTTCCCATGCATCACATCGATCGGTTAGGTCTACTGACTCATTGCTGGGGTGCAAAAACTCAAACTGTTCCGATTACTAAGCCTTATTTTTACTGGCTTAGTGGCCTGGCCTTGAGTACTAGTGGGAAACAAACGGCTTCAGCGGCCAACCACTCAGACATGGCAGCCCACTGCTAAGGGCACCACGCGCCACGGAAAGCGCAATCGGATGCTTCACTACCGCTCAGCATGAGTGAGCAGCTATTAGCTCATGGGTTAGGTGACTGCCTGCTTCGTGTATGGACAGCTTATACGCAAACGATCACAGGTACATGCACTACTTTCAGGCCATAAGTAGAACACCTGTTCGTTGCCAAACAGCAGGAATGGTTAGTTGTCATAAGTAAGCACCACGGTACAGCCAATCACTTGTACCAGTCTTATGAAGGAGCATCTCAGAGTATTTGGTGCCTCGACTTCGCTCGAGCATAAACGACTAAAGATAGTCGAATATGTACCTTAGTACGCAGGTGGTCTCATCAAGGGAACCGAAGCACCGTAGGCTTGAGCACACTTTAGGTATAGCCATAATGATTGAGCTACATTACTCGCCTAGTAGCTCATGAATAAAATCAATTACCCGAAGCTACAATGACTGTTAACAGTAAGACATAAATAGCCAATCCACAACTATTTACATCTTATCCTATTCAACACCTGGACGCGAAGGCCAGATTGTTGACTGTAAGTACCTTCAATTTAGAGGTAAGTGAACAGAACCATAAAAAAATATAGATAGATATATGTATCAAAGCATGGTAAAGGTGGGAATTGCTAGCGTAGATGTTGAGTTGGCTTTCGCCTGAAACCGTAGTACGGAGATGTTCGGTCTGGAGTGATAAGAACTTTGTTGAGAATGATGCTGCAGCTCAACCATGTTTGCTAGCTCAATATATTGTTCAGATCGTACGGGAACGCCACTCTGGTATCTTTCCTCACAAGGAGAGTAGATCTATAAATAAAATCGACTTTCTACTACACATCCTCAGTTCTTCTAGTCCATCCTGATGATAACTTTGGAGAAATGCTTCTGAGCCTTGAGCCTTTCATACGCAGAGTCGGCCTGCTCAAGCTTGAACTCGACATCGTCAACGGCGATCTGGACCTTCTTCTCCTCTACAAATGCCACCAGATCCCGCAGCATATCTCGCGTGCCGAGCAATATCCCCCGCACGACGCAGATCTGCCATATCGCGCCCATGATGTCGACGGGCGTCTCCCCCTCGCCCGTGAGCCCGCCCAAAAGCCCCGATATTGTGACTAGCCCGTCCCGACGGACCGCCTTCAGGGACTCGGGCAGCGTCGTCGGACCGGCGACGTCAACGACATGGTCCACGCCCCGACCACCAGGCGTGAGCGCCTTGGCCTTCTCGCCCCAGTCTGGCGTCGTGCGGTAGTTCAGCACGTGGGAGGCGCCCAAGGCTCGCAGGCGCTCGGCCTTGGCGTCCGAGCTGGTTGTGGCGATCACGGTGGCGCCGACCGCGAGGGCGATCTGTGAGAATTGTTAGTGTCCCTTGGTTAAGTGAAGTCCACTTATTGGCCGGGAAGTATGTCTCTGAGAGAATGTTGCAGATGAGAGAAACATAACCAAACCCGAAGAGGATACGGAAATCGGGGCGTCATACTTGCAGAGCAGCAATGCTCACGCCGCCCGTCCCTTGCACGAGGACCCAGTCGCCCTGCTTGACCTTGCGGCCCTCGCACCCCATGAGCGCATTCCATGCCGTCAGACCCGAGCACGTCAGCGTCGCCGCCTGGGCATGGCTTAGACTGGGCGGTTTGGGTACGAGCGCGCCGTGGTAGAAGACGCCGCGCCGGCATAGCGTGCCGTGGGTCTGCCCTCCCAAGCCCCCGGTGATTTCGTCGTATCCCGGGAGGACATCGTCCGCAATGTGCGGAGCCATGTGTGTTACAACTATTGGCAAACACGAAGTCAGCACAATGTGTCTATTTTCCTGAAGAGACTCCAATCTCACTCACCGTCGACTCCGGGTTTCAAGTCCGGTCGGGCGGACGCAACACCGGACCCAATGGCTATGATCCGGCCTGACCCGTCGGAGCCCGGAATCAACGAAGGGATTATTGGGAGCCGCATCGGTCCGCCAGCCGTGCCCTACGAGCTGGATGAGCATCCGCACAGTAATGAGCGACTAGGAGTGGGGGTTTTGAGTTGGTGATGCAAGACCGTACTAACCTTAGTAATGACGAGGTCCCGGTAGTTCAGAGACGCGGCACGGAGCTCGACTAGGGCTTCGTTCGGGCCGAGATCCTGCTCCGACTTTGTAGCTTTTGCGTCATACTGGAGTGAACCAAGTCCATTTTGAGACGGGAGCGTCCATTGACCCGTACTCTGAGTTGTCATGTTTTCTCAAAACCTGTAGCTGAACAAAGTCCTTGATTAGAGAACAGTTCAGTGTGACGATGCACGCGGGGAATTTCTCTCCGATAGTAAGCGTCAAGATATAAGACTGTCGTACGGAAATACGATGAGCGACGGATATATGGGTGTTATACCCGCTAATGCCTCCAAAGAACTACTCCGTCAGCACTCCACTTCACCGAAAATGCGTTAGAGTCGGGACGTAGTGTGGAGCCGGGCTCCGTGTTTAAAGTCGTGATAAGGTAGTAACATCCGAAAATCGTTCGTTTTGCACCTTTTGGAATTCAAGTTCTTGTTGACACGACTATCTTGTATCTTCTGGCGAGGCTGATACGCCTTGAACTCGCATACGCACAGCTCGTATAAGTTAATTGGGTTTCTATTCGGTTGATGGGCTACATCTCCAAATAGCTTAATAATCTTACGTGGAAGTTCTGTTGGTCTTTGAGGGTTGAGTTGCAGTATTTAGGAAGCTCAATAACCTTAGGGGTTTCTAGCTGTCCCTTGCGCCATTGAAGCAGGGCACTCAATGAACTAACCTGATGATCTTCATATTACAGGAGCAGCACGGATCTGTATATAAAAGACGAGGTTGTTCATAGGCACACAATCTCATAATCGTTGATATGTAACCTTGGGTAGATAGAATGCAGGTAGTTATTAGTCACCCGGACCTTTAGGTTCATTTTCGCAATATCATTAGACGGATGCAGCGATGCTCGTCTTATATAGTTTTTATGTGACAGGATAGATAAACACCAATTTCAGCCGAACCTACATTGTAGAGGAAGGAAATAGACCTAAATGGGCAATGTTGTTGCGCTATGGTGGTGCATTACATAATCAAGCGACAATTATCCGGGCGACACCCAGCCAGCCACCTTGGTCCGATGGGCAAGCCTCACTCATATGCAACCTGCACGCCTGCCTAGCTAACGCCGTCCAATTACATCAACTTAGCAGGACAACGTCAACAAGTGAATCTGCTCGTGCGAGTGAGGCCAAGATGCTCCCAGGATGAGAAGGTAGCGCAACAATGGAGGCTACGAATCCGACTGCGGGATGGGAGAGGGTCGGCGATCGGTTTTATCGCAAAACCCAGCTGTATACCGCCATCTTCGACCAGGATCTGGATTTGGACAACTATATCGTCGCTGGAGCTCCATATGGCGGTGCTGTAGGTGAGATGCCATCTTTTCTGCGATACCAGTTTTAATCTTTTAAAATTCCTCACCACCCACTCTGTCAAGATTTCTACAGTGATATTTCTTATCCTTACATAAGCAGGATTTGTTGATTCCCATGCACCACTGACGTCACGTAGCAATCTGTCGAGATGAGACTCGGGTTGTGTCTTATAAGCCGAATCAATCGTCAAAGCCCAGCATCGATATCTACAGCTGCGCTGGTAAGCTGCTAAAGAGCATCGCATGGGACAAGGGCTCCATTAAGGGGCTTGGATGGTCTGAAGACGAGAAATTGCTGGTTGTGAGCTATGATGGCACCGTTCGTTGCTATTATAATTTGCAGGGCGACTTTACCCAATTCTCCCTTGGACGCGAGGCGGAGGATTTCGGTGTGAATTCGTGTCGATTCTACGATCATGGCATGGTAGCGCTGTTGACCAACAATGCCCTCATATCCGTATCATCATATGACGAGCCACGGCCGAAGATGCTGGCTACGCCGCCAGAGGGCGAGGTCCATTCGTGGTCTATTGTACCACCAAGCCTCACACAGTCACTATCTGTTGAAGTGCTGTTGAGCATTAGGAAGACCATCTACGTCGTAGAAGCCACCGTTTGCGAAGATCGATTTCTCGACATTGGACCGTTCACTCACATCAGCGTTTCGCCTAATGGCAAGTTTACTGCCCTTTACGCTGTAGATGGTAAAGCCCATGTAGTTACAGCGGATTTTCAAGATCGCCTGAGCGAGTATGATTCTCGGTCTCAACTCACGCCCAAGTACCTTAACTGGTGTGGGAACGATGCCGTCGTCATCGCCTGGGAGGACGAGGTGAACATAATTGGACCCAATAGTGCTATGGCTAGTTTCGTATATGAAGGGCGAGTCCATGTTATCGCTGGTAAGGCACTCAAACGTTCTAATAGCATTATATGCTGACATTTCAGATCATGACGGTGTACGCCTTATTAGCAACGATGTGTGCGATTTCGTCCAAAAGGTGCCCGATGTCACCGATAAGGTCTTTCGATATGGCACCGAATCGCCTGCATCTGTCCTTCTAGACGCAGTGGAGCAGCTCGAGAACCAATCGCCTAAAGCAGACGATAATATTCAGCTTATTAGACCAAATCTCATTGAGGCAGTTGACACATGCGTTGCTGCAGCTGGGCATGAGTTCAGTACCCATTGGCAGAAGCAACTTCTGAAAGCGGCTTCTTTTGGCAAATCAGTTCTCGACATCTATAACAGCGACGAATTCGTGGATATGTGTGAAACATTACGAGTTCTAAATGCTGTTCGCTACTATGAAATTGGATTACCCTTGTCTTACGGACAATACCAGCGTCTCACACCAGAAGGCTTAATACAGAGGCTCATCAATCGACATGAGTATCTCCTTGCCCTGAAAATTGCCGGATATTTGCATCTGCCAACAGACCGCATCTACGTCCACTGGGCCTCTGCGAAAGTACGAATTGGCGTAGAAGACGATGACTCTATTTGTCGAATGATTGTAGAGAAGCTTTCAGGAAAGCCGGGCATATCTTTTGAGATCATCGCTCGTGCAGCTTACGACGAGGGTCGTGGCCGTCTTGCAACCGAGCTTCTTAATCATGAACCACGTGCTGGCCGTCAAGTTCCCCTTCTTTTAAGCATGGAGGAAGATGAGATCGCGCTAGACAAGGCAATCGAGAGTGGCGACTCGGATTTAATGTTCTTTGTGCTTCTACAGCTCAAGAAGAAACTTCCTCTCGCTTCATTCTTCCGAGTCATTAATGCTCGTCCGGCCGCCACAGCTCTTGTCGAGTCTTCTGCTATGTTAGAGAACGATAATGCTCTGCTCAAGGATCTCTACTACCAAGACGATCGTAGAGTAGATGGCGCCGGCGTCTTCATTCAGGAGGCTCTGCAACAACCTGATGCTCGTACATCAGGAGATAAGCTCGCACTTGCTGCTAAGTTGCTGTCTGATTCGAGGGAAAACAACTTTGAGCTGGCGGCTCTCAAGGAGGCAGCCACTCTACTGCGGATGCAGGAAGCTCTGGATCGCGACCTAACGGACTCCTTCAAGGGTCTCAGCGTCAACGAGACGTTGTATAAGTTGATCCACTTAGGCTACCAGAACAAGGCCAAGCGAATCCAAAGCGAGTTCAAGGTGCCGGAGAAAACTGCATGGTGGATTCGGTAAGTAGTGACTGGTTACAGCACAAGTCTTTGTGGCATAGTACTAATACTGAATCAGGCTGAGAGCCCTTGTCGCGAAGCGCGATTGGAACGAAGTCGAAGAGGTTGCTAAGAGCAGGAAAAGCCCGATTGGCTGGGAGGTGAGTTTCTTTTTCTCAACCCAGATTATTCCATTTCTTTTCAGATGAGACCTTCTAACTATCGCTTCAAAGCCGTTCTTCAATCTGATATTACAGGCGGGCAACGCCCGCTTGGCAGCACTCTTCATCCCGAAATGCACGAACCTGGAGCCAGGAGCGGCGATCGCAATGTACGAGAAGTGCGGCATGCGCGTTAAGGCCGCGGAGGAGGCCGTCAAGGTCAAGGATGCAGACGCGTGGGTACGCCTCTTGGAGGCCGCGGGTAAGAATACCACAGAAGGACGAGACATCGAGCGATTAGGGGCGCAAGTGTTTAAGAAGTAGGTTGTCTATCGTACGACTTAGCATGCCACGGGAATTGCTCTTTGGTATGGTATAGTCCGTAGAGGCGGAAGAGACCCCCAAGGCAGATATCTTCATTGCATTGATTACGCAGCAAGTTCAAATTTATATAGCGACATGACACATAATTGACCCAGACACTTGCACGACCCAGGTCTTTAATACCTATAATTCAAGATTTCATAAGAAAGCTTTTTTTGGCCATACCGTATACCGATGTCTATTTGAACAAATGCCAGACACATCCCAACACGCATACGTGATGACAAATCCACTGATCAGCTAAAACGTCGTGACCCTTCCTACACCTCAAGGCCAATTCAAATGAACAGCATTCAAACCTCGCATTAACCCGTAACAGTGCGTGCTATTTGCAACTCGTGTCTCATACTCCTACTTTTAGATGATTTGTTTCATCTGAACAAGGGTGTGTGTGTATTCTTGGATGAGATCTATGCATGAAGAACGTAGGGTTGGGAAAAGTCAGATAGAAAGTTGGAAAGTAGCCGGACAATTTCCATATTCGTCAAAGGCGGGGTATCCAGTCGAAGCTGTTGCTGCCTAGCATAGCGTCAGATTCTGACGCACAGAGGAAATGCGCCCACGTTCCCAGCAGTATCGGTTCAAGGTTCAAGAACAGGTCGTCGCAATAGGAAGGTAGCAAGTGAAGATCAGAGAGAAGTTTTCGTATTGGTAAGGCCAACATTAAACGCCAGCGGGAACCCTTTCGAGAGCCTGGGCAGCGATAAACCCGATTTTATACAGACCTAACGCCATGTTCAGACGCGGTTCTGGCGTCGGCCCTTTGCCGGTACAGTGGTCCAGCCATCTGGATCCCGGGGTGGGAGGGCCTCGGCGTCGGAGGTAGTAGATGCTGCTTGGGTAGGTTGCTGCGAGGCCGCAGCAACAGCAGAAGGGCTTCCATTAGCGCGAGGGTTTCTGCCTTCATAGTTGCCTCGAGGACCACGAGGAGCACCACCGCGTCCTCGAGCATCTCCACGGCCGCGTGGAGCATTTACATATCCGCCGCGTCCCTGTCGCTGCTCTCCCGATGATGTCCTCCAGTTGCCACTCTCTACAGCTCGCGACTTGGGGTTCTGAACGTTATCTTTGGGTCTTGTCGCCAGTTTCTGCTCCCCGGCGACTTCGTCCTCAGCATTCTCAGCTGTTATTTCCTTAGACTCTACAGGCGCCTCCGGTTTCTCCTCCGGCGCCTCTGTCTTGGCTGCTTCGGCTTGGGCTTGGGCTTGGGCTTCAGCAACCGCTTTCTCAGCAGCCTCTTTCGCCGCAGCTTCTTTGGCTAAACGACGGTCTTCTTTTGCCTTCTCGTCAGCCTCTTTCTTCTCTTTCAAGAGCTGCTCTCGCTTGACAACAATCTCGCGTTCCTTTGCTGCGGTATCAATAGGACGAGCAGCGCCGAACGGGCTTGCCTTCGCATCTCCACCTGCGGACGATAAGCCTGGTGACGTGATATCCGGAGCTTCAGAAACAGTCCGCTTGCTAAGTTGGAGTCGTGGACGACCACTAGGGGCAGTAGCTGCAGAACCTGGACCAGCTGGCGAAGGAGGTGCTTCGCTTCCTTCACGAGATTGCTCAGGGGACTTGACTGGAGCATCGGGACGCATGTTACTACGCCATTGATTATCGAGTTCCGCGGCTGTGGGAGCCCGTTCTGCCCGCTCAGCCCGCTCCGGGCGTTCTGGGCGCTCAGTTCGCTCTTTGAATTCTCTAGGTGGTCGGGAACCCTCCTGTCGTCCTTCACCCCAGGTTGCAGGTGAAACCTTTCGATCTTTTCGGAAAGACTCTCCACGGTTGGCATCACTTACTCGGGGGCGACTACCGTCGCGTGACATAGAGCGCTCAGGCTGCGGGAGAGGAGATAGGGGGCCACGGCGCTCCCAGTTCCCAAAGTCTCGCACTTTGCCATCCTCTGTTGGACCTTCACGGAAACTGGGGGCACGGCGCTCACCAAAGTCATTGGGACGTCGATCGTTGCTTCGAGAAGGAGCATCCGCTAGAGGACCCTTGCGCTCCCAACTAACTAGGTCTCGAGCCGAGTCACCACCACGGTCCCCACGATCTTTAGCTGAGATACGGTCAGTTAATCGAGCTACTGGAATCGAGGCGAAAATAATAACATACGAGGATCAGCAATTCTGACTTTGATGGTTCGTCCTTGGAAGCTTGTTCCATCAAGCGTTAATGCCTTCTTGAGACCATCAAGAGTGGCAAATTCGGCGTAGGCAAATCCTTTAGGCCGCTGCTCAATTTTATCTTCGATGATGCGAACACTGCTGATCTCACAGTCGCTGAACAAATCAGTGACACTCTCGCTAGTTGCCTCGTAAGAGAGATTTCCGAGATGGGCGGTGTAGGGCGGCTTTGTGGGAAGTTGCGTAGGGAACGAGTCACGAGGAGGATAGCCTACAAGGTAAATTGTATCAATAATGAGCCTCGAGAGATCAAGAAACAAAGAGCAGGGATGGGGAATATGATGACGCACCTCGGTCATTGCTGCTGGAACCGTAGCCGGAGTAGCTAGAGTACCCAGCCTTGCGGTCGACAGTTGAAGGGGGCAAAGGCTGTGAGCCTAGTCATTGCTCGTTAGAAGAAGGTCCACAGATATCCAATCTGTTTCAACATACCGACAACGTCCTCGACTTCGTCAGCCCAGGATCCACCATATTCTGTATCATGTTAGACGTATGTCACTAAGCGCTGCGCCAATCAGGGCGGATGGCAAGGAGCCAGAGGGACTGACTCTCTTCATTCAAGAAGGCCCCGAGGGACATCTTCTGCTGCTCCTTCTTCTTAGGCGCTAAAGACGACAAATATCAGTATAGGAGCCAGGCAAGGCAGGATAGAGTGCGACAACGAACCCATGATTGCGGTGTTGTGAGGCTACGCGCAACGCTATGTAGAGAGAGGTGGCGCGGGTCGGGAATTAAGTGCCGAAGACTGAATGGGAGTTAGTCCCTGGGAGAGGCGATGGCCAAGTGGAAATGTGAAGTCTAAATAGACACAAATATCGTCGCCAATCTCGCAAGAGGATGGGTCGATTGGCAGGCGATAGGATCTCGAAGATTGTCTCCGAGAGGGTCTGGCAAGGGGAGACACTTGCTTGTTCAGAAGAAAAATTTAATCGCTAGAAGAGGGCAATTTTGGGTGCTGGACAATTGGGAGGTCGTGGTGGGGGGCCGCTTGGGCCAATTCCGGTTAGATCGGCAGTACCCAGGCGTCTACAAATATTGTGTACTAATACGCTCGTACAGGTGTAAAGCTAGCTGACCTGTAGCATACATATACCACAAGTCTCATACTGCTTGTGCTTACCTCTACATAGTGCAGGCAGATGTGTACCTACCAGTCATGTATGTACGTACACACATGATATATGGCATGTACCTGTACTAAGGTGATTAGCTGTGTGCCCTCAATCATAGTTGTTCCCAGATTTACCGCAGGGATATCTTCCTAGATGGACAGTCCTCAAAGGTCCTTTCAATATGGGCAGCTATCTTAGATATGCAGTATTTAGTTCACTGAAAAAAACGTGGGCAATAATTGGCTGGCCTTTAGTGGTTTGATTGACGATTCCAGTGTGCCAAGCCTTATCAGCGGCATTATTACTGTACAAAGTGGTCAAAGATGTTGGTACCTCTCCTCTTCAGTGGATTCCATCTCTTCCACTTGATCCGCCGGATCCAATATAGGTAGCCCGGAAGACGTGCAGGGATTCAATAGCGCGCGGGCCATTGCGAACCGCGTCAACCCTCGATGAACGGGTTTTCCTCACTATCAACCCGTATTGCATCTATATCGTTGTTCGTAGCTTAAATAGTTACGGAGCTTCATCACTATTTTTGAAGGGAATATTCAGTCACATCTAATTTCATTGAATCCCAGCTAGTGCGACCTCTTCTGCTTGCATCACGTACCATCTTTTACTCGTCCGGCTTGACCAGAATGGCTCCTTGGTCGTTGTGGTCACAATCCCCTTCTCAACCACCACCGCCTGCTCCCAAGACAAGCAGTCCTCCTTCCGGGCTAACCCAAGCTCCGCCTCCAGCTCCGACTCCGGATTTCAGGGCCGATGATGCCCATTATGAGGATATGCCGTCCTCTTCCGAGTTATGGCAGATAGGGGCCAAGTCTCTTCAAACCGGCGCCGTCACTGGTCAGCGTTGCCTCCCCAGCCGCCTTCTTCTCACTAACATGTCTTGGGTAGGTGGAATTGGTACGCTCGTCGGCGCTGGTTCTGGGATTGTGCGCTCCGCACCCCCGACTCTTTTTGCCCTGTTCGCTGGCGTCCAATGGTTTGCTCTAGGCTCCAGTTATATAGGTAAGATTGATAGTATTCTTGCCTCTAGTGGCGCGTGCTAAACTGTGTCAGCTTCGAGGAGTCTCCTCTGCCACGCATGGGGAGGCGAAGAGAACATGAACTCCTCAGACATGGTCAAAGCCAGCGGAGTGGCTGGTAGTGTTTCTGGGATGGTTGGCGGTATGATCCGTGGGTTATCCCTCTCATTTTATTATTATTATTATATTAAAATATATCTTACCATTCTCAGGAGGTCCGAGAAATATTATACCTGGAATGGTCTTCTTTGGTACCCTGGGAGCTGCCAGCTCCTACGTATCTCAAAGGTTTCGACCCACCGGATCGAAACCCAAGACCAGCTGGCTCGACTCAAAATGGAGTCCTATGCAACGATTGTCTGATAAGGACTATATGGAAAAGATAGAAGAGAAGATTCTTCGACTCGATGCCGAGATTGCTATCATTGACGAGAGCATTGCGTCTCTGAAGGGATCGTTACAGTCACCAGCCAATTCTACGGAGCCTATGGCCACAACGAAATGAAGAACATATATGGATTTTCAGGCTAATGGACGCCCTACTCCTTCTTGCTTATGGTCGACTTTCAAAGAATTACAGCTAGGCAATTATACCGCGTCCGGGCCGTTCCTGTAATAGGATTCTTCAGCTTCACGGACCATTATATGTCCTTCTACCATACGGTTGCACAAGCGATAGAATGAACAAGCTTTCAGTGTACCAGTTATACATTAGCTGTGAAGAAGTTCGGTTCATGTACCAACGCATGGTTATCTTATTAGATGTAAAACACGACTTCGCATATGTATAACCTATTGCCATGGTGGGTTTAGAAGCTGTACGAGAACAAAAGCTTGCCATTATTTAGGTCAGGGTCACCAGACCTCTGGCTTGGGAAAAACTGGCACACTAAGAATATAGAGATACATTCCGGATGAAAAGTATATGTGTATGTTTATATAAATCGCATTTTAAAGTCAAGCCATGCTCACAGTGCTCCCCCCAAAGCCACCAGCAGCTTCACCATGAGCAACAATCGAGGACCATGGTCATCCGCTAAACCCCTGCATTGGAGTTAAGGAATAACGAATCAGTCGTGAGAATTGAGAGTTTTGGGCCAATCCCCCGCTTGTAGGAACGTTTGTTAATGCAGGGGCAGGCAACCTACGTCACCAAACGTTCCCCACATATGATCCAATGCCGGACCATGTAAATGGCTTCTTTTCCAACGCCAATCCATTCATCGCCGACAGATAAGTTCAATCAGATCCATACAACAATCGCTGCGAATTAGACTACTAATACCGTACATCGAATATTACCGCTTTCGGCGAGACTAGTACTACCATACATAAAGTAAAATGACCGACTCGCACGAGGGCCACTCCTCACACATTGAGCAATCGCCCCTAGACTCGCATCAGCACGGGCAAACCCAGTAAGCTTTTCTCCACTCTTCGCATGGTTTTATTTCCTCAGTCACGGCGCCGACCAGCCGCCAAAACCGTTCCCGAAGTGATCCTTGCATGATTCCGATTATTCGCACACGGCGCGATTCCTACCACGCTCCAAGAAATGAATGGCTAATCTTGGGCCCTTCGCAAAACAGAAACATCATCGACGAGCAAAAGCCCAACCATGGCAGTACTACACAGCCCGATCTAGGCTCTCGTCTGGAAGCCCCCGATGAGGCTGTCAAGGACCAGGTTGACGGCGCTGTCGCCAACGGGCCCAAGAAAGCAGATCAGTGGAGCGGAGGGCGCGTCCAGGTCGGCGAGACGGGAGATTTACATGATCTAGCAGCTCGACGACAGTCCTAAGTATTTGGGTAATGGTCGACTGGTAAATGGTGGGACTCAGATGAGAGAACCCAAGATGTCGGTTATTACAAAGAGGCTTTATATGTTAGTATACGATAACATGGGAGTCAGGAGGAATGCGTAGGTATGGTTGCAAGGGTTTGTACGGTCCCATGTCTCCGGTCTTCAGCGATTGCTTTCGTATTTGTTACTTCACGAGTCAGTAATCTATACTATTGTCTCTAATTCATACCCCTACTTTCATCTAGCGTCCTCTACAGTCTTCTATGAAGCAAACTTCTACGATGATGTGTTCTTATTCAGCCATCTTCTCATGACTATACCATATTCTGAGCCAAGCCATACAGCTGCCCTGATATGTTGTTTCTTTCTGCGCAAATGCCCTATCACAAAGTAGTAGAAGTACGGCGGCCCTAGTTGTAATTATCAGTTTACTCCGTACCCACTTCATCCTTCTTGCAACATCTCTTTAGAAAAGAAATAGGAGGGTAGTTATATTGCGGTCGGCATAGGATGAATAAAGGGTCTCCTATGTATCGAGTTGATAAGCCCGGGTGAATGCTTGTCTATATACATTATTCCCCATCTACCAGAGATAAAAAATAATTATAGACGCTGTTTGCTACATATTGGTATGTTGTTATAATGAATAACATATCTCAAATTCTAACTAAGTAAATGAGTGGGGTGCCCAACATCTGCGAATAAGTGAACATGGTCAGGTGTCTATGTTTGAGTGTTACTAGGTATTCGTTGTATTCAATCGGCTAGATATTTCGGAACAGAAATGGGAAGCGTAGATACCATCTGTTCCAACTCCCACATTGCATCGACTTAGGTTAGCCTCTGTACTGAAATTTTACAAAAAGGTTGCGTCTTTGTTCGTGTCACCTTTAATACTAACACGCTAGCTCGAGACTCCAAATCGGAACTTAGGACAAGACACGATTAGGTCATACAAAATAATAAAAAAGCACTTCAAGGCGATTTCTACAAGATGTTTCGAGTTTACCTGAATATAATAGCACTGAATCTTACAAACAACTCTAGAACTGACATAAATCACCTCACACCTATGTAGTTGCCTACAATATGCTAACAACTTCTAAGCTAAGTTATGTGCCATATTTCGGTATGGCTTATCATACTTGATGTGTGTTACACCAGTAGTCAAAATTTCTCTAATCGTTATAGAACGTATTTTTCTTATAAACAAGTTGGTAAAGTTGGAATACGAATGCATTTTGTAGTCAAATCGACTAGCAAGATATTCTCTTAGCATTATAGTTTGCTTGTTACTTTCATTACCGACCTTCTTCTAAAGGATGAAATGAGTGCACCTGTATTGTGTTACAGAGAGCTTGGGATCAAGTGGCCACGGCCTCCTTTTCTTTCCCTTTTTTTCTCTTTTTCTCTCAACGCTACCTTAGCGGTACATCTTCTAATTTGTGCGACTTGAGAGAGATATCTCCTTCTTCAGGCATACGGCAACTTAGCTATATTTATATACGTGCGCCTTACGGAATGGATATCAATTAAGATTTCCATTGAGAGTTCTATTGCATTATCGTTTACTCGGTAGATTCCGATGCCACAGCTCATCCAATATCTTGCCGTTTTCCGTGAACCGAACGATTTTAGATGTGCAAGACACTTTGTTGTAGTTTATATGGTATACAGTTTCTTACTCCAGGAGCTATTTAGCAATTATACACCAACAATCTCCACAAAACATACACTTTCGCTTTGTATGGAGCTTCTGTGTATGCAGTAAACACATTGTGAAATAAGACCCTAGCCTGCCAGCTAGTCTAATGGCCAATTCCGTGCGGCTGCGTACACCACCAATATATGCACAGAATAGATCTTGCATCTCTAATCAAGTGATATATTCGGTCTGAACTAGGAAAAAATCAGCTTGTTGTGACTCGAATGTCATGTTGGCTACATGTTTCCCTTGTCCATGTTGCTTGTATATAGGCTGAGGAATAAGGTATAGAGTCATGCATCATTACGCGGATGTTACTGTTAACTAATCCCTGTTCGTGTGGCTCGGAAGAATTCCCACTGAGACGACTGCAACTTCAACCCCAACTGCAACCCCCAGGTCAGTAAGATCTGCCCTGATAGTCACCTTCCGTAATTTTCCACTTAACAACTGATTTCCACCTTGGTGCCTCGGTACATGAATGACACAAAATAAACCAGACCGGCCACGTCCATCCCCTCTCCAGTGGATTGGGGGAGAAACTTGGAGCGAATCCGTTGCCCATCGGGAATGAGTACAACCGACGGAGCATCTCTGCCGCAGACCAATCTAATCGAGGAAAACGTTGAGAAAATGTTAGTCGATTGTCCGTTGCTACAAACTTCAGGGGTCATGATGTAGTGCAAGGTGTACCTATATAATGGCCCTTCAGCGCCAAGAAACGATCAGATCCATCAGAAAGAGCGCATAACGTCGACTCGCCCTCGTCTCGCTCAAATCATGCATAGTCCAAAGTACCTATTCTCTGTCGCCGTCGCATCCAGCTGGGCATGCGGCGTGTCGGCCGTAGCGTTCGCGGGGGCCGTTGGCTTCGGCGCCATCGCGACGGGAGGCACCGGTGGAACGACCGTACACGTCACTAGCCTGGCTGACTCGGGCACCGGCTCGTTTCGCGATGCCGTCAGCGGTTCGAACCGCATCGTCGTCTTTGACGTTGGCGGTTACATCCAGCTGGCGTCGCCCGTGTCCCTCTCCAGCCACATCACCATCGACGGAACCACGGCGCCGGGCGGCGGGATCGGCATCATGGGGGGCGAGTTGTCTGCTAGCAACAAAAATAATATTATCATTCGTAACATACGGATACGCCAGGGCACGCTAGATGACGACACGGGGAAGAGCGCCTTCAATATGGGCGAAGCCTCTAATGTCATCTTAGACCACTGCTCGTTTGCGTACGGCCAATGGGACAGCATCGACGCCGTAGGTGCTGTTAATATTACCGTGTCGAACTCGATAATCGCGTTCCCGATCTACCAGCAGTTCGGCGCGCACGTGGAGAAGGGGCCTTCGACTTTCTATGGCAACCTGTGGGTGAGCGCGCATAACCGGCAGCCGCTAGTAAGTAGTATCTAGAGTTGTTGTTTTCTTGTTTTGGCTATTCCTCGAAGGATAATTTGCACGTTCGCGCTAGATCTCTGTCCTAGGAGTTATGTGTTCTTCCGAAGCCCTTTTAAGACTCTGCTTAAAAGAGAAATTACTGACTTCAGACATTAAAGTCCAAAGACAATACGCAGTACGTCAACAACGTCATCTACAACTACCAGGCCGCATATACGGCGGCTAACACCGGCGGGATCTTCTCTCACGACATTATTAACAACTACTTCATCGCGGGTCCAAGCACTACGAGCCCTAGTGACCTGTACTTCCAAATGAACGCGGGCCAGAGCGTCTACGCGTCTGGGAACTACCTCGACAGCAACAAAGACGGCTTGCTAAATGGCGCGCTGGACAACACTGTTGGGAGCGCAACCGTGTTGAGTAAGCCCTGGCAAAGCACCTCGCAGGGTCTGGCCACATGGACCGCGGCGCAAGCTTATACGTCGGTGC
The DNA here is from genome assembly GCA_025201745.1 of Xylariaceae sp. FL1651. Classification (NCBI taxonomy): domain Eukaryota; kingdom Fungi; phylum Ascomycota; class Sordariomycetes; order Xylariales; family Xylariaceae; species Xylariaceae sp. FL1651. The sequence continues at coordinate 1,466,796 of MU624230.1, forward strand.
TTGCGGGCGCGGGCGCGCAGCCTCGGGACGAGGTCGACGCCTTTGCCGTCGCGAGTGTTCGGTCGCTAGGGAAGAGCGGCACGCTGTATAAGAGTCAGAGTAGCACGGGGCTCTCAAATGGTGGTTATGGCACGATAGCTGGCTAAGAGACTTACACAGATAGATAATACCATCTAGCGGCCGTCTTATCTGAGACAACATAGGCTCATATACAGTCTCATTCACTCCTTCTTTTTTTTTGAGTGTCGCATATTTGTCTATCGTTGAAAGGACGCTCGGGAAGTTGTATCTTTCGACGTTGGAACATTTTGCCCTAGGAACTTGAAACAAATCTTGCTAAAAGCGAAGATTATAAGAACGAGGATTCCTGAGATGAATTATTAAATATTGAAGTGGCAAACTGCCTATAATTTTCCTTTAAGAATAATTAAAGCAATTAATTTGAAAACCTTGGCCTGTACCACGATCTGCACACCTACCTTAGGTTCCAGGGCGGCCACCTAGCCAGCCAGCCAGTTAGCTATCTAGCTACTCAACAAGTTAGTTATCCTACTTGACACTAAGCCAGCCATTCCGACTCTTTAACTATCTAACAATCTTGATATGCTTTCGGAGGAGATAGCCATCTGCCACCTAAGAAAGCAGCCACCAGCCGACAAATTGACCGAATTTGTCAAGCAATCCTCTAAAGGGTTCATGTTGTAAGGTTTCTAGAAAATGATTTCCATGGGGTTGGCTTGCTTACCATGATGTCTGCTGTATCTTGTCCTGTCACTGCAGATGATGGGCTTTGGACAGGTGATGACTCCCGAAGGATATTCGTTCAGGATCTAACATTTGTCTTTCTTTGATATGACTGCTACTTGGTGCATGATAGTCCGATCTCGAGTTTGGTGTTAGAGAACGTAAACTCTGTCACTGAGTCTGGTGTCAAATATATTATGGGATACTCGACTGAATCTAGACGTTTTTAGCCCATAGAAGCAGAAATGGAAAGATTTCAAATTGTACAAGAAAGTCTTACGTTAGAGGGATATCTTGTATACTGGGGCTAGTAGCGCAGCTATACCCTGCGCCAAGAAGGGGCAAGCCAGACCTATATCACAGAAGGCGACCAGAGCCTGTTCGGTTTGTACAAATCTCTCAGCGATCTGGTCGCTTTAGAAGCTCGTGCCGCTATTTCGTTGTACAGGCGTTCATATTCGGGAACGGTCTGGTAGTCCTTTTTGTATGCCGCCAGTTGTGCTGGATAGCTGTAAAGGTTCCGTGAATGGGAAAGCCTTGTTAGCACTTCCTATTTCATTACCAGCCAGAATGAGTAACTATTCTACTGTTCCATTTGGCTTACCAGTAGCACGGTTTGAACAAAATCTTCACCATTTGTAAAGCTGCAACTAATGAGAAAAAGATTTACAGCGTTTATATCTAAACTTGCCCTTATGACATAACGATCCTTACATAATTCATACCTTCTTATGTTGATTTCTGCTCCGTTCAGGGAGTATCATGAATCTGCACGTTCCCTACGCACTCATCCTCTGTTCAGTAATTATCGTTGTCGACATGTTCACTTGGAGTGACCGGACAACTCGAACTGGGAACCAACGACCGCTTGGCCCTCATGCGCGTGTTCATACCGCTTATCCGGCACATAGGTCCTAGTTGTGGCCTCGGTATCTTGACCGTCTAGCTCAAACTTTTCCCTGCCGTCCAGCTCGGGTGCCATACCAGCCAGAACATCAACGGCAACCAACTGTCTTTCACCCAAATTCGCTTGCCTTCGCCGCAAGACAAACCAAACCAAACCTGCGAAACCTGCCAACACACCTAGTCCAATGCCAACTCCGATGCCGACTTTGGACGCCGTCGACAGGCCTCCAGAGTGCGACGATGCTTCGACATGCTGACTAGGTGCTGGTGTTTCACTTGTTGATTCGCCCGTGCCGGTCTTGTCGGCATGGGAGCTGGCTGGTCTGTCGGATTTTTGCCAGTTGAGTTGGTACATGGGCGCGAAAAGGACGATACTAGTCACAGTAGTGTTCCAAACTTCCGCGCCTGCGGTCAATATGTCCACAGTGGGCACCGCAAACCGGGTGTAAGTGGTCGAGGTTTCGTCGCAAATCTGGCCGAGGAAGCTGGTGGAAGACGCTGTAAGAATGCACGTTTGTGCGGTTGAGTCGAAGCCACATAAGTAACTACTATAACCCCCCACAAGAAAGAGCTTGTGTTAGACAGGTGTTTGGTAAAGAAACTCGCTACAAATGCAATAACTATCAAAGGGGTGTTGTTGTGATGCCTCACCTAGGACAACAACCAACGGCGGTTTCTCCAGTCGTCAGGGGAAATTGAGGCTGGAAGTCGTATGAACCCATGTACGTCGCCGAGCATGCGTTGTAATATCCTTCAGGACACACGAGGCCTGGGGAGTAAAATCCCCATCCACTCAAATAGGGGCCAGGAGTGTATGTGGACGTCGACGGCGGCCAGCATTCGGCGTCGTCCGTCGAGACCGTATAGTGTGTGGTAAAGCAGGTTCCAGGTGCACTGCCCAACTCGGAGGACAAGTCAGTCATGATGCACATGTCGCTGGTAAAGCCGCCGCATGCGCGGCCTGCCGCAGCTGTGCATGAGACACCGCTATAGCAGTTCCAGTATGAAGAGAATACGGGGTCATGGCAGGTAGCCGGCTGAGACCACGCCGTGGTCAGAGGCCCGAGACAGTTCATCCGTGACATGGTCGCGTCCAACTCGATGTTACATAGCAAGCTAGAGGAGAGTGGGTAGGCCGCAATGTTCAATATCAATTTCGTTCACGCCTATTCCCCGCTCCCAGCCTCATTTAGTGTAACCCGTGGGCATGTCAGGCCACACCCTGGCCATCGTGTGGGACAATGGCCATTATGTCATAATGGCTGTTAAGTCAAATGATGGTAATTTCCATGGTTATAGGTATGTGCTATCTATGTCCGCGCGCATTAGCGAATGTGGTAATTATGAGGGACTTTGTTTTTAAATGCTACAATTTCTAGTCCTTTAGGCTTCCATATCGGCACTACAAAGCGTATATAATATTAGGCTTCAAGGCCGCCAACACGCTGCTCGCAAATATCATGCTATTAGTTTTACAAAAGGTAGGTAGGTTCCTGGCTTAGGTACATCTCGGTGCCTAGGAATACCGTTGGAATACCATGTATGTTTTGAATACAAGTGGGCAATAATTAGTTACCTCGCGGGTATACAGTAAGCAACCCGAACAACGATAAAACAAACCTCTGACTGTAACTCGCTGAGTTTAAATACCACCATAGGTCCCAAGAACTGCCCAAGTGCCTATATCGTGACAGTTTATTTCTGTAACATGATCATTAAGCTATAACCGGGGCCGAGAGATTAATTTGCGGTTGACTGTATGCCACTTCAAAGGATTCGGAATAAAATCATACATATAAATATCTTAACAATACCTCTGCACTGATACTATTAAAACAGTGCCTATTGAAAACGATCTCTCCTAATCGGTTCTATTGAGTTGGTTTGAGGGCCATAAATGTGAAGGTTCTAACATCGAGGTCGTCGACTGCTATATGCTTGATCGAAAGGCGAAGCATTACTTTTTTAAAAAATACGCAGTACCTTTAGGGTCAATTCTGACTTTTTTTTAACCCTACTCCTTTGTGCATATGGTAGTGTCGTTCCCTAATTAGACAAACCACCCTTTAGAATATGTATAACTTTTTCTTAATTGGATGAAGCTAGAACGGTTGATCAGACCGCGATGGAAAAGACCGGCCACGCATAGCCGTCAGACAGCTGAAGTCACCACCCCCAGCCCATGGCACAAGGACGGTGCAGGCCGCAACTCTTCTTACACCTCTATTTTTTAATAAGTAACCCTGGGCCAGCAAGCTTGATACGCGAAGCTATAATGAACAGACCGCCCTATAATTCTTCGTTAAAGCTCATATTCAAGTGAAATGCGACTTGCGGGTTCACTTACAGTCAGGAGTGTCAGGCCGCAGAAAATCTTGAGACCTGTGTAATAATTACCGCCATTTGCACCGACAATCGCGCCAGCGATCGGACTTCCGAACAGAGTACCGAACGAAGAAAATGCGTAGAGAGTGCCGACTCGGAATCCGAGTTTCCTGACATCGGATATGGAAGCAACCAGAGCCGGGATGATGGCCAAGGTCAAACCCGACGCGAAGCCGTATAAGACGGCATAGACGATGACAGGAGCTGCCGATGCTGCGGGTAGCCAGATGGCCAGGCTTATGATGCCCGAGAAGAGCGTGAAGATGATACAGACGTTGAAAACGCCGTAGACATCTCCGAGATGGGCGGGGAAGATGCGTCCGAAGATGCTCGCGGCGTTGACGATAGGCACGAGGTAATCTGTGATATTCTGAGGTACCCCGAGGTTCTTGGCCTCGACTATGATGAAATTGAACGGTAGGAAGGCACCCGTGTAGACGAAGAAGGAGCCGATGGCGAGAAGCAGGAAAGGCAGCTCGCCGAATGGGACGAAGTATTCTTTCAGCGACCAGGGCTTCTTCACCGGGGGCAGGCGGGAAGTGATGGCGATATTTCCGAAGATCAAGAGCCCGAGGATGAAGAATCCCGTGACGCGCATTGTCCACGCAAAACCGAGCTTCGGGAGGAGTTGTTGCACCAAGATGGGAAGCACGACGCCTCCAACGCTAGAACCCGTGACCATGATGCCGAAAGCGAGTGCTCGGTGCTTCTTGAACCAAGTTCCTGCGGCTGCGACAGCTGGAAGGCTCTTGTTAGCGATCTAAATCAGTTATTAAAGTCGGAACCGAGGGACTTACTAGGGTAGAAAAGAAAACTTGTTCCTATCGCACTGGCGATCGACTGAGATAAAAAGATCTGGTAGTACTCGGTAGACAGCGAGGTCATCATTAATCCATATACATGCAGCAGAGAGCCGAACAGCAGTGGCCATCGCGGACCGTAGTTGTCGGCCAGCTTGCCAGAGATAACTCCCTACGGGTCGCATCAGCAATGACACGCACATTTAACACTACTCTACACACCATGACGACGTACCAAGAAAAATAGCACAAATGATTCAGTTGCTGGAATCCATGCCACTTCACTCGGCGAATACGCCGCAAGCTGGTGGGTTTGGTAGTAATCTTGGAACACGCCAATACCTGTTTTGTTTTGTTAGCCGATGCGGGGGACTCTCCAATACAATACCAGCTGTGAGATAAAGGTCCTATCATACGTACAGTTCACCCAACCAAAGCTGGAAAATGTGGTGCAGAACCCGCCAGCAATGCATAGCCACGCACGAAGCCCGCCATCGGGGAAGACATCGGGTTTCTCGCCCTTGGGTATGGGGCTGTCTTGAAGCTGAAACTTTTCTGTATCTGTGAGATTGTTGTCTGAGCTTCGATTAGGCATTTTCTCTTGGGAGGGGTCCCGAATGGTTGAACTGTTGGATATGTCGTGAGTTTGGGACGCGATATCACCGGATTCCCTCATGTTGCCCAATTAATCAAGAAGACATATGATGAGCAGTAAATGATGAACAGGTGTCGAAGAATTGTTGAAACTGAGGTTTGGGTTCTTTCCCTGCTTTTAAGTATATATATATAATTTTGGGTATGCACGGGTAGGCATCTTGGTGGAGCCAGAGCTAGGCCTAATATGGTTGCATTTTTCGTCAAAATGTCTTGGCATTGGTCCAAGAGCCGAGCCGCATACATTGTTACGGGAATTATTATTGTCCTCATATTACCAATCAGTCATGTTCTTATTAATCGTGCCAGCATTTTGGAAATTAACTAAGGCTTATCCAGTTGGAGGTCTCTGCTAACGATGAATCATTGGTTGCTGTATTGTCTTTGTGAATATACTTAAGGGCGTGGCAATGTCTGGGAATTCCATCATGGTCAGCCCCCAGCGTGTCCCCGTTCCTTTCATCTTGTCCACGTTTTCAATCCACGCCTTCTCTCTGTCGTAGCCAGTATGCAGTCGAAAGTATTGTCTGGCGCTCCATCGCGGATATGTCGTAACATGACTACCGAAGGTGCCCATATCCGTCCGATGAAAGTACTCGAGCGATTGACATACGTTCCGCGCCATGCTACTTCCATTGCGTTTTAAATCATCTATAGACCTTGGTTTATTTTGCGCAAAGGGGGATTCGGCCGCCTTCCTAGTCGCGTCATCGGGCTCTTCCAAAAGAGCATTTAGCTCGGTGCAGTGGCCCAGCTTTATTGCAGCCAACTCGAGGATTTGGATAACGTTGCTTAATAATTGGGCGATGACAGACCAGCACATAGTCACAGGGGTGGCAACGGCAAGAGCCTCAAATTCGAAACAGGACGGAAAGACCTTATCTGAATAATCCATATCAGCTGGATTCTCAGCGCTGCTCGGTATGAGCCATAGTCGAGGGGTTTCGGAACCACTCAAGAAGCGCTCTTGCCATGTTTCGATAGTCTGAACCATATTTAACATGGATTGTGCGACGATTGCGGATTCCTTCAAGAAGACCTCTGTGTCGCTGATTGAAGAGAGTGTCACTGCCTGTCCGAACATGGTAGGAACGCCAGCAACCATGTGGTAGACCTCGTCAAGGGGGCCGTTGACACCGCACTCGTTGACGACCTGCCTCCAGACATCATTGTTAAGGATCAGCTGTCCTTGTCTCTTTGTTAAGGCTTCGAGTGTCTGCGAAAGCGTTAGACTTTGGATACGTTTTTGGCTACGACCGCCTGACTCACACAGACAACCCTCATCCGTGTTGCAAGATGCTGCCACGCCGGCGTACGTGCCCGACCCGGCTCCTGCAAACGAAGAATCTCTGCGATTCCGCGGGCATGTGTGCTCCAACCTTGAGAGCCCGGGCAAACGAAAAGCTACAATATTGGTCAGCTTCGCCATTGGCATAGAAGAGGGTGACGGATGGGCAATCTAGTTAAGAGCTTGGTTAACACGTACCTCGCATGTTGATAGTACGAGAATGGCTGCTAGTGTTTCTTCTTGTAGAATTCTCACTGGGTCGCCCAGATCCAGGGCGAGGTACTGCAAGGCAGTGTCATACTGACGAAGGCAGTGGTAGAGTGTCGTACTCCCATACTTGGTCACATGAAATTGTGAAAGGCAAAAGGCAAAGAGAGAAGTATCCAACAATTTGCTTGGTTGTGTCAGGTCTGCTAAGCCGTAGACCCAAGAGAAGCTTCCTTGACGGGACTCGACACTGAGATTCTTAGGAAGATACGTGGCTTGCAGTAGCTCAAGCGCGTATCGGCGGAAGTGGCCGCTGTTGCTAGAAGAATCAGAGAAGAGACGGCGTAATTCAGCCTCAGGTTCCGAGTTAGCCGATACCGCCCCTAGCTGTAGGCAGGTTCTGAGCCCTGCTAGGACAGACGGGGCGTCTGTCGATGGGTTGGATGGCGTCCGATTCACAAAGACTCGTTCACCGCGATCATATCCGGTACACACTCTTTTCGCCTTAACACATTTTCGGCAAATGGGTCGTCGTAAATCGCACTACGCCAGATTCAGCATCATTTTTCGGCCATTTTGGAAGCGCAGTGCTGGGGTGAGGCCTAACACAAGAGACAGCTTCCCCTACCTTTAGTCTTCTCTCCCTGCAGGTGTTACAGGCCTGCGACTTTCCTGCAACTCCGACCATGGCGACGCGGTAGTTTATGAGGGGTTTAATGAATATACATGACGCGATCGCTTTGACAGAGCATCTGCTCAGATAGCCTGATAGGTGCTTGGCTCCTTGAGCCCTTAACCTGAGAAAGTGGAGCACAAGACGATCTGTTATTGGCAAGACTGGCCTGAGGAAAATGTACTCTAAACTGGCAAGGGTCATATGCACCATCTACTTTAGGCTTAGCGTGAACAGGGCCCAGGAAGCTATGTCGATCAGCCCAGAAGGCAACCTGCATATCAAGTCAGGCAAGTTTCGTGCAGATACGGACTACGCGAGTTTTTCTAAGCTTATCAAGGTATGCGGCTCATGCTTAAGTGATGTGAAAAAAGAAATGGTGCTCATTTCACTAATCACGCTGGCACGTGCGTAGTTACTGGTCGACGTTACTATGTATTAGGCCCGCTTTTACTGCCGAAAAATGATACCGTATTGGGTAAGACTGTTGGAATGCCGCCGGGACTAGATCCTGCACAGAACCTTCTTTCAGCCTCTACTCTTCAATTCTTGTACACCGCAAGCAACAGCGACACTAGAGGGTGGGCCGACGTGACTCCACCTATTACAAGATAGTGCAGACTAAATCGTGATCTCAAACTATGTATTAGGTCAGCTGACAACCTCACTCACCTGCTGTGAAGCATAATCCAAAGTTTTGAGAACGTATGTGAATCGCATGATTTTAACGCTTAAGTAGTCATGCCACTGGGCCGTGCCGTGTATATGGAGGCAGGAGATGGATTTGGAAGCATGAAGATCACCATAAGCAACTGGACTGTAAAACATGAACAAGTTCCCAAAAGAGAAAGTAGTTAATGAATTATCCTGCAACTTGCCACCAAAGAAATTATTTCAAAGCAGGTGCTTAATGCTATCCACTACACCAACAACCGATTCACGAAATGTTCTATACTGCATGCCAAGAACCTTAATGCTCTTACGATTATCATACCCGTTCACCCCTGTAGCGGGGCTCTCGCCAGGCTTGAGCGCCTCCCCTACTGGCATGCGGTCTGCGTATTCCGGGTACTCCTGTGCTATGATTTGGGCAATCTCGGCATTGCTATAGTTCCCTGCCGTTATCAGGAAGCGCTGGTTTGCCGCTTCCGGCTTCTGCAAGGCTAGGACATGCGCCAAGGCAAGGTCTCGCACGTCGACAAAGAGGTAGTTGACCGTTGGAGGGCATGGTGTAGTGGGGCTTCCTTTCAACAGGCTCACGAACCGAGCGTTGCTAGTGTTGATGGAGTCCAGGCTGGCAAGTGAGTGAATCACTGGACCATAGACCATGGGCGGGTTCATGGCTGTCAGTGTGAAGTTGGGTTTTTCGTCGTGGACAAATGCCCACGCTGCCTTCTCTGCAAATGTCTTGCTTGCGAGGTACGCAAAAGCCGGACTGGAGTACGCCTGCTCCTCAGTGATTGGGTTCCAATCAACTTCAGAGTACACATGCGGCAGTGGCTTCCCGTAGTCAACCATGGCGGCGTAAGAAGAAGTGAGGATTACTCGTTGCACGCTTGGTGCGTATGCTTTGAGTGCCTTGAGTATCCCGGTCGTGCCTTCAACTGCAGTTGTGATGAGACGGTGAATCTCATCGCGCGTTTTGGCGTTGAAGTGATAAGGACTGGCACAATGAACAACCGCGTTGAATGGTGGGTTTGAGACCACGGCAGAGTTAAAAGCTGCCATTATTTCTGTCAGTAAGTCCTTTAGAATGCAGTATCAAGTAAAGATACTGACCGCCAGGTACCATAATGTCTTCCACGACAACAAAGTCTAACTTGTCCTTGCCATATTGCGTATGAGCTTCAAGAATCTGTTGGCCCTTTTGCTCAGACCTAACTGTTGTGACGACAGAATAGCCATGGCTCAATAAACTTTCCAGAACATGGGCTGCGATGAAGCCTGAGCCACCTGTGAGGAGAACACGCGACATATTTTAGGACTGTGGTAAACTATTGATCAGACTGCCTATGGAAAAGGATCGTAAGAAATAATCGCGGGCTAGCTTATTTTCATAGAGTATACTGGGCGTAACAACGTTGATATAGTTTGGCCGTACTCTGGCGTGTTCTCTACCCAAATAGTATTGTGTCTGCACACCTGGCGCCTCATGGAGCCATTTGGCAATGCGCTAGTATGTAGATCTAATATAATAAAACAAGAGCCTACAGAAGCCGTGTGCTTATGCAAGGGCCTGCGTATAAGAAAAGAAGGCCAAAAGAAAGAGGGAAGGTCACAGATTGCGAGACACGTCCGCTACTACTATTTGGGTTGATGCCCATGTAGTGGAGATGGATAGGCAGATGCATCCCATAGCTTCTGTTCAGGTTACAACGACGTTCACATTTTAACTGGGCAAAAGAATTATAGTCTTAACTTGGTAGGACATAATAGGAAGGTGTTAGCTTCGGATTGTGTCATCCGGTGGCGGATGATGTTCCCTGTGACAATCTTGCAGGTCTGATCCTTTGAACAAATCGGACGTTGAATTCGGGACGAACATTTGCATATCGGTCAAAAAGTTTGATTCTTGTCTAGCGGGGTACCTGGCCCCAAGGATTCCAAATGTAACGCTTCAAAGTGACGATCAGAACACGTGACACCCTGGCATTGAAGCTCGTTCAATTCGTGATTTCAGCCGCAAGTGGGGTGTTCTATATGTCTTCACAAATTGGCTCACGTTCAGATAAGCGTAATCTATGTGACCTTGTACGTGACCTTGCTGCGAATTAATCATGTATTTTGTGAGTACGTGTAAAAGTACGATCCAATATGGGACGCTCATCCCAATGGCCTGTACAATTTGATAAACATGAATCAAAACGGCGATATACTGTTTATTGTAATATCTTAGCATGTACAATAGAAGAAGTTCTAAGAAGACCTGCATAATACTACTATATACAAGTAAAGCGGGACTGCCCACTCGTACGTAATAATTAGGAATGCTGTAAGAATCATATGATTTTAGCTCGTATCTGTAGCATACGTAGCGCTGATTTCTTATGATCTTGTTTGAATATACTTACCTACATAGTCTTATCTAATCTCGGAAGGTTGTCTTACAACAGTACTTCTAAGCCCAGTAGCCACGTTATAATAATCAAAGCTTACCGAGGACCTGAGCGAAGGATTGCTGGTGGCGTTCCGTCCAATAGGGCAAGAGGTAGACCTGGCAAGAATACGCAGCACGGTACTTAATACGTCGTACAGTTATATAGCCTACGGAACGTAAGCTATCACGTAATATAACGTTGTGCAACCACGAGAATTTTCTTTATAGGGCCTCATGACTTTTAAACCCTTCTTAGTGCAACATTGTTCTCTCTGGGCCTTGCAGGCCTACAGTAGCTGCTACAATCTCATTGCAATATATGCAACTCCGCTGGACGTCGCCACAACCGCATGATGAGAAGTATTTAGCGAGTCACCATCGCAAGTCTCAACTAATACACCTGTAGAGAATATATATAGCGTCAAAATGATGGAGCTATGTATAATTAGCGTAGGGAAAGGGCCTGTATGTTCACCTTCAGTTTGTTTTATGCGGAAGTAATACGTAAATGGCCAAGCTAGAAATATGACCTTATAATTATACGTCCTCGGGCTGATACAATTGATGGTGGTTTGACTTTGAATCCGCTGCCGTTTCCCCGAATGTTTACTATATGCTAGCAAGGGTCTCTCCCGGATCGGGCCGAAGGGTCAAAGATTACAATAAGGGTTATCATCTATCTAGCATGACACTATACTTGACCAGCGTCAAGGATCATTACACGCATATAGGGCACATACCCATCGACTAAGCTTATGTGGATTCAGCCCGAGTTTACAGTGTTATAGAACTGTCATCAGGAGATGAACCTAAACCTAACATAGCAGCTCAGTCTACTCCAGCCACATTAACTCCGATCTCTACTTCAATATTGTTCGATCTGCAAGTATAAAGATTTAGACGTATTATTGCTTCTACATCGCAGGATATGGAATCTCACCATCTACGATAGTTCTAGAGCTACAAGGCTCGAATGGATTGGCGCGGTCTAGACATGGCGAGCAGAACTTTTCGCAAAAAAATGCATGTGTATGACAAATTTTCGAGTTACGACTTGTATCTTCAATAAAGATGGAAAAAACAAAGAATACCCGGAGCTATAGAAAATTTGGTTTAAGTGTCAATCCATTTCAAATTTTAATTCCTGGTCCTTTCAAAACATCGCGGTTCAATATCAGCGTTAAAAGTGTTGTGACAAAATAGTGACTCTTTATAACACGACCGCAACGTCTCATTCAAAGACATGATGGATACACTGCATTGCTAAAATATTTGCATTCTGTGTTGAAGCCTGTTTACTTTGAACCTTAATCAACATCCGCTTTTTCTCTTTTAAGTAAGAGCATACATTCAAGGCTTAGAATGCTCTAGTTCGAAAACAATTTACTACGGCATTAAAAGCTCTGCCCCCCTACCCCGGGGGGAGGTTTAATAAAAAAAGAAAAAAGAAGCATACACACGTTCCCTCTTATATATAAGCCTTTGATAAGCTTACGGCTTATGTATAGCTATGTTAGCCTATAAGGTTTATACACATTGGCGTGGATGGGATATCTTGACGCGTGGGGGTTTGATAACGCTGAACCCTGTACGATTCCTTCACATTCAACGTGGTGTATTAAGATGACGCGGCGGTCTCCGATAACTGGAATACTCCTATTTTTGTTGTATCATATCATCTAGACATGCCCGCCTATAAACATGGCGAGTATAAAGCCAAAAGCATGCCCGGGCACGAACACTTAAGGTAGTGGTTCCAACCAAACTCATCACTCACTCCATCAACCTCTACTATCCCAATTAGGCCTTGTCAGTATGAGCGCGCAGGCTCAGCATCGACATAATGTCGAGCCAGTTGCAATCTGTGGTATGGCGATGCGCCTTCCGGGTGGCATCAAGACCACCAAAGGGTACTGGGATTTGCTATACAACGGGAAGGATATGAGATCACCGGTCCCTCTCTCCCGTTACAACATTAAAGGCTTTGATAGCTCTATGGGTAGAACCAATACCATCTACCAAGACCATGCCTACTTCCTAGAAGACGATCTAGCCGCTTTCGACGCCGGTTTGTTCACTATGACCAAGAATGAGCTGGAGAAGGCTGATCCACAACAACGACTCCTGCTTCTTGTTGTTCGAGAGTGCCTCGAGAGCGCTGGCGTCACCAACTATCGAGGCAGTCTTACGGGTTTCTTCGTCGGTACCTTCTCGGAGGACTGGCTGCAAATCCAAACCAAGGAAGAACAACACCCAACAGGTTACGTTCTTACCGGTCACCTAGACCCCATGTTAGCAAATCGTGTGGCTTTCGAATATGATCTTAGAGGACCAGCGTAAGTAAATCAGCTCTTCAGGCGTATTGCAAGATATTAAGAAGTCATCAGTTTCGTGATCAAGACGGCCTGCTCATCGTCCTTGATCGCACTTCACAATGCAGTCCGGTCTGTACAGAACCGTGATTGCAATGCTGCCATCGTGGCAGGATCGAATCTAAACATGACGCCTGTGACTACAGCATCTATGACACAGGAAGGGATTATGTCCCCTGAAGGCTCGTGCAAGACCTTCGATGCAAATGCTGACGGATATGGACGTGGTGAAGCTGTTAATGCCATATATATTAAACCCCTTTCGGACGCTATTAGAGACGGCAATCCCATCAGGGCAGTTATCCGGAATACCGGTGTGAATCAAGACGGTCAGAGCACAGGTTTATTCGCTACCAGTATCGTGGCCCAAGAGGCCTTGATGAGAAAGGCATATGCAGATATCGGCCTTGATCCTTCTGAAACTGCCATGGTCGAGGTAATGCCCTTTGAAACGCCCGGTCTTTTATTTTGCAATGATCTCACATCTCTCTAGTGCCACGGAACAGGAACACCAGTAGGAGATCCAGTTGAAGCCACCTCAGTCGGTAATGTGTTTGGCACACCCAAGGGCATTTACATCGGCTCTGTCAAACCCAATCTTGGTCATTCCGAGGCTTCAGCGGGTATTTCCAGCTTGATGAAAGCTGTTCTATCCCTGGAGAACAAGACCATTCCCCCGAACATCAAATTCAAGGTTCCGAATCCTGCAAGTAAGTTACACCAATATCCAGTTTGAGTGATGGTATGATTCTCACACGCCACCAGTACCTTTCAAAGAAAAGAATATTCAAGTACCGGTGGCGCCAATGCCGTGGCCTAAGGGGAAGGCGTTTCGCATTAGTGTAAACTCGTTCGGAATCGGTGGAACCAATGCACACGTGAGTTACCTTCCCACTTGATACCTTTCTGACTCTTGAGCTTCGCGATATAATTCTGCCCCTATTTCCACTTTTAGAATTGCACTATTGCTCTTTGAATAGTATATACGGTGTACATATATATACCCATTTTGAACACTGTGCGCTTCGCAGTCACTAAATTGGCCGAGCTGACATGCCGTTATTAGTGCATTGTCGAATCTGCCGAACAATATCTTCAAGAGCTATCGCAGTCGCGGCTAGGCTCCGAGCTTACCCTCATCTCTGCAAACTCACAAGACTCTCTGAAAACCAGGATCGAGGATATCAAGCAATATGCTGCAACACATCCAGAATGCCTACCAGACCTTGCCTACACGCTGTCTCGGCGAAGAGAGTTTTTCAAATGGAGATCATTTGCTGTAATCTCCGACCCATCACGGGTCAGCTTTACACCTCCTTCTAATAAACCTGCAAGGGCACCGACAGTCGTCATGGTCTTCAGCGGACAAGGTGCCCAATGGCCACAGATGGGCTACGATCTAATAAACTCCCTACCCGGATTCAAAGAAGACGTCTCCACAATGGACGACATCCTTCAGAGCTTAGGCGACAGGCGACCTGCGTGGAAAGCCATTGGTAAGTAGTGGGAAAAGATCCCGCTTTTTTAGACATAAACAGGATCTAATTTTCGTTCTAAGAGGAGTTAAGCAAGCCTGCCGAGACGAGCCAGATTGCACGTGCTGAACTGGCGCAACCGCTGTCTACGGTCGTCCAGATTGGGCTGGTCAACGCTTTGAGGCGCCTCGGCGTCCGACCTCAAGCTGCCGTTGGCCACTCGAGTGGTGAGATTGCCGCCGCTTATGCCGCGGGGGCTCTCAATCTACGAGAAGCCGTAACGTCAGCGTATTTCCGTGGCCACGTCTCTAAGAAGGGAACTACACCGGGAGGTATGGCTGCAATAGGCCTCGGAGCTAAAGAGACCCGGCCATTCCTCCCCGACGGCGTGGTTGTAGCGTGTGAAAATAGCCCGACTAGCACAACAATTTCGGGTGACTTAGACCAGATCAAGGTCGCCTTGGAAGCAATCAAGGGCGCCCAGCCTGACACATTTGCTCGAGCGCTGAAAGTGGAAATGGCTTATCATTCCCGTAAGTTACTGATCAATAGTTTAGCAAGACGCTCTAGCTAACAGAGGCCATCCAGATCATATGGTCGCCCTGTCGGAAGCTTACCGGGCTTGTCTGGAGGATGAGTTTGGTGGATTCACACAGAGCGAAGAAGACCATCTTGATATCCCTCTGTTCTCCAGCCTGCAAGCGAAGAAGATCACCGCTACTCGTGAGTTTGGCCCTCAGTATTGGATCGACAACTTAACCTCGCCAGTACTATTCAACGCTGCCGTCGCTTGCATCGTGAAGGAGATAAAGGACCCCTTGTTCGTCGAGATTGGTCCTCATTCTACACTTCAAGGACCGATTCGAGAAATCTGCACTGGTGCGAATTCAAAGTTCAACTATGTACCGACAATGCTGAGAGGGAAAGACTCCGTGCAGTCCTTCCTGTCTGGACTCGGGCAGCTTTACCAACAAGATATTCACATCGACTTTGGTTCTCTTTATCCAAGCGGAAAGGTCCTTACCGATGTTCCAGCTTATCCTTGGTCTTTGAAAGGCAAATACTGGTACGAGCCTAGATTGTCGAGAGAGTGGCTTCTACGGCCGTACGGCCATCACGAACTTCTCGGTCGCCGGGTTGCCGAAAGCACCTCGATTAACCCCTCTTGGAGATTGGTACTGGTCCCCGATCATGTTCCGTGGATTGTTGACCACAAGATTCGCGAAGATATTGTCGTCCCATTCGCTGGCTTTGTGAGCATCGCAGGCGAAGCCATCCGCCAGCTCACTGGAGCTGAAGCGGGATACAGCATCAAAAATGCTCGCGTAACCACAGCCTTAGTGCTTGGTGATAAACCGAAGGAGATTGTAACCGCACTACGGCAAAATGCAGGATCGGATTACTACGACTTTAACATTGCGTCTTACAACGGGTCTACCTGGATAACCCATTGCGAAGGTTCGGTTAAAGCGCTTGATCAAGACGCCTCTACTATAGATGAGCCCTCTACAATGCCTCGACGAGCAGATGTGCCAAGGTGGTTCAATACTTTTTCCAAGGTCGGGTTCAATTATGGACCTAAATTTCAGCTTCTCGAAGGACTCACTGCCGCCACAACAACGGAGGCAGCAACGGCATCGATCCAAACTAGCGAGGAGATCACAAAGGGTCCTTTCCTCTTCCACCCCACTTCTATGGATGCTTGCCTACAGCTTGCCATCATTGCAGGGGCAAAAGGCCTACCGCGCAATTACGCCGAGCTCAAGGTACCTACAGCGATCGATGAGCTTGAGGTCTACCGCGGCGCACCATCCATGAAGGCGGTGGCTACGACGGCAGACGACGGTTCGTCTATGAATGTCGAGTGCGCTGCTGATGGGAAGGCTCTTCTCCGCATCCGTGGTCTTCGCTTCACTCTGCTACCCGATGAGAATTCCGAGTCACATCACACGGACGGAGCCTATCTCCAATGGCGTCCCGACTTCGACTTCGTTGACGAGGCAGCAGCACTAGTCAAGCCGCCCTCTGATAACAATGCTACACATCTCCTCGAGGAGTTCGCCCTCTTATGTGTTCTGGATTCTGCAAGTCGATTGAAGAACCAGAAGCCGGCGAATCAGCATTACGAGAAATATGGAAAATGGATTTCTCATAAAGCCGATGCGGCTGCCTCGGGCCAAGCACCCGTCGTTGGGGATACGACAAGGCTAATCAGTCTTGAAAGCGACGAAAGGGCGAGATTAATTGATAGAAAGTACACTCAGCTTCTTCAGATCCCTTGTAGGGCACCTTACGCGGTAGCAATTAAGCAGATCTACGACAATATCGAAGGTCTCTACAACGGATCAGTTGACGCTGCACAGCTTCTAATGGAAAATGATATCCTTCCCAACGTCTACACTGCGATAAATTTTGATTACTCGCGCTACGTCGCCTCCATGTCAAACTCTCGGCCAGTTCTACGTATCCTGGAGATCGGCGCAGGCGCAGGCGGTACCACTGAAACTATCTTGTCTCAGCTCGTTAGCGAAGGACAACTGCCACCGTACTCATTGTATACGTACACAGACATTTCTCCCGGTTTCTTCCCGCAAGCTCGCGAACGGTTCAACGACGCGCCAAATCTTGAATTCAAAGTGCTAGACGTCAGCAAAGACCCATTAACGCAAGGATTCGAAGCCAACTACTACGACATCATTCTCGCTCCCTACGTAGTGCACGCCACGCCGTTTCTCCAGCAGACGTTACAGAATTTGAACGTCGTCCTGAAAAAGGACGGTCGGCTACTATTATCAGAGCCTTCGTCTACTGGCTTGTCGCCGAACCTTATCTTCGGGACCTTCGCCTCGTGGTGGTCAGGCGCTGCGGACGGTCGCGAATGGGAGCCCTTCGTCACTAATGACCGCTGGGACGCCAACCTCAAAGCATCAGGCTTCACGGGAATTGACAGTGTCGTTGATGATGCGTCACAACCATACCGGTATTGGTCCACCATCATCACCAAGCCGAAGAACTCTATCAACAGCGAGAAGAACACACGCGTGGCGCTCGTCACCCAAGACCATACTAGCAAGTTGTCATCCACCCTCGCTGACAACTTATCCAAGGCAGGTTTTACTGTCTCTCTGAAACGTTTTGCCGATGATGTCGCAGACCACCACGACGTCGTGTTTGCATTGGACCTCGAGAAGCCCTTCTTCAAATCAATCTCTGCGCAGGACTGGGTGGTTTTCCAGAACCTGATGAAGAAGTGCGAGTCCATACCATCGCGGAATTTACTCTGGCTGCTGCCACCGGCTCAGAAGAATTGCGAGGATCCCGCTTCTGCCCTATCAATCGGACTTCTGCGATCCGTCCGTACAGAGCTGGACCTAGCACTGACTACTCTAGAAGTCGATCCCGCCGAGGCTGAACTGGGAAGCTTCGTCTCCAGCGTGTTCAAAAAGGTCACCCGGGAACAAGCTTCGACAGAGAACTTGAACCCAGATCGTGAGTTCCTTGTCCAGAAGGGGATGATCCACGTCGGCCGATACGTGCCATTTGCCATCGAGGAGGAGTTGTTTCGCAAGATGCACAATGTAAGTGAGACAGAACTCCCCATGAGCTAGACTACCTAGACTAGAGAATAGTTATCGCTGACAAAATTGCCATAGAACGTTCCCAACGGCGTTACCATTTCCGAGTCTCTGACCGGTGACTTGAGCTTCGACCCCGAGGCATCGTACATCGTTACCGGTGGCCTCGGTGGTCTTGGCCGTTCCATCTGCTCTCGGATGGCCGAGCATGGTGCCCGCCACATCACCGTCATTTCGAGATCAGCTGGTAGCTCGAAATCGGACAAGGCGTTCATCGCCGAGATGGCTAGCATGGGTTCCACTGTGACACCTGTCGCCGGGCCTGTCCAGGACTTAGAATTTGTGATGTCTGCCGTCGCACAGTCGACGAGACCAGTCAAGGGAGTCATCCACCTAGCCATGGTGCTTCGGGTATGTTTCTTCTGGTCATATCTTTTCATACTAGCAAGGGTTATTTACTAATTGGGATTCTTTCATCCAGGATGCTCTATTCCCTGATATGACATACGACGAGTGGGTCGAAGGCCTAGCACCCAAGGTGGACGGCTGCTGGAACCTGCACCTGGCGACCCTATCCTCACGCCTGGACTTCTTCGTCGTGACGTCCTCCATCGTAGCTACGATCAACGTGCCCGGGCAGGCCAACTACAACGCCGCAAACACATACCTCGAGGCCTTCTGCGCGTACCGGAACGGACTGGGCCTCGCAGCGTCCGCACTCGCCGTCAGCCCCGTCGACGACGTCGGCGTCGTGGTGGACAACGACAAGGCCCGCCGCAACCTGCGGTCCAACGGCCTGCAGTTCCTCACCGAGCGCGAGGTCTTGCAGTACGTGCACCTCGCGATCTTGTACCATGGGCACTCGCCCATCGTCATGGGACTACACAGCGACTCCCACCTCGACGACGAGGCGTCGAGCCGCGTCGCGTGGAGGAGGGACCGGCGCATGGGGCTGTACCACAACGCCCCTAGGTCCACGGACGGCGGCGGAGGCGCTTCGGGCAATGACGGCAACGAGCTCCGCGACTTCCTGTCGACGGCCGCGGCCGACCCCGCCGCGCTCGATTCCCCCGAGAGCATCGCGTTCCTGGCCATGGAGATCGGCAAGCGCGTGTACTCGTTCATGCTGAAGCCCGTCGAGGAGGTCGACGTCTCGCTCAGCTTGGTCGAGGTCGGGCTCGACTCCCTCATGGCGGTGGAGCTGCGGCGGCTCTGGAACCAGATGTTTGGCCTTACGATCAGCGTGCTGGAGATCATGTCCTTGGGCGCGCTGGAGAACTTCGGAAAGCTTGCTGCTCAGGGGCTGAAACAGCGGCTTACGGCCGAAGCTTAGATAAAGTTTTTTTTCGGGGAGTCGTGAGTAGATGTCTCCGCGATGATGGAGTTGATAGAATAGAGGTGGAAACGCTGATATGAATTGTGGATTTGATTATAGATATTTAGAGTGTTAGAGGACGTCAATAGACATCATCAATCTGATAAATACTACACTGTTATGCATAGAGTAAGATTAGTGTAGCAGGAGCAACTTGCAAGAGCTTGTAAAATGTAGCTACCTCTACTAATGACCATAGTATCTACTCCATTTCCAATTAGAAGAAAAACGAAGCTGTCAAGATCCATGAAGAATGTCCAATGTATATATATATGTGTGTGTGTATGTGTGTGTATAGCCCTAAAGTGCACCAATGATGGACTTGATGATGTTGAGTTAGCTGCGGTATAATTATTCCCGTGACATACTTGAGATGCGTGTCCCCGCACCAACTACAGTTTGATTTGCTGCAGTCTGAAGGATGCTACATGGAAAGACCTACTAGGGGCTAACTAATATGATAGTAACGATACTGTAGACGAGAAGAAGGACGCTCTAGAATTCGATAGTGTGCTTGCAGAGTAACTATTACATTTAGAATGTTACTGACTCATTCTCTTAGCTGCCACTCCAAATACACGCCCGGTTGCTAATTACCCTGTAGTATCACCTTCAGCTTACTCTTCATTCCGGATTTGCCCTTTCCAGCAAAAGCCTCGGTTTCTTCTATAAGCGAAAGATTCTAAATGAGGGAGAAGATTGTATGTGAGAAGAGGGTCGGTCGGGGCCGCGCTAATGAGACAAGCTGCTGCAACTTTTATAGGCTAGGATCAACCTCTGGCCAGATCCAAGATCCCATGGACAGATAAACACCCTGCTGAACCGTCTTACCTTGCGAGATTTTGTACGGCGAAAGAGAATACCAAGGTACCCGCGCACAGTATTTTACTGGAGAAATATGCGTTGATAAAGAGAATGAGAGTTCATATGGCCACATATGCAGCTCCAACACACCTCCTTAGGGCAGATGATTATTGTCATTTTACGGGAAAAGTCGCTTCTACTGCGCTCGGATACGTCTGTGGCGTTAAATGGTGTAGGAAGGCGATGCGCTAGAACGCATAGCAACGCAAGACGAGCGGACCAGTTACCCTTTGCTCGGATAATTACATCCCCCCTGGGAAGATCAAGCACTTCATCCCAGCTGTCGAGAGACGTTAAACTCGTGTCAGGCCCCAGGGTAAGCCCGCCTTGTTGGTGTGCACAATCAATTCTTACTGCTCCGGAACGTCGCATTAGACATATCATTAGGCTCCTATACGTGCGGGAAATGTCTATGTCAGCAACCCAGTTCCCGTTGTCGAAGACAGACACGACTGATTCGAGCATGAAAGCCTGGTTATTCTGACGGCCCCATCCGTTCACACCGTCATGCAATGGTGTATATCCTTCAGTGAATGAGAGATGGAGCGACGTCTTAGAAAAGCTGTCCTGAGCAACTCCATCGAACGGCTTGTAATCTGCTCTCTTCCAAGCTCCAGGGTCTACTTCCCGGACCATGGGATCCCCCGGAGGCACCAAAAGGGTGATCCCAGGCCGTCCTACGTTGCCTATAATGTGCTTTAACGTGTGGGCTTGGCAGCGTCTATACGGATCGTTGAATAACTGGAAGATGCAATTTTGTCAGTCCAACATCCCGTACAACGTAGAATCTGGGCCGTGGATGGTGGCTTTTATAGTACTTACCTCTGATACAGCATAGATAGAATCGCCAACGCACAACGCAAAGACATCAGAGAGAATCTCACAATCGATGTCACAGTGACCAGATTCAAAATAAGCCATGCAGGCGAATGTTACTCCTCTGCTTGGAATCGGACTCAATCTGTTCTGATCTTTAGAATTACCATTAAAACCCCTGGTAATCTCATCAAAGATAGCCTCAGCATAGCGTGCATCCGAACCCGCGTCTGCCTTTTCAACCCTAAGGGTTAATACCACAAATTTCAGAGCAGCAGCCCATTTAGTTTTGAGGATAGATTTATTTAAGCACTCAATCGCCACCGTTGCTTCTGGTAAATTTTCATAGACAAGTGCTGCGGCAGAAAACGCGGTAAGTGCTTGAAAGGTATCCGGGCAGTTTATGGCCATGTCTCGCGCCATTAGAGAAGCCATAGTGTCTGGCCTAAGCCACTTTTCTGCGCAGAGCAGTTTGATTCCGTCTATATCCGCTCTGATATTTTTTTTCTGCCTGACAAGGTCATCATCCTTCCCACACATGAAAATTGCTCCATACAGAGGATGACCGAAGAGAAGTTTGAAACACTTTTGCTCTGGAATGATGGTTATGCTTTCCAGCCCCGCGTCCAACCAGGAAAAATCTAAACGGAAGGGATGTTTGATACCTTCCGAATTACAGTACGGAGGATAGTAGGACGCGCAATGTTCCTTCGCGCGAATATCATTTGGTATGGCGTCCACAGAACTTCCACTCAAAATCCATCGCTGATGCTCTATGGAGATTCGCCGACGCTTAAGCTTACCGTTCCGATCAATTTCAGTCCTTACGGGAAAGCGCCCGTCTCGATATTTTTCGAAGTCATAAGAGCGAGCAGTAGCCAAAGCGACCAGGTACTGTAATTCGTAGCTGGTGTGGCGAGGATAAAGTTCATTAAAGTCCTTCAATGAAACGGTAAAATAAACGATGACGATGTCATCGGCTGGGGCTGTAAGCATTCCCGCTATATGTCTAAGGCAAGAACGCGCTTTTCAACGTCGTCGATTTGAGAGATGATCGTTTTCGAATCTTCCAGCCTCTCGATGCAGAAAAAAGGATCTCGCACAAATCTAGAGCAGCCAAAGAATTGTTCCCATCTTCGCTGTCCTAAATTCAAGAGTCTTTGTGTTGTTCGCTGGTCTTTATCCTTGCCATTAAGGTAATCTGACGCAATTTGTGAGAACAATTTCAGCCAAGTCACTTCCTCCCCTAGGCCTATCGAATGGAACCAATCGAAGTATTTTATTATAGCTTGATCCCTGTTTTCGTCGGTCGTGTCATGCCAAGACGCAATTGTCGCACCGAATACCGCCTTAGTGAAGTTATTGAATGTCACCCTGGATGACCCTGCATCAAGCCTAATCTCAGATTCACGAGGCACTGGGTGCCCATAGAAGCGAAGATGGGCTAACGAAAGAGACCAATACAGGCCACGATGTTCCTTGAGGTGTCCCAGCTGTTCTGCTGGTTGGAGTCCTACGGTGATAATACCACCTGCTGGAATTAGGGGGTCATCCATACGGATATCTTCTCCCTTGCCAACCATCACGACCAGATCTGGAAATAAATGCCACGCAGATACACCCAATAAGGCGGCCCCGGCCTGTACAGATATAGCAAGTGGTTGACCTGTCACGATGTTCTCCAGCGCCTCGAGTGCGAGTTTCCAAGCATTGATGACGCTGGAATATGTTCGAACGTCGGTGTGGACTTGCAGGGTGAGATTGTTGAGAATTAGCATCAACTGCGTCTGCTGTCGTGTTTTAATCCTGTCTGCATATTGCAACCAGGCGCGGGCACTGGCGTCCCATTCGGCAAGCTGGCCACGTGATATCGTAGCTTGCGCCCCGGCCGCATATACCGAGTACGGGAGCCCACCAGGACCGTCTAAGTTTTTTGCTATCTCATCTCTACGCTCAGCAATGATCTCAGCCCAGATGGATGTAGCTTCCTGCGGTCCCCATGCGCGAGCTAATAGACAAGCCAGCAAGTGTACCTGGATAGCTGCTGGCGACGATGTCGCGGCCGCCCAGATACTCGATCCGTCGATACCAGCGTGGGCAGCAAAGACGCTGGCAGCAAACTGGGTGGTTTCCTGGTTCGTCGAAGCCTCTGAAATCTCAGACACCCTAGTTCCATACTTGCTGACAAGACTAGGCGTCGAAGGGCATAATCCTTCAAACAATGCGCCGAGTCTTTGGGCGATGACATGAATTCCCCCTATTTCAGCATCCTTCCTTCGCTGAGGCGATAGATTCCGCCCCAGAGGCTGATACTCTTGAGGAGCTTCGTATTTCACAAGAGTGAAGTCAAATTTGATGTTTGCTGCTGCCACAGTAATCTCATTTGTGAACTCGGCGATAGACGCCTGGAGCTTACTTAAGGCCATATCAAATCCTTATCCGGTATGAAATATCAACGTAGAGTAGATCGTATATAAGGTAGTGTCTAAAGATAGTAACGTCTAGTGATAGACAGCCAACTTAGACTAGAAATAGGAATGAGGGGTGAAAGTCATGAGGCAACCAATAATGCAGATAGGCAACATCAGGTCGAGATTCTGCATTTTGCGAAACCCCGCTTGAACTAAGCCACCGTTCTGTAGCAGTCTCCTGTCCGCTATTGGGTCTGGCGAGGAAGTTTTCAGCCAATTATAGAGATCAGTTCCAATATCAAAAGCCATGCCAAGGGAGTGATTAGCGATGGAACCTGAGCCAGAGGCTCAGCCAAGGTCGCAGAGACCAAAACTGTCCCACTTTAACAGAACAGTTATTTAATATTAAACGTCTCAACAATAGCCTTTTTTAATTTAGAAAAAAAAGTATGAAAGAATGGAGACGAGGTTTTTGGCAACCCATTTCTAGCTCTTATCGTCAGCGTTTTACAATTGATATACATGTATGTGCAAGTGTGGCAAAATTCACTCTACGGCCTCGGCAGCTCCTAGGGGGCATTGCAGTAATTCCAGAGGGTTAATATTTTCTAGTCTTTTGCTTAATTCAACTGGATGGCAACTGGGCAATCCTTTTTGTAAAATGAGCCCTCACCACATTTTAAGCACTTGAACAAAATAAAGAAGACGGAGTTGAATGATAATTGAATCCCTACCGGCGCTAGCTCACTAAGTCGGATTATATTGAAGCTGACAACCTCTTCAACGCCACCCCTTATGTTTATATCTCCACAGTCCAACCACCAACCCCACAAACCATGTTATATTAGACAGCTTGATTGATTGGTTGATTGATTGATTGATTGTGTTTACCTTCAGGAAAACGCGCTGTGAAGCAGCCGTTTAAGCTACTAGAGAGTACGAGACGTGGTGTGCTACCTGATCTCTTTATAAGCATATACCAGCTCAACCTCAAGGGGCTAATTGTGTATAGAACCCGCGTCCACTCCTTCTAGGATGTCGTGCTTCACTTCTTAAATTCGGGAGTGCCCGGCACTTGTCTCGTACCGCCTATAGCTGTGCTGTTTGGTATATATATATACCGGTTCATGTAGCAAGTATCTGCGTGTCTGTTTCGGACGGTGTGACTGGGTATAGCCGATGGCTACTCCTGGCGGCGGTCCGCGAATATCAAAACAGCAAGACTTGAGGGGATATCCTTTGAAGAGAATATGTCATTGCGGACTGAGTCCATTGTACGAGTTGATGGCGGTAGTGATCTTCATGTCGAGAGACCTGGCTCGATTCTGGATGTCTATAGAGCTTTTGAAGGTGCAGATCGGACCGCAAGCAATTGTCTGCAGCAAAGTTAGTCTACCACATCACATGCACACATAGGTAAAATTTAACAACACTGACTTCGGCTACAGACTCCATCTGGAGGAGGACAGCAGCAATGAGCGGGCCAACGAACGGGGCCGTTTCGAAAAAACCGGCTTTGCCCATGTGAATGCTCAGCAAGACTTGCTAGATGCGGACAAGCTGGGGAGGAAATTGCCCCTTTAGCACAAAGAAATAACATGAGTAACCGCGCCGATCTGGATAGCAAAGGGGGCTTACCTCACGGAAGGCGTCGTAGATGTAGTCAGCGTCCGCAGCGTCAGTGACGTTTAGTCTTGGTCGAGTTAGCGGGCTCTCGTCGTGAGTAGAAGCTAGTGTTAGACACGCACGACCAGTTGCCACAAACACTGAGACTGTCTTCCTATAAGCTGTAGCGTTGTCTTCCGAATGCTATTTAGCGGCTCTGAGTTCAAGTTAGGATGCTGCTCCATTCAATTAGCCTCATCACGGAACCAAATACTCTTCCGCGCCACTATGAACTAAAACCTCCACTTGACTACGCCTTATATATTGCAGAGCAGTAAAGTGAAATCTTACGACAAGTTGCTTATTCGGATGCTCGGTGCGATAATATCTCCTCTAATTACTACCTTAGTAGTACAATATTTGAAGCTTTTCTTGACGTATATAAGCGTCTTCTACTTCACCCAAAGAGACAATAATCTAATCACCGTTCCGTTCTTATGAACATCTAACTTAACCTCTTCACTTATGTTTCTTTGAAGCGATCCACTGTCGTCGGAACTAACGAACTAATCAGAGTATAATCACAGGTAGTGCTTAAGCCTTTAAGAGTTTGCCAGTAGAAGCTGGAATATGCCCTAGTTTGAGGTTAACTGAAAGGCATAGACAGTGTGCTACTTGAGAATCATTATACTTCGGTGAGAAATTTGTCTGATTATGAGGTTAATAAGGCGAAAGAGTGTTGCAATTACATTGTACCAGTTCAACTCTACGCTATTCTGATTTGAAACCTACGTTGCTCTGACATGTTAAAGATTGATGTTAAAGCTCTTCGGGGTCATAATTGATTTGATTCGATATAATAAAGCATATAACTAGAGATGATATGACAAATATTATAATTTATGGTCTTTAAAATCTATATGATCACTTACAGTGTGCCGAAAGGCGATGTGTACGGAGTATTGTTGCCTATAGTAAGATATAAGGCTACAGGTAGCTGATACAGGCTGAATGGGCTAATGCTAGTCCTTTTGGATGTAATTGATAACAGTGCTATCCGGTGAATCTTCAGTAGATTATAGTAGGCTATATACGAAGTGCAAGAGCTTTCTTCCAGTATCGTGAACCTTCCTTACTTTACGTCCTTTCACAGCACAACGCACCTCTGTAGGCGACCCGATGCCACAGTCGGCAATGCCATGGTAGCCGCCGTACTACTTTGATACGCAGTATACTAACTGGCCCACAAATCGAAATACCCTTTAATATTGCTACAGAAGAAACAGTAGTCTCGCTACAATGAATAGTACAACTGATTGTACATTCCCTGGTTAGATATATTCCAGAGCTTACAGCAATCACTTCACTCAATAACCCTTGACTGAGAACTATCTGGACGCCCAACTTTTCAAGGTCGCCGCACAGTGCCGAGCTGCCTTGTGCCATACAGCACGTGCACAGCCAATTCGTCGAAGCGGTATTTAGCTCATAATAATAAGAAGAAACCGCCGCCGTCATAGGAAGTACTAAGCGGATTAGGGAATCCGGAGAATCATTGAGTAGCGGCCCTCAACTTAGTTGATGCTGGGGATCAGCCAATGGACCTCGTCTCAGCACGTTGGTACCCTGCCCAGAGCTTGTCGCTAACTAAGACGTCGATATCGAGTTTCTCTTCTGATACTTTAGCTAGTCTCTACTCAAATGGCTTCCCTAATTCGGCATTGCCGCTATCCATCGCGTTTACTTATACATGTACGCTGCTGTGTGGGTTACTCGTAGACGCGGTACTTGTGGGACAAGGTATTAGATGATCGTCAGCCACTTTCAACCGGCTGAAAGATTGCGAGATGCACCTTCCCGTAGTGCCGAGGGTACTGATCAGGGTTCATAGGTGCAGATCATATGATTAAGACCTTGTGTCGAGCTTTACTACGCCTCCGTTGGGTCTTCGGTGTTAGCGGAGTTCTTAGACTCAGACGTTCCACAGAGTACTTGACCTAAGTTAC
The DNA here is from genome assembly GCA_025201745.1 of Xylariaceae sp. FL1651. Lineage (NCBI taxonomy): Eukaryota > Fungi > Ascomycota > Sordariomycetes > Xylariales > Xylariaceae > Xylariaceae sp. FL1651. The sequence goes on from MU624230.1 coordinate 1,494,049, forward strand.
CAAGAATAAATGTTTTAATGCAATTTATTACTGTAGCTTATAGGCTTGAAAGTTTGATCTAATAGTATTATATAATCTTAGGTCGTAAATTTCAAAAGTATCAATTATATAAGACCCTATAAAAGTTTATCTTCTAGATTATATGATCTCTACTTTGTTAAGGCGACATAGTAGGCCATGTAGGCTTAAAGACTGCACTAACATCGAAGACCCTAGCAGAGTGTATACGGCAAATACCCAGTGAGAAGCCGGCGGACGTACATAAATTGTAGACTTGGCGCTCATATAAACGAGCTACTCTAACGCGGGGCGAAGGCTACACCAACTAGCCATAACATCTATAGGGAAAATGAGCACGTTGGTCATCCTGAGAACGCCCCTCGCGAGACGCCACTGACGAAGACTGGAAACAATGTAATCCGATTCATTCTAGCAAGTTAAGCCATTAATGCCTCGCAATTGCAGCTAATTGATATCTATCCAACAAGCTATATGAACATGACTGAACAGCGTTAGGAACACCTTGGGGTCGGGCTTACCACCGACATCGGAGGATAGAAATAAGCGGCGTGATCACCTATTCTTATATGCTCTGTACCGCACGTAGATAGGCAATAGTCATTGCGGTCCAAATTATGCTGTAAAATAATGAACTATATTCCCGATTGCCCTAGATGCCCGAGGTATTATAACTTAACAAGCTGTATGTGCCACCAGATAGCTAGCCCAGTCCACAACCATACCTTCCCTAATCAATCCTTTTTATCCCCCTAGCATCTAGTGCCTAATCCTTCTTGATGACCTCGGCAAAGATCTTATGCATCTCCTTGGCGCTCTTCTTAGGGGTCCTCGTTTGGCCGTTCTTGTAGTCAACATAGGTGACGCCAAAGCGGGTTTCATAGCCCTCGGCCCACTCGAAGTTGTCCATGAGCGACCAGGCCATGTAACCCTTGACGTTGCAGCCGTCCTCGGAAACGGCCTGGGCCATAGCGTGGATGTAGCCGCGGAAGTAGTCGACACGGAACTGGTCGTCGAGGATCTGCTCAGGTGGCAGGTCGTTCTCGCCCTTGATACTTGTCCCATTCTCTGTTACGTAGATTGGCGGGTACCCGTATCGCTTGCTGAGCCAGTTGATCAGGTTGCGGAAGCCCGGCGGGTTGGGGCGCAGCCAGAACGATTGCGTCTCCGGGCCGATGCTCTCGCCGTTCTTGTTGGTATGATGCGTAGTCAGGTTTCCGAGGAAGTCATCCGGAGCCGCCTCGCCGGTCCCGTGTTTGATGTAGTCTGCGGTGTAGTGGTTCATACCATAGAAGTCGTTTGACCCTTTCACAAGAGCAGCCTCCTCAGGGGTGAACTCCGGCAGACGATCGCCGAGCTGCTTGCGCATGGAGTCTGGATATTTTCCGAAGTACACGGGATCCGCAAACCATGAGATGGCAAACTCAATCTTACGGTCACATGCAGCGACATCCTCAGGGTCCTCGGGATCCCAAGGATAGGCCCAGTCACCGTTCAGCGTGATACCGATTTGACCCTTGTCTGTAGGCTTAAACTCTTCGCGATACACCTTCACGGCTTTGCCATGGGCCAGCAGTATGTTGTGACCAACAATCCAAGGTTCCCGGCTAGAATCTCCAACAGGGGATTTAGTCCGGTCAGATGTATGGCCGGGCGCAAAGAAACCCGTGCTATAGCCGAGAATAGCGCTGCAAAAGGGCTCATTGAAGGTGATCCAGTTCTTACACTTGGGAATCGCTTTGAATACTATACGGGCATAATGTTCGAAGTCAAGTGGGAACTCCTCTCTGTTTAGCAGTCCGCCATATCGCTGTTCAATCCCATCTGGGACATCCCAGTGCAGCAGCGTGATGAAGGGTGTAATCCCAGCCTCGAGTAGATCATCGACAAACTTGACGTAATGATCAATGCCAGCCTGGTTGATGGGATCGTTGCGACCACCCAGGGGGACGATTCGGGCCCACGACAAAGAGAAGCGATAGGCCTTTGCACCCACGCTTTTCAAAAGTGCAATATCTTCAGCCGTCCGGTTATATGAGTCGCAGGCAACGGAACCATCGCTCTTGTCGGCAATTTTTCCGTCGATCGCGCAGAACTTATCCCAGATGGTCGGGCCACGCCCGTCCTTTTCAGTCGCACCTTCGACTTGGTAGCTAATTGGGGGATAGGCCCTGTGTTAGCCTGAAGAAGAGTATCTCAGTGGCTGTGTATTCCACGGTAGATGCCAGGATCGACATCAGGATGCAACTCACGCAGCTGTAGCAAAGCCCCAGAGGAAGTCCGAGGGCAACGACATGTTGCCGATAGAATGCAGAAGAGTTAGTGGGTGGCCAGGCTATGTATGTGGAGCGCCTAAGGTATCGTCTCGGTCTCGTCTGGAAGAACGGCTATATATTTGCCTACGCCTCGCCAAGACTGCAGTTAACCGTCAGCTCTTTGTACTGCTGCCGACGAAAGAAGAGAGGAATCCAAGAGCACATGAACGAGTTCCTAACCTGACAGAGGCGGACGCGCGCCACCTTATATCCTGGACATTCAGTCTCGCCCGAGACAGGCATATTGGCTTTTAGCTTTCCCGATTCTCCCATGTCGGACCATAGCAGCCGAAAATAACGAGCTTGTTTGACGCGATAGTTATTCTCCAATCCCTTCATGCCTCCTGTGACGATCTTCGCCGTGGGGTAAGTAATTGGGGCTGCACTACTGTAAGTACAGAGCAATAACAAGGCACGGGGTCTCCTGATATGGCTTTCCCCACAGTGGTATCCCTCTTCATGGCGGCAACTTTGCAAGACGCTCGCGACGGCCCGAGTTTCCGGTAAGCTGCGGAACGCATTAACGCTGCCGTAGCCCAAGGCCGCGAGAACCTCGGGTAATCCGCAATGGGGAAACTGGCCGACAGCCGCAACGCGGCCTGCCGTCCCTCACTTTGGGGGTGATAACGTGACGTGCGGACGAGTGGGGGAAACGATTTCTGTAGCCTCTTTAACACGCATGTTTCAAGTCCGTGGCGTATTCCCCAGGCAGCGTGCATACAGGAGGGGTTTTGGATAGACAGGTACAATATCTCCAAGTTTCATGCCCTTGCTACCAATGTACTTATTATTTACCAGTAGAAATAGCTCTACCTACCCGAGTACTTTCATATGGATTGCCTTGCTGTACAACCTTTCCGTACTTGTCCTTTACCATTACTAAAGGCTTCATGTAGCTCTTGTTGATATCACGGACAGTGATTATTACTTCAAAACGAACCTGTAGGCTGGACCTCAGCAATATCGGACATAGGTATGCTACCCACTTAGAAATTGGAGGAAATGGCCGAGGCATCGGAGGTACCTATGTAGGTATCGCCGCCATTAGCAAGTGATTTTATACATTGATGCTGCAGACTCAGCTTCCTAATAAGCTCAGTTCACAGTTTACTAAACCTCCATATCCACGAACGTCATATTGGCCTCCCCAGTCCATTCAATTTTCTACCCGTGTCAACTCCTTATTTGATGCAAAATAATGTTCCATAACCAGAACTTAATCCGAATACCAAAAGAGGTTCTTCCGCGCACCTGAGCAAACAGAGCCCATGAGGCAACAATCTTAACTGGGCAATAGTTGTCACGTAAAGATATTAATGTGAAAGAATCACTACGGACCACCACGCCGAAACAGGACAGATATACCCACGAGAGGTGTAATGATTGACACGCTGCTAATCACTTCGCCAACAACATTGAGAAACTGAGCGTGGCTTCGTCAAATCACTCGCGATTCCGGCGGGCGTGAATGTAGGAGGCCGCGGTGTGTTGCTTGAGCCACGGCGGAACAAAGTCAGCCGGCTGATCAAGCAAACGTTCCGATGCCGTCATCGCCAGCGCCTGCTCTCTTCCTCTTGCCCGTTGTAGACGATTCCGACGTCTCTCCCTCTGCATCGTCCTCGGCTGTCCACTCAGTGATCTCAAATTCGACCCGAACGCTCCCGTCCCGGCTCTGCTGGACGCTCCTTGTGGTATGCATGTTGCCTAAGTGGCTACCTGAAATTAGAGTCTCGAACCACGGAATGCTTGTAGTTTCGCGGCCTATTAATTCGCGTCCAGGCTGAGGCATAGTAGTGGGCTCAACTTTCATCTCACCATGCTCGGTATAGTCGGGAAGCAAATCTAATTCTTGAAGCCCGTGTAGATCCTCCGTCAAAAGACTTCCAAGAGTTAGCCGGATGAAGTCAGCTTCGCTCGGTGGCTGCTCGGACCAGTAGGATAGGGGTGTGCCGCAGTAACCACAAAAGTTCCGTCTTGTGTGCTGCTCAGTTGGGTGAGCGTAGACGCGTTTAATTGTGGATGGTATCTCGTCTGGGAAGAATGGGAAAACTCGGCTATGATACCAGGTTAAGGGAACGCGGATGAAGGCGGACAATGGCGACGCAGAGGACATTCCTGAAGGAGCTTGGTTGTTAATACCGGTCGGGCAAGTCGTCGCATTGCACTGGCGCAAGCGCGGTAAAGGAGGAATAACAGAAGTGGACAGAGACAGCTAACTTACGGTGATTTGCATTTAAATCAAAAATGATCTCGGCCAATCTAGATGAGCCGCTAGGTATCTCAATGGCATACTGATTGCGACCGCAGTGGCATGAACCCCTCAGTTGGGCCGCCGACGAAGTCATATTGGTGCTGATAGCGGATGCGCAGAAGTCGTACCTATTTAGGATTCAACAATGAATGCGCTCTCAATTGCAGCTTAGTTTACCGTTCAGTCACTTGCAGTTGAGTTTCAGACATAAGAGGAACAAGGCACAGAAATATTGTTAGGCCAGTATAGCATAAAGGTAGATTTATGGTGGTGGCGGTTGACGTGTTTGTGCCTCCTATAGCTCATTCTTGGAGATTCTAGATAGTCCAGAGCTGGTGGGGAGGGGGGGTAAGGTTACTAGTAGGTAGTGACAGGAAGGTGACGTCCGGGGGGCTGCGGACAAGTGTCATAGTGGGCCGATCCCTCCCTGGGCTTCGGGCAAACCAGGCCTATACTATATTGTGTTAGTCAATGAGCTTCAGCAGCCATCAAAAGATACATGAATAACAATGCTGTGGAACTATACCTTTTGTGCTTTACTAATTTAAACAGCTAACCTTACTTGGGCTAGCTTCACCGTGGTGATATATACGCAACTTTTGCGTAGGTGTATTCATTTTCCAACCTTTGCGAGGAAAAAGAATAACTTCACCTCTAATCTGCTGCATCTAAGTATGAGCCAGGTATTCGTCATCACTGAGACAACAATGTTGATACCATACCTTTATACTAAAAAAAAAATCTTAGTTCCAATATTGCCCCAAGGTCTGATAAGAGTGTGCCCTCCAGATAGGGCTCCGCCGTTCAAGGCGCGGCTCATATATACTTGACTGCTGAGTAAAGGACTTAGAGCGCATCTTCCGCTTCACCTGTATATAAGACTGAACGATGGCGGAACCCTGCAACAAGCACTTATTTATTCACTATCCATGTCCCGCACGTTGTGCCCCCTATCTTAATTCAAGAGACACTGCTTACAGTAAGTTGTGTGAAGTTCGCCAATGGCATTATCGCTACATAGTATGTTTCCACAAAATTAGCATAGTCATGGTCTATTCATCCTTAGTTCTAGCTTCACAATCATTCTCGTCTACTAAATCCATTCCGTTGCCCTTGTCTTTAGGCGAATTGTGATGGGCCTCTAGAGATTGGCTGAGGCCATCAACTTCATCCGTGGCCAAGGACTCCTTGTCCGACCCCCTTTTATTGTTCCGGTACAGCCACCACTTGAAGAATATTGTTAGAAACTGAGCCACGAATACCTGTTCTACAGTGTAAAGAAGCACGGGAACTTGGATGGATGATATCGTGAAATTGTCCAGCTTCGACCACATTGCCGCGGCCAACGGAATACCCAAACTCGTTGTCTTTGCCGCACCGCAAAAACAGACAGCGATCACCAATTCCCTTGGCATTCTCTTAACGGTAATTGCCCGCCTCAATACTCCCGGAAGATGCGAGCCAGCCTTGGAGTCGGCGATGCATGCGTTTGAAAGCGTGGCGACAGACTGGGGTGGATATGCTATGTAATAGCAGACAACTGTGAAGAAGAGGTACTCGGCCACGTTAATGAAGACGTTGAAGATGATGGACGACTTCGGTAGCTCGGTGAGGGCGCCAGTCTCAAAGGCACCTGAAAATGTCGACCAAGCGACCAAAACCATAAGCACCGAGCAGAACTTGGCAAGATAAAAGGTTCTCAATACCCAAGAGATCTGTCGCGGAAAAGCCCATCGCAGTGCTTGGCCTACCGCTAACGGCAGAAGCACGCTTAAACCAATTTGCTTTAAAACGGAGACGTACATGGGTCCCAGCGTGCTGGGCGACGCAGGCCGCAGCGAGTCGAATACTTGGTCGGTAGGCAAAAAGCCGTAGATCAAGAACGGTGACAAGAACGATCCAACGACGTTGCCGATAACCACTTCAATGATGGCCGCGGCTTCGTCACCGCCCGCGTTCCTCGTCATAACGACGTTAGAGGCGATGGTCGTGGGAATGCAACTAACGACAACCATACCCACGAGTATACTCGCATTAATGTTGCCTGAGCTAACTCCTCCTGCCGCGATTATTATACGAATCAGAACTAGAATAGTTTAGCCAACTATCCAACGTCTTTTACGAGGCAGAAGATACCAACTTAGCTGTATGACTGGTACAAGAACCAGATTAATTCCTTGCACAACTATATGCAGGCGCCAGCTCGTCACATGTTCTCTGAGCTTCTCTGGGCTCAGTTGAGCTCCATTGATCAAGAAAATTAGACCAATAGCTCCGTACAGGACTGAATACTCAGATCGTATAATACCTCCGCGAGCTGCAACGTCTGCGAATGGGGTTTTAGTATATACGTCTTTGACTGTTGGAGGCTGTAGACGTACGTGGGAAGTAATACCCTAATAAAGCGGCAAGGCCAAAGCCGATGACCAGCCAGTTGTCCAATACAAAAACCAGGCTTTTTTTTATTATACGGAAAGTTTTGGATTGTGCCCCATGACTTTGTCCATTGGCTGAGCTGTCCATTTCTAGTACTGCCGGGTAGGTTTCCCCCTGTTGAATATCAGGCATATCAACGATCAATAAGTGGATCGCTTCTCGCAAAATGCAGGAATAGAAGCTCGACAAGCTGGAGGCAAGTTCACCATTTCACAGACTAGTACTATAAGCCGAAATGAGCGGAGAAATATAATTAAAGCCCAAAAGCAAGCGCTGCTGTTTCTTCGAAGACTTATTCCCGCAGCAGTATACCCGATGTCGCTGCCGCCGAAGAAAAGTGGTGACGCACCCGGCATTCTTGCCGAGATATGGGGTTTAAGTTAGTCGGCGATCCGAGCGATACCGTTACAATAGTCCACAAAAAACCGACTTCTGTCCTATCTTATTGGGCGTCGACCTCGACGGTGACAAGGAAATGAGTGAAGAAAGCTTGGTAGCAACATTTCATATCTACCCACTTTCAACGGCTCTCATCGGCTATACCCTCAGTATTAAACATACCTACCATCACTTACCTTATCCACTGGCGCCATAGCATACGTTGAGTTATGCTCACTCTCGATCATACTACGGGTATGTTAAAGCCTAGTATAATTGATATATAAGATCAGGAGAGTGCCTCGACGAACTTCACATGCGGTCGGTTACGGCTGGAACAAGCAGTCATGCTCTGGTGCTTTATTGCCTGGTGCAAGCTTGGTTATTGTTTAAATGTACAACCGTTCTTATGATGCAAGTCCTCTGTGGCCAAGCCATAATGCCAGGCTACCCTTTTCTAAACTTCAGGCAGGTCGAATGTATCAACAGACGAGATCTTGTAACTTTCAACGCAGAGCGGCTTCCATCATCTCCTGAAAGTTAGGCATTCCCATACCAGTAGCGGGATCCCAGCCAACAGTGCCATTCCACGAGGCCCAAGGAATAATGCCGCCACCTCGCACCAGCCCACCCGTCTGCGTGTTGTATCCATTGCATCCGATCGCACTGCCGGCCGTGACATCAATAAGAGGCCCGGTCTTCAGGCTGTATAGAAAGGGATTGATAAACCCCATTGTGGGCTTTCCTGCCTTTAGTCGGGCGTCATTCAAGAGTGCAATAATGCCGGCTACTACTGGTGCAGCCGCTGATGTCCCCCCTGTCTGGCCTTGCTGGTCAGAGTTGAAGTACGCATAACTGTTCAATAGTCAGCATCAATTATCGTAAAGCTTATTGACTAGAGCAAGAGACGGGCCGTAGCCATTCAGATATTTCGTTCTTCCGCAACCTGACTTACTTCGGAGTAAGACTATGAGCCGATATATCAGGAAACGCCCTCCCAGAGAAATTAGTGTAGGCCTCATAGTATGATTTAGTATCCGGTTCGATATTCTCGTCGAGGTACACCTTGACGGCATCGTTCTGGTACCAGGGCTGGGCGAAGAACTTGCTGAACCCCCCAGAGCTGCCCTCCCAGGCGACTTCTGGCGCCCATGACTCAGTTCCGCCAACGGCTGTAATATAGGGGCAGGACGCCGGAAACTCGGGAGTAAACTCAGGCTGTTTCTTTCCGTCATTCGAAAGGCACGGCGCCCCGACGCCCGTGTCACCTGTCGATTCGATGACGGTAATGCCGCGCAGACCCATGATGCCGATCATGTCGCAGACGCGCTTCGCGTACTACATTCTAGCAATGTGAGCACAATTTATTCAGGGCAAGAATATTGCTTTAAGAAAACTTAAGACGTCAACTTCTTCGAAGTTGTGCGGAATAGATATGTTCGAAGAAATAAATTTTCACGTACTATTCTGACGTTAGCATCAGATAATCGCAAAATCCCAGGTTAACGGGTTTGAAATATGAGACTGCATAGTACGAACCGTCAACAGGCACTGTCTGCTCATCATCACTGTACGAATTCGAAATGACTTGCGGCAGCTCCTCATTTGTCTTGTTCAGCAAGAAGGTATAATACTCGAGATACGGCTCGTTCGTATTGTGCTCAGAATCAGGAATACCTAGACTCGGCACAAAAGGCGGCGACCCACCAGTGATGAACTGGAACTGCGGCAGTGGATGAGACACTATAATATCTAAAGTTGGCAATTTCTCTTTTATGGAAGATTAAAGGGGGGTATTGGGGGCCTGAAGAACTCTCAAGGTAGGAGACTTGCGCTCGAATGGAAGATTTTAACTCCGGGGTATGACGAGAAGGGGGGGGAGAGATTGTCTCTATAGTTCGCTTACTGGCACTTTGGAACTGCGCGTCAAGGTTCGCCTCTCCGTGATCTCCGGCAGGCTCCTGATTGTCGACGCCGCCATTGATCAACGTCGACGTGAAGTTTTGCTCTGGGATCCCAAACACATTCTGGTATTGGCGAAGATCTGCCAGCCGCGCGGACTCGTTCAGGAAGCTGCCGAATCCGATCCGGCTCCCGCTGCTAGCACTCGGGACGTAGTCCCCGATGTTGTAGGCGGCACGTAGACACGAGGGTGTGATTAGCTGTTTACAGTCATCGCTCTCTGTTGTCAATCTCGACAGCTCGATTCCTGTAGTGCCTGCATCCTCAATTAGCACTCGATGCGACCTTGTCTGCCCGAAGAACGTCGTCGGGTGAATGAGATGAACGAATGGCGCGACATCGTCGGGGACCGAGTACTCAGTCGTGCGCAGCTTTCGGGAACCCGCAACATCGTAATACGCAAACGTCGTGTTGAGCAAATGATTCATGGTCTTTACGGGCGCCGCAAAATTGATGATGGAGGCCTCTGCGTGAATGTGCTCGATGCCGTGGCTCTTGAGCCAGCCAGTCACGGCGGCCGAAGCACCCTTCGCTGGTGGAAACAGCGCATCCGCTTCTTCTTTGGTGAGCCACTTGCCGTAATTAGGACTACTGGGTGTTGAGAGGTCCTTCAGCTTCGCCTCGAGACCATCAATGTTCTCGAGCGCCAGCCCGATCTGCAGTGTCATCATCTGCGAGCCGACGGGCGTGGATAGCCTCGACACGGTGTTCGATAGTGCCACATGGCTCATGACAGCTGAGAACACTGGCACAATGAAGCCTGCTAGGTAAGCCAGGCTTATTTTATTTATCTTTGCCATTATTGCGTTTCCGTCCTTGAGGTTGACCGTCAATATTGGAACGCCCCTGAGATTCGTCGCGTGAGTCAGTGCCTCTCATGATCCTTTTGGAGACCGAAGACGTCAGTTCACCCAGTTTATCTAGCCGCTAGTGGCCGGTGAATTCAGTGAACAAAAAGTCCTTAATCTGTCGTGACACGTGTATAACAGATCCTACTTCTAACCGACGGGTCTCCTCTTGAGAGGCTCATCCAGACGCGGTAAGTTTATGGATCGTCATATAAAGGGGCGCTGACTGCTATGCCAGGGATCGCATAATCCCGTTCATCTAACTACAATTTATCATTGACCAATTTGGGGGTGTGCCGGAGGCCGCTGCATAGGATATAGCCGAGACACTCAAGAACCACAAAATATCGCCCACCAAGCATACTTGGCCTTTTTGAATTGATACGTAAATATAGAGTCCATTTCAGGAAAGAGTAACACGAGAAGACGCAGTAGTGTTCCTCGGAATTAAAGCATTGGGAAACTTAATGGTAGAGTGGGGACTCAAGGTATTAAAACACCAAATAATAGCCTAGCACGCTAATGGAAGAATATAACATGAATATGTGAGTCAGTGATGTTACAAAACGTTATTGGAAAACATGAGAGCTACGTTGTGACAAGAAGTGTCCCTTTCATCTCGTTAGCCGACCTCGCTAAACTTCCCAACACGCTATACGCTGCTTAAATGTTCTCAAGATGTCAATCATATCACTTGCAAGAGACTATTTATTGTTGTCTGTCACAGTTGAGATTGCTCAATTTGAATGCTGCCTGCATATGCCGAACGGGAACTGTAAAGATTGTTTGTACTGAGCCGATACAAAGTGCCAGCCCGCTACCTCATTCCGTGTGTAGTTTCCGGAAAGAATCCCATTATCTTCCTAGTCTACCGATATTAAAGCAAGAGGGTGGCTCTGCTTCCACCGTTGTCGCGATTAGCATGTAATGAACCACCGAGTTGAACTGTAGATGCCGGGAATGTCAAATAGTCACACCAACAATCATTACTTTTTGGGGCCTGGGAATGACATAGATCATCGACGTATTTGTCCTCTTCTCAGCTCTCAACGTAAAGTTAGCCTGGCCAAAAAGGTTCGCTCTCTCCGGCGATGGAAAATCTCTGCAAAGAATAGTTAAGTAGTTGAACACACCGAACATCTTGTAGGCGCCATAAACGCACTTGGTATCCAGAAAGGTATGAGAGAGAATCAAGTTAAATCTCGAGATACCGGTCATCGTGTTAAACTTGAACTGGAAGTACTCCTTATTCAGAAACCAACAGTCAGTAATTGGCGTTTCCGGTGAGTGTTCCAACGATTTTAGAGTTTCTGGGGGAAACGGGAGTAGAAGAGTCCAGATGTGACTATATTCCTACCCCCAAATCCTGAAAGGAATAATTTAAAGCCTCCGGGAATCTCACCTTATTCTCCGTGTTACAGACAAAGTAATCAGTACTGTAGCTATTCTGAGGGCCAGGAGCCATAGTGAAGCCATCCCAGAGCCATCGACTCTCGCAGACGCAGGCGCTATTGTTAGCATTGGGGTCATTCCAGTCAACTAAAGGGCGTAACCAGAGTTAGGAGCTCTACGCCATGATTGACCAAAGATTATGTACCTACACTTGATAGAGCAGTTGAACATGGGGTCCGCAGGCTCGTCCTTGTGACATTCGACGTACATGTCAGGAAGATTGTAAGGGGTAAAATTGAATTGCGATAATTCTGTTCCGATAATATGCTTGCGCGGTTGTTCCGCAAACATAGAGAGACATGCTGCACCTTGTAAGAGAAGGCTCGCGACGTAGAAAGACAGCATTGTTGATTTAAGGAGGGATATAAGAAGCGGCTGATGTTGCTGGATTGTGATCTAGCCCATCAATTTTTGGATATGTTCTTGGATGATAAAATTCTAGAGGATAATAGGTCGAACATAGCAGACAAGCAATAGTGTTCTTATAGGAAGGGTGTAATAGTCTACAGATAGGAATGCAATGACGCAAGCGACAAGATCTACTCCAAACTAGTGACCTATAAGTTTGTCAAGTATTCTTTCTACGCCGATCCAGACTATCGGCACACGCCATGTGGTCGCCTATAACAGCATGTATATCAACAATGGGACAGCATAGGCTGATTCAGGAGATTCATGACGTTTATTCGGGGAGAGAGCGACCTGTCTTAGCATTCCACGCGTTCAGCATGCGAATAGCCGCGAATAGCTGAGTAGAAACCCGCTTCATCTGTGTTTATGCAGGAAGAGGTAGGATTGGATAGAAAACGACTTTCCAAGGATAGCTCACTAGTCAAGTGATGATTAGACTCGTTTTCAACTAATATTGTGTAAGTGTTACGGCAAGTTATAGGCGGATTGATAGGTAATAACATTAATCGTAGTTATCCTTTCAACCAAAGACCAGTACTGACTCACGGCCGTAATCAAAGTGAGTCTTTCTTAGGTTGATACATCTCACAGCAAGGAAAGTTTCATATAGACTACTCTTCGAGGTAATAATCGGATCTCCATCCAACTTATGGCCTATAGCAGGCTCTCAGCTTAAGCTTCCCTGTCCTTACAAGATGGGTAGCATCCAGTGATGTGCTGAGACCAGTACGGTGTATCCGCTGATACTGGGCTACACAAATAAACACACTAATACTCAAGTATATGACGAATGTTTTAACGGGAGACGCTTTTTCAAGCAAACTTGGCTAGGTCTAGAGGTACAAGCCTCGTGTCACTTGCCTCGCGACTAAGTTGGCCACCCAGATTGGGAAACGGACAACTGGTTACTCGGCTTCTTTTGGAGTTTTCGATGCCATACTCATGGCGGCCACGTTTCTATATTGCCATCATCACTGGAATCCTCTCGGGCGCTTGCTTATGCTAGCCTTAGACCGAGGATGGCTATGCTCTGCCGGTACGCCGTGCCGCATCTTGGGCAGGGACCAATTGCATGGCCGATGGTACAGAACTATACCAACTATACAATGGCACCGAGCATCACCTTGCTCGCCCCATGTGATGAGCAAATCATTTTGGATTATTAAAATCTTCCGAGCTTCCACAAGGTCTCCATTGAGTGCGTCCTAGGGCGAGTTAATTGCGGTTTGTGTCCCTGAACGTGACACGAAGCCTCGGCCAACCGCTGTCGAAAATTGAGTGTAATAGCTCATACATGCATGTTTGCTAGTTAGTATATCGGCCTGAGCTATCCATCGGCCTGTCTCGGAAGATTGGGCCACAAGGTAAACAAGTCCCTTCGGTGTATGCCGGTACCGCCGGAATCGTCGCAATAACTAGCCAGCTTTGTGACTGACACTTCTTTAAGTCATCTGCCCTCTTTTTCGCCACCCTGCCTGACTTTGTGCTGTTAATTTGTTCGTCACCTTCGTTCAGTGCAGTCTCCGCCTCCCTTTGCTCAGCTGTTACCACGTAGAGAGACACTCACACTACGTACGAATGCCACCGAGCCACGAAAGAAACAACAACTCGCTATATTAGGCTCCTCACCGCAAGCAAGTTCACTTTTAGTTCCGTCAAATTGGCATCGTCGCACATCCTTCACTGTCTGCTGTTTTTGAAAGACTATAATTGACTAGCCATTCGCCAACATCCGAACTCAGCGGTTTTTGGGTGTCTCATCGACTTGTCTTGGGTTGAATATCACGACATTGATACACAAGAGCGTTTAGTAAAGACAGCTTACACGTATTTATCCTTGATGATTGCGTGGTAACTGAATGATACTATTGCGTGTTCTTGTCGCTAGGGGACTAAATATTCGCGTCGTGATTTAGATATCATCATATGGGCATGTGTTAGGATAAGTACTGAGTAAAGATAGTACTATTGAGGTCCTGATAGGCTAGTTGCCGGGAAGAGTATATAAAGCCCTTGACTTTCGAATATATATGTATTCTTTGCGCCCTCGCTCGGGTCTGTGAGATGAATACTGTATTTGAAGCTGAAGGATCAGAATTAAAAATATTCTCTTAACACGAATCAATTTATGAACCTTTGGTTAACTGTGAAAGGGCCGGTGTATCTAGAGAAACGTGTTTTGTAGATATTGGATAGGTTGTGTATTTGTGTAAAGAGGCATACCTCTGGTAATTATCTAAGCTCTTATATACTTGCTATAATTAACGGCACGGTACCTGATAGTAAAGTCCTCCTCTTTGATACTGAATTGTTAAAAGCCTAAAGTGAATGACCCTTAGGTTGCTTAAATTTGGAACTAGTGCATAGAAGCAGTTGCTGAAGTTGTCTTTTTGCTTAAGTTGAAAGTCGTATGGCGCTTCTACATCCGGAAAGCCTCTCTGCCATCCTTCAACATTCCGACATTTTGCAGGGCTGGTGTCCTAGGATTTGAATGCAAGACTCGATAGATTGGGCTATCCCAATCTCAAACGTGCAAGGCCCACGGACCCCTGCCCATCAACCAATATACGACAAGCCCGTCTAAATTGACACTAGAGAACAAAGTGGGAACCTCAACCAAGTGATTATTACAAGACCTCGCAGATATAATTATCATACCTGCTATTTAGCCCTATTCCCATAACTTCCTGCAAACGTGTCATTTTGTATATTTGACGCATATACTATTATTGTGACGAAAACCCACATTGTGGTCTCTGGGCGCTTTAGTTCACATTCTTATAGCGTGGTATTGCAATTTGTAGTCTAGTATACGAGGTCCCAAACCGACACACGGCTCGTCTAATACAACCTGGACCCTAGCCCTTCCTCCGTTCGCTTTGAAGGTTGGCTGTGAGCACGGCCGAATGCCTAACAAGCTAGAAATGGTTGGCTTGGGGTGTAGGAATCAACAACGCAAACCATCTGAACCTTAGGGTCTGGTTTGTCAGTCCCGTTATGTCGACAATGCCATCATCTTGCAACGTTACCTGGCAGTATGCGCCTAGAGCGTGACGACCAACTGAGAAACACGCTTTTTAGTGTAGTTTCAGAAGCCTCATCTCTTTCAATGGTGTTTAGCGTTTGCGGCAATAAAAGCATTAGTCGAAAATTGCGTTGACCTTCGGGCCTCGCTGTAAGAGACCTGCGTTACATTTTTGCTTCGTATCCTCATCTAATGCAACACACTTGTCGGAATGATGAATATGGTAACGTTGAATTTGCTCTACAATAGGCTAGAGTTATACCGACGAGGCTTCTGGGTTCTCACTAGCCTAGTGCGGTGGTGTGTTGAGGATAAAAGAGAACAGATGTATAAGGTCGGACCTATTCGGCCAGACTTGATGAGGCGCTTCAGGCCTCGAGGCTCTGGACAACAAGGGCCGAAACGCTGCTGTGGCTGGCGTCAGCATTATCCAAACATATCTGATGGCATCATGAGAGAGAGAGAGAGCGAGAGAGAGCACCACCGGGTTACAAGACGAAGCATGAATTAACAGCAAATACAGGCGCATATTAGGGAGTCCAATCATACGAGACAATACGTTGGCTATTGCTGGCAACTTGAAACAGCTTGCTAGCATTAATGATAGCATAGATGATGGATTCTAGGAAAGAACTTCGCAAAGCACCAATCAAGCCAAAAAGACATTACCTTGAGCTTCCTGGGCCAATCAACGAGATGGCTGTCCTTTAGCACCCATTTGCCAATTCTCCTTTTTGCCCACCGATTTGAAGATGTCTGCGAATTTGTTTTATACCAGTCACATCTCTTCTTCTGGGGGTTACTTCTCTCCGTTAGATAGCGAGAGGCAAAGATCACCAATCAGACTGCCGCAAAACAAAAGTGTTTCAGCCACGACGATCAACGCCCCCAAGTTACTTTGGGCTGACGGTGATTAGAAATTGAATTAACCAACCCGGCCTCATCCCGCATAGAGTCGCGAAGTATACCGTAGGTCAACGTTACGGCAACCATCGGGCCGAACCTTGTGGGAATGTTGTCAAATCGACCGCAGAGTCGCCATAGAGGAAATTAGATTGAGGAAGTTCAGTCAGAGTAGTATTAGAGGCTCAGGAGTGGCAATGCTATATTCGCACATTTATGCATGGGTTATACTTATAGTAAATTGTATGTATGCACGCATGCATGCATCGCAGGCCTCATTTCGACGATTGCCTATCTGCATCCTACGAGGTACTATATATGCATGCCATTTTGGCGGTGAGTGCTGCAACTGGAAAGGGAAAAGCAGCTGACGCCTCTTTGGATGCTGGATATTGTAAGATGATTCATTGTCCGCATCATTGCTTAGGGATGCTGCGATGTCGACGTCTCCTTGTTCCCCCCCTGGGAGATGCGACGGGGAGCTTCACCTCTTGCCGTGACATAACGTCGTTTTGAGGCTCCCGATTTGTTCCCAAGCTGCGGCGCACCGCTGGCTGAAAGAGGATAGGGAGAGGGAAACGCTTGAGAGTCTGCCTACATGTGTGCGTGCATATCCATATGCGCTCAGCCCTCTCTCAACGAAATCCGAACAGGGAATTGGGCATGGAACATTGGACATTGGATAGCGCCATCTGCAATCTGCAATCCGGTTCACCGGCCATCACATTGGGTCGCCTCATAAATAGTACCATCGCCATCTCCTCATTCGGTTATGGCAATCTTTTGGGGCCAGAGTTTTGGGCGATGTGCCTCATCGTTGCATTTTACAGCGATTAGCGTTGTATCTCAGCCTGACCTCCTTCTCGGCATGCACTATCGGCAATGTTGCATTTTAATAAAAAGGACCCTCTAACTTATCCACAACGGATGATGACGTTGCACCTGACGGGGGGAATCTCACGCCAAGAAAACCCTTCAACGGCTCTGTAGCTACTGGTAAGAGGATCGAGCTGATTTGGTCGCTAAGCCGGTAACTTCACTAGTTGACCATGGCTTCTTGTTTGTCTCCTTTGGCCTTGTAGAGTGGAAAGAAAATCGCTCGTCGGATTAGCCGACAGGAGGCGAGATCCAGCATCTTGATTCTTGAGCCATTAGTAGTGTAAGTTAGTGACTGCGGTACGTACCAAGTGGTCTAGGGATTCGATATGGAGCCTAGAAGCCTGTTCCACTGCCGCCCCCTGTTTGCCTGCGTGGTGACGGTGATTCGCGCAAGACATGGAACAGTTAGTGGGGCCTCTGGCACTAGTATCATGCAGCCTTTTATTTATAGAATTTGGCGGGGAACGAGAATGCAGCACCGCTACAGGTACGCTACGAGTACGAGCAGAGGTGAGTGGGTGAGTACAGCATAAGTGAGTGAGTGCTACTAGTAACAAACTGTCTACTCCATACTCTTCTGCTTTATCAACCAACAGCAATGTGTAAATTCGGACGTGGCCCATATTCTCAGTCATCAAAACCGCTACCACGCAAACACGGAACTGTGTAGTGTGAAGATGATGCAAAGTTCAGCTCTACCTGCTTATCGTCGTCTCTTGGCGGGTTGTTATGATATACGTATGCTGTTGTACGCTTTATGTCAATACGGTATTATTACACACATCAAACTTGCCCACCAACAATCACTTTAAGTAGCTATTGCATTCTAATTGATGTGGTTACGTCCCTAGACGGAGATTGCGAAGTGCTCGTTCTATTTCCACTTCGTTTTCGCCGCGCAGTCCGTCTAAATAAGATCCGAGGTTGCCCTGTATTACACCTAATCGTAAGGAGAATAGCTCGTGGAATAAGATTGCCTGTGTATGCAACCAAGATTGGCCAGTCTCTATTAGTATCGACAGAATCCACTGAGCGCTACGGTGTCTGTAGCCGTAATAGTATATACGGCTTGCGCCCAAGCACTTCGCATGGGCTTGCTGACTTGGCCCTTGGGTAACAGCGATAGCCGACTCCCCTGTTGGCCATGGTAATTTCTGCTTTTGGTACCTATCGTAGTGTAGGTCCTGAAACACTGTCGCTAGGGGACCTGGAAGACTTCTCGAAGACGGCAATAACTTCGTAATGCCTCTGCCAGCCCTCGTCTAGCGCGTTCCGGCGGGCCGGGAGATACACGTAGGGTTGTATGTTCGTTTATCGTTGCTGGACATGGCTCTTCAATAAATTGTTAGCCTGCAGCCTTGAGGGAGCCGAGCTCCAGCTGAACCGGACTATAGGGCTCGTGGTAGCTAAAAATGGTAACACGGTTCGGCCGTTCGATTTAGAGGAGCCACACTTATGTTCATTCGAAAAGATAACCCCCGGATATAGATCGTTTAAAAGCGAACGGGAGAAAGCCAATTTCTAACACGACGAGTGAGATGAAAATATGAATACGTACCAAGTATGGAGAGGATCCTTAGTCATCTGATGACTTCCTTTCTTTCAAGGCCCTGTCGAAATGATTGAATAAGATCGGGACCCATGTAGTTAGCATGTAGTTGGTCAACTCGGATCAGCGACTCGGCTAGACACACCATGTAGTTTACTCGTCGTTCTCCTTCTCCTTACAGCTACTAACTACCTTATCATCGTCTCGACTCCTCACCAGAGACCAATTGAAGTGTATTATTGCCAGTAGCTATCTGCGTGGCGCTCAGCCTTGGTCATCCCTTTCCAGCTCACCTTGGCTCTCGCTTGCTCTGTCCTTATCGCGCTGGCAGTCTTTTCAGCGTCTTTTGTTGGTACTTTTGACTTTTTTGATTACCATTGCTCACGCCTGAACGCCTGAATGCCTAACCTTCGGGGCTACAATACCAACTCCTTTATTCGTATCAGCCTGGAGGGATAGTCCTAGAGGAGACATCGGAGGCTATTGAAGAAGGCCCACGTTGCAGTCCCGAGAGCAAACCAGACCGGGAGTCCCTACGCATACTCAGGAAACACCCCCATCAGCTAGACTACTAGCTTTCCAAGGAATCCTCCTGCGACTAGACCCAACATTAGATGGTTGGAAGCGGGTGCCTCAATGCATCGCCTCAAGACTTGCTCCCCGTCTAAACAGAGCCGCTGAAACAACTCCCCTATGTGCTCACTCGCTGGCGCGCTCGCTCATCGCTCATCGCTGATTAGAAACGTAATAAATCTCATAAGTGAGGATAGAATAGTCAGTCGCTTGGGCGTCCTCCATTGGTACTACTTCATCCCGCTCCCCCATCATAGCACAACGTAGCACATTACAGCACAGCCCCCTTTGGGAAGCAAGTCAGAAAGAGAAGAAAACCCCCCTTCTCGCTGCCGACAGGCGACTAGCAACACCCCTGTAAGCACGGCGTGCGCATCCCCATCTGCAGGACATTGGTTGGTCCCGACAGGCTCAGGTTAGGTTGCTCTGCATCTGTTTCGCTGTGGTCTCGTCTGCTTGGTTGCTCTTTTTTGTCACTGTACACTACTATACGTACGGCACAAGCGAAACGACGGAACGGGCACAGAGTAAACGACGCAGAACCGGGCGCAATTACACACAATTGCGATCGGACCAGACGAATCCAACCGGCTGCAGGGGGGAAGCAACCAGAACGACATCGTCTCAACTCTGCTCGAACGGGCAACGGGGTGCAGTCTCTGTGACACTGGATCTGCTCCTATCTTATCCCCATCTAAAGTGTGTTCTCTTTTGTTTCCGTCTGCGCATCATATTGCGGTTTGCGCACTCGCGCTTTGTTTGCCCGCCCTGACCTGTTTTCTTTGTCGTCCGACCGGGCACCTGGAAAAAGACCGCTGCCACTCGAGCAGCCAAGAAAATAGACAGACGCAGACAGACAGTGTTAAACAGGTGGTTGACATAATAGCATTATGCCCTCATTCGGCCGCATGTCTATAGGCAAACACAGCAATCGATCTCAGCACAATCTGATCGAGCAGCAACAACAACAACAGCAGCAGCAGCAGCAGCAGCAACAGCAGCAACAAGCTGCTTTGCAGCATCAACTTCACTTACAGCAGCAGCAGCAGCAGCAACAGCACCAGATCCAGCACCAAACATCAGCTGCGGCGGGCAGTGGAGGTGCTGCACTGCCCCTTTCGCAACCCTCGTCGTCTGCGGCTTCACCATCCCAACAAACTGCTGGTCCACGACGAGTCTCTGCTGCTGGTATTGGCCCTGACACCTCCAGTAACCCCCCTTCAGCCTCATCTGGACCGGCGCCGTCTCTTAGCTCCACCGACTCATTTCATCGTCAACATCCACAGCAGCAGCAGCAGCAGCAGCAGCAGCAACAACAACAGCCGCCGCCACAACCACCACCGCCGCCGCAACAACAACAACAACAACAACAACAACAACAACCTCCACCACCACCACTACCACAGCTACAACAGGTTGATACCACGGCCGGCCAACCTGCACCACCTTCACAGCCACAACAACAAACTCCACACGCCTCACCACACCAGCAACAGCAACAGCAACAGCAGTCACACCTACCGCTGCTTAATCTAATCAACGGCCAACCTCGTGAGGTCTTACGCAAGAACAATCCCAACTTACCACCCCCACCTAGTCAGGGGCCAAACACGATACCCCTCAATCAGCCCAGTCCCAATCCCGCTGTCTACAACCCAAGACAACAACAGCAACAGCAAAACCCCCACGACAACTTCGCCGAACTCGTCTCACGCTCCCAATCGGCGCGGTACTCACAGCAGGTTCCTCCGCTGCAGACCCAGCCGCCGTTCGGTATCGCCTCGAGCTCCGTCGACGACCTACCTCACACCTCCTCCGTCAACTCTCCCGTTGTCAATCACAGTGGTCCGCCGTCGCTCCCTTACAGCCAGACAGCCCCCAGCGAACCGAAGCGCTCGGCCCGCGACCGGATTAGGAACTTCATCTCGGGCTCCTCGAGTCGGCCCACCTCTGACCACTTCGCCCAAGAGCCATTGCACGAGAACCCGCCCGGCGGTCTCGTTCGCAGGCCCTCGAAGCGGGCGAGCAACTCGGCGAGAGGCAATCCTTTGTTGGCCCGGCCGATTGATCACCCGGACTGGGTTCCTCCGCCCAGCGCGAGCTCGCGACACCAACAGTCCCGCAGTCAACACTCACCAAGTCAAGGCGTAGGCGAATTCGACAGCTCTTACCTGATAGGCCAGTCTAATCCAGATTTACTTTCACAGAACTCCCAAGAGGCACTCCCTAACACGATCCGACACGTCCCCGCCGAAGTCGCCGAGAGCTCGCCATACGATCCAGACAACCTTACATTTCACCAGCAGCAGGCCATTGCGCAGCACCAAGCTCAGCTGCTCCAGCAACAGGCACAGGCACAACCGCAACCGCAACCGCAACCGCAACCACAAACAGACCAGCAGCAGCTGTACGGGCAGGTCATAGTTGACCCGGCACAGAGTCCGTACCCGTACACGCACCCGCACGAACAATTCCCGAACAGTAACCCACCCTCGGGCTACGTCGGCCACCTCACTACCGAGATCTCACAACCACCCAATCCAGAGACGGTCTCGCAGTTGTCGTATGAATCGCCGGCTTCCGAGTCAGAGCAACCACCTGCCAACTTTCACTCTGCACAAGAATCCCCAGCTGTAAGTCAAGCGCCGCACGAATCACAACTTCCCCTAGTACAGCAACAGCAGCAGCAACAGCAACAACAACAGCAGCAGCCACCTTCAGCGGTGTCTCAGGGCATGGCTCCGCCACCAGCACAACCGTCACAACCCCCGCAACCTGGAGCACCGGGCCAGGGCCGTAGATCGGCGGACAACGACAAGCAGCTACGAGCTGGCGAGGCTCCCCTGGGTCCTCCACCATCTTACCGGCACAGCCAAGGCCCGCTGAACGCCATGACCCCTCTCCCGCCCACCCCCGGACCGGGGAATGGCCCACCTAACTTCCGTCCCGCTACCACCGGAGATCGACAGCAGTTTGACGGGTCTAGCACCGACGACCGCAATCGCACGAATAGTCCCCAGCCGTCAGATCGCGAAGCTGATCATGAGAAGCAGTTTAAGGACCTCTGTAAGAAACACTTGAAGTCTGTCTACAACAAAGCACTTACACATAACCCAGTAACCAAGTACAAGAATGTCAAGAGACTCTATTTTGATGGCAAGACACAGGTTGAGCAAATGACGTCTCAGATAGAACAGCTCCAAAACGCCGTTGCCAACCAACGCATGTCGCAATCACGGACGGCACTCGACGACAGCGAGTACGCAACACGGTTCAATCGACTCAATGGGGCTATCAACAACCTGTCGTTCAACATTCGCAAAGACTGGTGCTCTCTGCCTGGCTGGATTGAACGGTATGTGAGTCCAGAGGCGGTGAAGACGGGCAAGCAAGAAATGACGGCCGTCGGAAGAGCGGTCATCTCACGGTGGATCATCGACGAGATCTTCAACAAGTGTTTCCACCCAGGTCTTGATGTCGACTTGAGTTGCCACCTAAAGCAAATCGAGCATAATATCCGCAGGTTCTCCTACACCATGAGCAGTCAAGAAGAGTTCGAAGCCCTAACGGCCAAAGTGGTCACTTGGCGAATGGCCACCTTGGAAGGCCTCCAGCAGATGCTAAACTCACCCGAGAGCAGTGAGCATCGGACGGACTTTACTAAAATGGCCACAAGTAATCTCACGGCGACGCTGTATCAGTATCTCGCCGATCCGCCGCCGGCGGGCGTGGATGGTAGCGCATCCATGATTGTGGAGTTGGCCGTGGGCATCGCTGCCAACCTACCGCTGGAGAGCCGAGACGTGGCCTTGACCTATCCGATGCCGGGAGATACGGTACAGCTCGACATCATGGAACCGGAGAAAACACCACTGCCGCCGTTACCGGAGCCAGCGGACGACGCCGAGGAGAGCGCCAAGGACGGCGACAAGGCGGCGAAACGCGAAAAGACAAAGAGTGGTATGTTGACAATGCTCGGCGGTGTACCGCATCCTGCCAGCAGCAGAAAAGGCAGCACGGCCTCGATTCTTACTGACACGGCGACAACGACAGCAACAGTACCAGCACCAGCAGCACCACCCCCCAAAGACGCCTCCAAAGTTCGGTTCGCAGGGTTCATCGGAGTGGAGGTGAGAGGGCGTCAGGTCCTGTCCAAGGCCCCGGTATGGACGCTAGGCTAGGCCAGACCCAGCCATTACCTTACATTGCGGAGGAGTGTAGGATGACCTTGGCTATTTCACTAATTCAAGTGGCATATACCCATGGATTGCAGGAAGGGAATTTTTCTAGCATGTCACAAGACCAAGCATCAGGTTCGGAAATTTTCACAGAGGATCGGATAAGAGAAGAGATGAAAAGCACGAGAGACGAACGTAGAAAGATGCTACATATATTTCTTTTCGTGCGGGCACCCATTATGTTATTGGTGGTTAGCGATATACGTTACGAGGGACGGTCGAATCTCCAGAAGATTTAGATACCCCTAATGATGACTAGGGAGTGCCATGATAATATACACCCTTCAGAACCTGTTCCGATAGACGTGGATGGTGTGGGTTGGTGGGCTTCACTCCCTTGGTAAAGGGGGAATGACGGTCACATTCACCGCTTACCTCTCTCGAATTTCTGCCGTCTGCCCCTCCAAAATGATCCTCTCGGGCCAACACTCTTAAGCATACAAGTGAAGACTTGTTCTGTAGTAGGATGTGCACTGTTTCAATTTTGGCATGTGAATAAAATATAATAACCAGGAAGGAGATTTCATAGACATATAAAGGTGCTAAACATTGGTTTGGAACTAAAACCTACATTAACGGTATCTGTTGCGCTTCAGATACGAATAATAACCCCACCATCACCATCACCATCATCGTCACTATGTCCAAACCAGCGCATCTCGAACCCTCGAAGCTCGGCACCAAAGAGTAGTATGTGTTATCTTTCCATCTGTTACCACCACCCTTTCAATCCCAAACCATGTACATATCTCACCCACCACATATATAAAAACAACAACAACAACAACAACGCAGAACCTAGGTTTACAAACTAACCCTTTCACTCTCTTCCTCGCCAACAGCTGGGACGCGCTCTACACGACCGAACTCGCGAACCACGAGCACGACCCCTCGGACACAGGCACGGTCTGGTTCGACGACTCGGACGCCGAGGCGAAGCTCCTCGCGTTCCTGGAGGATCCCGGGCGCCGGCGGGAGCTCGGGCTCGACACCGAGATGACGTCGTTCCTGGACCTGGGCACAGGCAACGGGGCGCTGCTGTTCGGCCTCCGCGACGCCGGGTGGAACGGCCCCATGCTCGGCGTCGACTACAGCCCGCAGAGCGTGCTGTTTGCCCGGCGGATCGAGAGGCTGCGGAGAAGGAAGGAGGCCGCCAGCCGTGGGGATGACGTAGAGGGCGGCGAAGAAGAAGCAGATCAAGTGAGAAACGAAACGGATGACAAGGTAGCGGAAGGGGCGGGGGAAGCTAGAAAAGTCGGAGACAATGAGGAAGAAGCGGAGGAGGAGGAGGAGGAGATAGACATCCACTTCGCCGAGCACGACATCCTCCACGGCCCAGCGTCCGCGCTCCTGGGCGCCGGGTTCTCCCCTGCCGTCGCCTCGCGCGGCGGCTGGGACGTGGTGCTCGACAAGGGCACCTTCGACGCCGTGTCGCTGTCCGCCGAGACGTTGGACGCCACCGCCAACACCGCCAACACCAACACCAGCGGACCCCGACGCATCAACGAGGCCTACGGCTCGCGCGTCCTCGCCCTGGTGCGCGAGGGCGGTCTGTTCCTCATAACCAGCTGCAACTGGACGGAGACAGAGCTGCGAAGCTGGTTCGAGAAAGGGGCCGTTCGAGAGAGCCCGTCCCCGGCGTCGGCGTCGGCTACGAACGAAGAAGAAGAACAAGAAGTGGCACACTGGGGGTTCGAGGTGGTTGGCCGTGTTGAGTACCGCAGCTTTAGCTTCGGTGGTGTCAAGGGGCAGACGATCAGTAGTTTGTGCTTCAGAAAGGTGAGGAAGACAGGTCATAGGTGACCAGGATCTTGCTCCGCCTTGATAATAAAAGCTGTTACGAGAGATCAAGTCCGAACTTTTTGTTCGAATACCCGCTGAGCTTAGATCCGCCTATCGCTTGGTAAAGCATAACATCAAAAGGCGAGAGACCCCCTGGTTAGACAACAAGCTAGTAGAGCTGCAGACAGAGAAGGGCCACTTTAGATGAAAAGCTCACATTCACAAGATCCAAGGCACCGAGCGTCTATTAAAATCATCATTTTTGTCATGGCCTTTGGTTTACTTGTATTCTTACAAACCCTTCCACTAAGTGAGGGCCATTGCTATCTGATGCCCCACGCTTGTTCCATCTCTGCTCTATTGAATCTTTTTCTCTCGATTCTTATTCGCGGACTTAATTAGCACCACATCATATCAGTTGCCGCAACTCCCGCATCTTGTTCTCTATGCTTGGAGCCCACTGGAGGCAGAGGCTGAACGCAATGGGCAATGATCTTTTTGTCAACTCGACCCCAAAACGGTATAAATGACGACTTGGTCTGCGCGAAAGGATGCAAAGTGTGGGAATGCAGGAAGAATTCTCTCTTTATGAAGTCTTCTCATCTATGGCGATGTGTTCATCGGTTCTCCTCCGCCTACCCCGGGAATGGCTGCCGTGGCAGTTGTGGCAAAATACCGTACGTCCACATCATCATCCTTTTGTAGCTTCTCTAAGCTTGGCAGTATGCGTTGTTGAATCAGCTCAGTCGACTGGGGTGATGCTGTAACATCTGTCTTCCCAGCCTTTTCTAAGCTGTATATAGTGCCCTCATCCGGTAGCCGTTTTAAGACACTAACTAACTGAGCATATGTCTTCGCCACGTTGAAGCGGATGTTGGGGATCTCGTCTTCGACCAATTTTTCCAGCATAGGCAAGATAGACTTTCCAATTACGTCAAGGCTGACAACAGTCGCCAAAGTCTACACAGTTAGCACTGAATGCGCGAAAACAAGGGCAGTAAAGGGAACTCACTGAAATCGCAAAGCATGTTGTCATTCGGTACAGGTAATTCGGATGCGAGCCCATTGCCATGACCTTCGGGATAATAGCCTCGCTGGCCCACTCGACACCGAAAACTTCTGTGAGCTTCTTCAGATTGTGAGTTGCGGCTTCTCGAATAGAGAAGACCGTGTCACCCAGCCACCCCATGCAAAGTCCGCTCAGCTTCTCATCGAAGAACTTAACTCCGAGTTGGCTAGCGAGGAGCGGGATGTACTCGATGATAGCAAGTCTCACTCTCCATTGCTTGTCTTCTGCAAGCTGTACGATAGCAGGCAGTAAGGATTGCGATAATAGGTCGATACCAATAACTAGGTTCGTTAGATTTCAAAATATATAGACCAGAATTGAATCACAACAAACCTTGATTTACAAGTTCAAGTTTCGAGATGATATGAAGGCGAACTTCAGGGAACTCGTCCTTCAGCATCTGCAAGAACATAGGGAGAAGGTGATCAATAGTCCTAAATACCACACGTTAGTTCGGATTCTAGTTTACCACTGGCCTCGACATACTCTTGCTTGCCCAAAATTGGGGCAAGTCCGCTGATTTGAGTGCCGAGAGCGGCGCGGACATGCTGAGATTGGTCGGAGACCAGATCCTCGATAGAGCTCATAATCTCCTTCAAGAGCGTATCCCTGTCCACCAAGTTGCAGAAACCCGGAATTTGGCCGGCAATAGCAGTCCGAACCTCTGCCTCGTTATCCTTTAACAGTTTGACGAAAGAAGGAACTAAGTCTCGCAACACAACTTCCTCATCTACAGCCTTAGCAATCTGTAATTCTGTTAGCCCATCACATGTCCAGCCCCCCTATGCATGCCCATACCTTTTCAAACCTATCGGCTATCATGTAGCGGACCCTCCAGCTCTTATCTTCTATCAAGTTGCGTAGGGATGTGAGCAACATGCTGTGGCTTGCTTGCTGCTCTTTTGGGACTACCTCGGCAATTGCAATAAGAATCTCGACGGTCAACAGTCGCACACTATCTTGGTCATCCTGAGCAAGGTGTTGAAAAAGGGGTATCATCTCCTCAATGACTATAGCTGGGGTCATCTCCTTGACAAATTTAGATAGATTCGTGGCGGATTGCCGACGAACCATGGGAGTCTCATCATGAACCAGAAGGCCAAATTGTGAGCGAAGAGACTCCTGGACCTGTGGGGAGACCTTCTTGTACGGAGTCGTGTATAAGCCGCAACCGGAGACTTTGGAGGTGAACCAGTCGGCCTTACTGAGTCGGATGGTGAGTGGAATGAAGTATTCTTCGATTTGCTGAGAGGAGAGGTCCAGGCATATCTTGTTTAGAGATTCGACAGCCTGTGGCAGGGATTAATTAGACCAGGTCATGAGGAGCTCGAAGCGTTGATTAGACAGACCTTGTCCCGAACGACAGGCTCCTCGATGGCAGCGAGATTCTCCAGAGGTGAGAGGAGAACATGGCCGTATTGGGGACCGCCGACATACTCAATGAAGCTGCCGAGCTCCTCGCTCAATGCTACAAGGACCTCGTCCTCGTCTTCAACGGACTCTATAAAGGGTGTTAGATTGTGATATACCTGAGGAACATTGGGTGCTGCCTGACCATCGAGAAAAGGAATGAGTTCCTCGCGAGTGCGCTCAGGACCCAGAGCAAGCGCGATTGTTGAAAGGCGATGGATGGCATTGAGCCGAAGGAGTACATCGTCATGCTGCAAGGCGAGTTAGAGAATGAGCATGCATGGCAGGAGGCAGATAGAATGTGCCCTGGGTCACCGCCTTACCTTCAGCTCATCTATGAGCACGGCGATGGGGTAGAGCTCATCGCTCGCACTAGGCGCGTCAGCCATGGCGAAAGGTAGAATATCTCGGTTGGACTCGAGGGATTGTGTAAGTTGCGAAGTTCGAGGCGGAGGGGAGAGGGTTGGGGGCGGCGGCGGTGATGGTGTTGATCGCGTGGGTGGAGTGATGCAATGGCAGGCGATTTTAGGTCAACGTCGGGTGTCCAGAAACCAACTGAAGTTCACCGCTGCTGTCCTTGCCCGACACAAGAAAATAAAACCGAAACTATATCGCAAAAGAGCTTTGGAAAGTCCCTCTGGTCGCCTGAGAGATCAACGGTCGAAAACAGAAGTTGGTGGAGGGGTATCTATCATATGGGGTTCGTTGGTTTCGTGGTGGGTTGTTTATGATGGTCGAGGAAGG
Organism: Xylariaceae sp. FL1651; assembly: GCA_025201745.1. Taxonomy (NCBI): domain Eukaryota; kingdom Fungi; phylum Ascomycota; class Sordariomycetes; order Xylariales; family Xylariaceae; species Xylariaceae sp. FL1651. The sequence goes on from MU624230.1 coordinate 1,522,292, forward strand.
CTTTTGGCGGTGCAGAAGGCGGCGGGCTGGAGCTTGTCCTGCCTGTCGGCATTAGGAGTGATAGCAGGGGGGGCTTGGCTGGAGGTCATTGCTCTTTCCAAGGTCATGACAATTGTGGCTCGTAATCTGCGGCTGGAGACGCCAATTTAATCTCTTGGCCTGGATCCACTCCCAGATTCTCATCGGGGCAACTACTCACATAATGCCCAAACCCCCCTTATGACATAAAACGGTGGAGTTGGTGGGGTCAACGGTACATGCCCGCAGGTACGCTGTCGACTTGCGGCAGGTGAGGGACCCTCCAAATTATTTCAAAGGTGACTCAGATCAAAAGCTTGAAGGTCAGCCTGTAAACCAATTGCGCCGAACCTCGCTGTGGCCTTTTCTGCTCTGGACCTCTGAAGAGGAACCCCTCCGCACACGATGCCTACCATATCATGCGACAAGTATGATCTCTTCAAGGCGTTGGGTCAGCAGTACGTCTTATTTTACCCCGCGATGGACGTCGGGCCGCCAGACACTGACCAAAAGTTCAGGTATACGACCGCCGAGTTCGAGGAGCTTTGTTTTGAGTTTGGCATCGAACTAGACGAGGACACTGAAAATGAAGAACGGCCCATCGTTGACGGCGTACAAGAACCTCCGCAGCTTAAAATCGAGATACCCGCCAATCGATATGATATGCTATGCTTCGGTATGTCTACTAGAATTCGTGGTGCTTAAGGAATTACTGATATCGAAAATAGAGGGCATAGCTCTCATGCTCAACATTTTCCTCCAAAGGCAGCCCACTCCTAACTTTAGATTGGTTCAGCCAGCGAGCGGCGATCTGCAGACAATCACCATACAACAGAGCACGTCCGAGGTTCGACCGTATATCGCTGGTGCCATCCTACGCAACGTGAAGTTCACCAAGAAGAGCTATGCATCCTTTATTGGACTGCAGGATAAACTCCATCAAAACCTAGCTAGGCAAAGGACGCTGGTTGCCATTGGCACTCATGATCTAGATACCGTCAGGGGTCCTTTCAGCTATGAAGCTCTCCCACCTAAGGATATCAGCTTCACGCCCCTGAATCAAACGAAGAAGATGACAGCGGAGGACATGATGACCTACTACGAAAAAGACAAGCACCTGGGGAAATTCTTACACATAATTCGAGATAAACCAGTATATCCTGTCATCTACGATGCTAACCGAGTTGTCTGCTCTATGCCGCCCATCATCAATGGCGATCACTCTAAAATTACATTGAACACCAAGGACGTCTTCATAGAATGTACCGCTACTGATACCACGAAGTTGGAAATTGTTATCAATATGATGGTGACTATGTTCTCCGTTTATTGCGAGGAACAGTTCACCGTTGAGCCGGTGAAGATAATCTCAGACCACAATGAGCAAACGAGAGTAACACCAAATCTGCGCCCAAGGATACAACCAGTCGAGGTGGACTATCTAAATGCTTGCCTAGGTCTTTCTGAGTCACCAGAGAGCATTTGCAAGCTTCTCGCAAAAATGGCTCTCAGCGCTAAGCCATCAAGTAAAGACCAGAATCTCATCGATGTCTCAATACCGCCGACCCGAGCCGATATTCTTCAAAGGTGCGACGTCATGGAAGACGTCGGCATTGCCTACGGCTTCAATAAGCTTCCACGGATGGATGTGAATAAGACCGTCGGCGCCCCACTCACCATTAATAAGCTCGCCGACATTATACGTTTGGAGTCTGGAATGGCGGGCTGGTCCGAAGTTATGCCCCTGATTCTCTGTAGCCACGACGAGAACTTTGCATGGTTGAATCGCAAAGACGACGGCAAGACCGCCGTTAAACTTGCAAACCCCAAGACCGCCGAGTATCAGATTGTGCGGACGTCGTTGCTACCAGGCCTGTTGAAGACGATCCGTGAGAACAAGAACCACAGCGTACCCATCAAGGTCTTCGAGACATCAGACGTGGTGTTCAAAGACGAGAAAGCCGAGCGCAAAGCTCGTAATGAACGCCACTTCAGCGCGGCTATTTACGGAAAGACTAGTGGCTTTGAGCAGGTGCATGGCCTGCTTGACCGCGTCATGTTAATGCTGCGCCAGGCGTTCGTGACGCGTGAAGAGGGCCTGGAGAAGAATATCGACTTCGAAGTCCGCGAGAACCACACCAAGCGTGACGGCTACTGGCTAGAGCCTATCGACGAGCCGACTTTCTTCTCGGGCCGGGCCGCCGCCATCTACCTCCGCCTCGACGGCAAAGAGACTCGAATAGGCGAGTTCGGCATCCTGCACCCCACCGTCCTCGAAAATTTCGACTTGAAGTTTCCCGTTAGCACCCTGGAGATGAACCTGGAGGTTTTCTTATAGATGCGGAAAAACATGTCAGGCCCAAGGAAATTATACCTCGGATAGCGCAAAAAGAAAACGAAGATCTCCCGTTGGACTAGATAGATGTGCAATATGATTCATGAGAAAGGCTTGGTTGTGCAATGAAGACTTGGGCTCTGTAGACTGGTTTACGATTTCTCACCCTTTTGTCATCTTCCCCTGAGCTCAACCTAAATAATATGCGTATCGTGACAATCGCGCTTGAGCTTCACCATCCCCATCCAACTCTTACTTCTACTGGTGCAGTGGTCTAGATGATACAGTTTGCAAACCTGTTTCTTTCTCTCCAAAGTAGACGTTGACAATTCTTCTTGTTTCCCACCATCCGTATTTCCGGTGATTCCCAAAGACCCCTCACGCTGTTCAGGCAGGATAAGATACCCCATAACAAATGCTCCCGAATCTACAGTATAGGTAACTGCAATCTCCAAATCATTTGGTCTAATGTGATATGGTATGGATATTGAATTCCTTGTAGTATTGTTCCATCAAGAGCTGGACCACCATCATAAAAAGAGGCTAACGACTATCTAGCCCAGCACGTCACACGCACTTAGCCCGTCTCTATGAAATCCTTGCTCTTCTCTAGGCTAACCTTTGGCTTGTCTATTATCTCTTGCTCGCCGTTGGCGTCTTGCGGGGCTTGATTCATTGGCATATCTGCCATCTCCTCTTCGCCTTCCGTCTTTGACGAAGTATTGACATTTGTAGTTGTGCCTTTATCAGCACCGCCGAACAAGCCACGGCCGAGGTCCAAACCGGCCACGCCTTCCCGGATTTTGGCGAGATTTGTTGCGAAGGCCCCAGGTGTATCAGCGCTAGAACTATGCTTGAGAGTTGCTGGGTTCCTTTGCCCAGGTGTAAGAGCCTCGTGAGCTGTCTCAACACCCGCGAGTACGCTTCGAGTGATTGGGAGACTTGGCGGTTTGGGACTTGAGGGTGGTTGCGGCGACCTGCTACCATTCTTACTTGGAGAGCCGAAGGGCGACATGGCCGACGCCATGGCATAAGTACCCATCCTCTCTTCGTGCGCTGCGGCTTGGTCTAAATACTCGTTCATTTCAGAGTCAGACCGTCCAAAGCATTGCGCCCACCACCGCACATCGGAGAGTTTTGGGAAAAGTAGCCTCTCGCGACCACTTTGCCGGTCGTCAATCGTAGCGTCGTAGTCCGAATTCAGAAACTCGCGTTTTCGTGAAAGGATGTAGTCCCACACGGATCTTGTTCTCTCACGCGCATGACTGTCAATGCGCTGCTTCTCGCTATTGTAGAGGAAAGTGCCGTATTGGCCGGCATGAAGGTGGTACAAAAGTCGACGAAGAAACCGTTCGTTGAACTCGAAGCGAGTTGGGTGTTGGCGCAAAAGCTGCCACGTAGCATCCAAAAATTGGTGAAAGACTGGTGAGATTTCATTAGGTCGTGTAGCTTCACTGGCCGGTGGAGACTCTGATGACTTCTTCACTTGCGAAGTTTCATCAGACGGCGAGCCTGGAGTATCACCATCGGTATCCATACTGGTCTCTGGATTCCGATTTCGGTGGAAGAATCGTCTCGCGCCAGCGATAGCATTTTCGAAGGCCTCGCCAGCCCGTCCATCGGACTCCCCAGGCTGCATAGCCGAACCAGCCATAGCATCTCGCTCAGTAACGAACCACTTTTCGTGACCGAGTGGCCCAGAGCGCTGTTGAAACATATGCCCGAACGATAACCAGTCTTTTTCAACGAGAACAATGAAGCCATCTATGGTGCGATAGTAAGGATCGAGCATCAACTGTGACAGTGCTGATAGCTGGCTCGTGCGATCCCACCCGTCCGAGCAATGTATCAAAACGTGAGAGTGATTTATTCCTACCTGTCGTGCGATCAAAGCCGACCCATCTAGGATACCCCTGATATGCTTGAGCCAGTTGCTTTTCGCTAGAAGCTCGCGATTCGGAGGCAGTTTAGAGATGTCTCCATCCTTGATGGCATCTATAACCGTGTTGAGAGACTCTCTCATAACGTGTATATTATCAATATTAAGGTATGCCTTTTTAGCGAACGGGTAGTATTCCATATTCTCTGAGCCTTTCCCAACTACCTGCATTGCAAGGGCGTTAATCGTAGGCCGTGCGTCTACAATCAAGTTTCTTTGCTGGGCGCCGTATATTCGTTTGCCGGTTTGCGGGTCATAGTTTACGTCGTCACCAGTGAGGAGCTCGTCTTCAAGGCGCTCAGTGTCCGCTTTGTCCGCCTCAAAGCTAGAGCCCCGGAGGTCATGCTGACTGGACGCAGGGCTTGGTTCTGCGGTGTCTAAAGTTGGGACCTCAAGGCCATTGAACTCCACCGTGGCCGAGGCAGAAAAGCATGCGCTGACGAGTTTTTCATCTTGTATGCTCCGGTTTCCCCTGAATCCCACTAGCGGCTGAGAACTTCGAGTAATAGAACAATTGTTAAGGGAATGGAGATATGTCAATACAGGTATCCGAGATCTGGATCGGTATGGGCCGGCGTATTTGATGACGTTATCGGAGATCTTGGAGGGGACAATAAGCAGGCTCGGATAGGTTGGGGAGAAGCCAAAGTCTTTGTTTATCAGGGAGACCCTCCAGCCCCTATCCACAGATTTCGTGCTGATGCCCTGCCGCCTGAACTCGGCCCTCGGATCGTACAGATCCCAGCCGTTGAATGCTTTTTCCGCTTTCAAGGGTTGGTAAACAAAAGCGTATAGCTTCTCTATTGAGCCCAGCCGGCAGGTACGGGCACGAATATGGTCGAAGGCTTCTCGAGCAACTATCTCATTTACGAAGAGGAAATTTATCAAGCTGAAGTCCCGACCGCGTATTCGTACAGACGACGGGCGTCCGGTGATGCTTGGGCATGGCCTGAAAGTGCAGTGTGCTATTATGGGGTATGCAATGTAGGATTCTCTATGCTTGGGAGCGTTTGGAGGCGGTGCGGCATCATCGGGCGATACAACTGGGTGGATGAATATGATATGGTGGTCTGTAAGTCGCAGCTCGCCGGAGTACTTGTCGCCAAATCGAATGGCATCGACGTCGGGTATCTAGACGCAACGAAGCCATGTAAGCATAGAGTATAATGACTAGCAACAGCTGTCGGGGATGCCGAGTTGCACATGCTGAGGCTGGCCTTACAGTCTTCACCTGCATCGTGGTCTTTATAACGGTAAATGTAATCGTGTTCTCAGGAAGGGGTATGGCGTAGGCCGCTTGCAATTCGGCGGCGCATTCGATCGCCTTAGGCGCCTAGATACGGGGGGTGGTTTGGTTCAAATACAACAAAACAGTTTGTAAAGATGTAACACTGGTCTAGGAACTGGGTGTTTAAACGTTGTGCCGATAAATTAACGAAACATATTGGTAGTAAGGTTGCGTGTATTGCAAGGCCCAGTAGCCTATACACAAGCAACTGTTGAGCACATGTGACAACTAACCAGACAACAACAGCAACAGAAGTCACAGTCCACTGTCCCACGGAGAGCGCGGGGCATACGCAGCTATCACAAGGCTGAGAGGTCGGAACGAAGGGTCGCCGACGTCAGCAACCACTAAAAGGTACAAGCTGCAACATTTAGATGTGGGTCATGGGCCATTATTCTAATCGATAACCAGCGTGTCACCTAACCCATTGTATCTTATCTGAAGTCGGATGCTAGACTAGCACACAAACCTGAGCCCTAAGCTAAAAAAATCCATTGCCAAAATTCGGACAGTGCATGCACCACTGTTAGGTGCATCTCTCCACCGAAATCTAAACGACCCTCGATTTTCTCGCGAGAGCTGCCCATCACCCAACAATCGGCTGGACTACCACCCTCCATCGCTGCCGCCACCACTCAAACAATCCGAGCAGTCAATCCAAAGACAAATCAGTCAAGATGGCCACTCCCGGATCCCAAATGTGAGTTGAATATTTACCGACGAAACCAGCACAATCGCACCATACAATACTACCCCTCCCCAGCCGGAGCTTTACAAACCATGATCTCTAAGATACACTCGCTAATACCAACCTCCCCGGTTATAGTTCTAAGCGTAGAAAGTTCGTCGCCGATGGTGTCTTCTACGCCGAGCTGAACGAGTTCTTCCAGCGCGAGCTGGCCGAGGAGGGCTACTCGGGCGTCGAGGTCCGCGTCACCCCCACCGTCACCGACATCATCATCCGCGCGACGCACACGCAAGAGGTGCTGGGCGAGCAGGGCCGCCGCATCCGCGAGCTCACCTCGCTGATCCAGAAGCGCTTCAAGTTCCCCGAGAACAGCGTCTCGCTCTACGCCGCCAAGGTCCAGAACCGTGGTCTCTCCGCCGTCGCCCAGTGCGAGTCCCTGCGCTACAAGCTGCTCAACGGTCTCGCCGTCCGCCGCGCCTGCTATGGTGTCCTCCGCTTCATCATGGAGTCTGGCGCCAAGGGTTGCGAGGTCGTCGTCTCCGGCAAGCTGCGCGCCGCCCGTGCCAAGTCCATGAAGTTCACCGACGGCTTCATGATCCACTCCGGTCAGCCCGCTCGCGACTTCATCGACAGTGCCACTCGCCACGTACTCCTCCGCCAGGGTGTCCTTGGTATCAAGGTCAAGATCATGCGCGGCTCCGACCCCGAGGGCAAGGCTGGCCCGTCCAAGTCCCTACCCGACGCCGTCACCATCATCGAGCCCAAGGAAGAGTCCAGCGTCGTGCAACCGATGAGCCAGGACTATGGTGCCAAGGCCGCTCAAGTGCAGGCTCAGGCCGAGGCTGCCCGTGCGGCTGAGGAGGAGGAGGGCGGTGAGGAAGCTGCTCCTGCTGAGGATTAGGTTTGAGTCGGTCGGTGCTGGACTCCTCAACCCGAAATCTATGGCGTAAATGGAAGAAGCAGACAGGAGAGAGAGCAGAGGTGGATTCTTCAAGGGCAAACTTTTCGGCGTCTTGATCATTTGCATTGGTACGGAGGGAAATTCACGGACTAGCTAAAACATACGAGGCTCAATGGTCGATTATCGGCTGTGAAAGTGTATCTACTAGTGGTAGTAGAGCATCGTTTAGACTACGATATGGGCAATCAATTATGACTGAACGCATGTATGTCCACGTATCGTCGCTACCGTTCACCACTCTGCAGGTGTTCTTGTATTCGTACAATCGGTAAAATAAAAATCATCAAAGTTGTCGGCTCCAGGACGGTTTGGAAGTGAATCGAGATCAATATTGGAATTGCTTTGCTCTTAAGTTCATGATATGACATTTGCCCCAAGAAGTTACATAGCAAGACATCATGCGCCGGAAACAATATGCGGGGAAAGGAAGAATGTACCAGACACACACAACTCGATTTTGAGACGATATAGTAGTGTTTCTACTCGTTGCCTAGCTTTACACGCCGCAAGCAATGATGACCCTTTCCCTTCTGGTTTTCCGCTGTGATGTATGCTCACAGTCGACCAAGAAAAACAAGGTCACGACCAAAATGCCCTCCGGAACGCCGCAGAGTGAATTCCAAAACCAGTTAACCCCTTCGTTTCCCTCTTGCTGGGTAATAGCGCCATGCTCTTCTATACTCCTACATCAAGGCCTCTCCAGGAGCCCCCCAAACGATGTACCCGTGGTAATCAGGTGCCTCGCCCGTGGGCTTTAGTCCGAAATACGAAATATAGCACCGTGATATCAGTCATACCCGCTCTTTCATTGAACTGACATTCTAATTCGTCGATAAGTCAAATCGCTTGGGGAAATATACAATGCGGCTGTAGAGATGTGTAGTTGAAAGGTATGCGTGGTCTAGGTAAGGGAGCTTTCTTAATGAGTCAGATGCTCCGTCTTTCGCTAGGTTATTTGCGATTTTCCAATTCGATCGTCTCGTGGGTCTTGGGGCCACGCCCATTCATGTCATTTCTAGTCCTGGACCTTGACCTTGCATCGTCATCACTGTCATCGGCAATCCCGAAATGACCAGCTGCTTGCTCCTCGTCATAAGCGCGCATTAGCCCATCTCGGTCTACATATCCCCGGCTCCCCATGCTAGCTCGTGGATCTTGACTCCTCCTAGATTGCATGCTAAGCCGAGTCTGAATACTCGATATCATGTCGGTTCCAGAGATGTCTGTCCCCTGGCCAGCGAGTATTTTCGTCCCATTCGGATCACGCCGGGAAAGGTTGAGGAGGTAAACACCAGTAAATGTAATGAGAAACCCGGACAGAAGTGAGAGAGTGTTCACGACATCAGTTGTGTTAAACCCGGTAAAGAGAATAAACGAGGCGCAGAGAGTAGCCGTTGTGAATGTCACGTAATAAAGTGGGTTGACTCTGGTCTCAAATTAGCACTTTCTTGACTTTGGGTCTTGATAAGTGTGGAAGCGAGCTGTCTTACATTTGAGTGGTGAATTGGCTAAGCGCCTTGTTGAGATAATTCATCTGGGTCAGAATGCAACCCGTAGTCAAGATCATAAAGACATACGTTGACGCGTGCGTAAATTGATTATTTCCAGCGAAGGTGAGCTTCAGCGCCGTGCCGAATGCTTTTATAGACATGACAGAGACGGAGCCAACGGTGGAACAAATCGATAGATAGATCAGAGGATTTTTTTTGCCGTGAACAGGCGCGATCTTGTAGATCATGAACACAGCAAAGACAGCCACAGCAACACAGTATAATAAGAAGCCTGTCCTAAAGTTTAGCACACGTGTTGAGGTTATAAGGATAGGCGGAGTCATATCTCCCTACCTGGCTGGATTGCGTATTCCAGGATCTGGTCAATCGTCTGGATGTCTTCATCAGGAGGTGCGTGAAGCACAATGATCAAAGCACCGAGGAGGCAGATTGCACACCCGAGCCTTCCAAGTACTCCCAATTCCTCTTTTAGAAAATACGACCCTAGAGCCGCTCCTATCAGAACCGAGAGAGCACCTAACGGTGTCACTAAAATGGCCGGGGCAAAGGCATATGCTGCAAAGTTGCAGATTTCTCCCAGGACCACTGGTTCATATTAGTCTTGTGTAATTTTAGCATGCGGTAACCTAGACATACTGGTCGAGATCCCTGCCCACCATAAAGGGTTTATCAAATAAACGAAACCGTCTCCTTGAAAGCCATGCTTCTCTTCTGCTTGTATTAAGCCCTAGCTCAAGTCAGTCTGCATTCATCGCTGGTGGGAATAATTGTAAGGGTCGACTAATGGTCATAAGCGTTGACGTAGTGTCGAATCTGTCCTTACCTTTTTCGTGATGATGAAACTAGTACCTACAGACAAAGAAGTCAGCAAGACTGGTGCAATGTAACATAGATAAGAGCACTTACCGATGGCCAAACTTGAGGAGATGGCCAAAGCCAATCCAATGTATCTGTCCAAGCCTATGTTAGCTCTTTCCCACTGGTTCGAGATACCATAGCGTGCTCGAAGTCAATCAGGGGATGGGCAGAGGCGAGTTCAAATCGAGCAGAGTTCGTACTTTTCGTCTAACATTATCGTCAAAGATTGCGCTCGTTGTTCGATAACGAGCGTGGTGGCAAAGACAAAAGAAAGGTATTTCGAGTAAAGTCTGACGACTCGCGCCGGGCGAGGGCAGCGGTGAAAGGGCTCGGCCGATTGTATGCGCCTCGGTAAGTAGATGCCACGATGGCCCAAAGCAGCGATGAACTCGGCGGTTGCGCCAACCGGAAGAACGATGGTCGATTGTACCCAGAACGACGGTCAGCTTGGGTAATATCCTTTACTCGGTCGTCGCCGTGTAACGCATCCGTAGTCGACAAGGTTTGTTCGAGGAGCAAAGAGGAGGATGTTGGGAGAGAGGAGTTGGCGACGGAGGATGTTTTGCGACAGGAGTACCTAGGTAGGCAGGAGGAGTAGGGAAGTTCAATGAACGAGTTGAATGCCAGGTTGCTTTGTTGGTGGTGGTGGTGGAGGTGGGTGCGCTGTGCTATGCGTGGGCCTCATTGGGCGACCAGAGGCGACGTAAAGAGGTCACTTGAGCTAGTGGGTACCTAGAGTAGACGCCGCGCAAGACAAACCAGAAAGGTACTGTACACTACGTAGGTAGTGGTAGGTACGGTGGGTGCGAAGTCTCCGGTGGGCCCGTGACTACCTGGCGTGCCTGGGTACCTAGCCTCCCTGCCTCCCTCCCCAGCATGTGGTTTTGGAGGTGTGCCTGGTAAGCCTGGGCGGGTCTGGAGTTCCGTTTCACCGGTAGTACTCAGGTACTGACGATTTCCCAGTACATCTAAACCCCTGATCCGGCTTTGACTACCTATGTATAGTGGCGCCGGGCGGGTAAACCTGTGATCGTCCACCTTAGGTATTATGCAGGTGTTTAGTTTGGTGTGTGATGCAGGGGAATGATTACAGTAGTAAGAAGCTTTTTCACGCGAAAACTCTGTCCGCGTGTCTCAGTAGGGATCCCCCCAGGGCGGATGTTTCGAAATCAGGGGTGTTAATACCAAAGGGCACCATTGGAACAGGCCCTTGAGGTCCGTTGGTATTATAGGCAGTACCTTTGAAAGTCTTTGGATTGTCTTTCCAATAATGAATTGACGAGAGACAGCACATGACTGTAGACTTTTGGGGATTCGCTTTGAGCACTCTTACTACCATCTACTAATAGCCTCTACACCAACACGAGGGTCGTGGTCAGACCTGCCCGGCTACCAACCTACAGCGCCATCTTATGTACCTGCGCTGCTACCCAGCACAGTGACAACACAAGGATCAGTGTTCCAATCAGGCCTTTGCCACAGCACCAGATAAGCCAATATTTTGCTCCACTACGAGGTACGCCGATGTAGAATTCTATCTCGGGGATGGTGTGTGGCTGAGCAATGAACACATAACCTACAGTAACAAGTACCAACCGCCTCATCCGACCTCGTATGATGAAAAGGAAGGAGTTCAAGATTAGAGGTGACGATTTTCCCCACTCCAGCTTAACATCCTTCAGATGTATCCGTAATATCGCCCAGTTATTACTCGACAATTCACGCATTATCGGCTTTCCGTTAGACCCTGTTCGGGCGAGGTACGTGGACGTTTGGAGAATCCACAGGCCACCAAGAAGAAGCTGCCACCTTTTGCGGTGTCTTAGCACTAACCAGTAGAAAGCGCACATCAACAGACCCAAATTGTGTTCATCAATTGTCATGGTATCGTGAAGCCTCTTGCTCCTTACATCATCCCCGCAACCACCACCACAGCGCCACCAACACTTAACCCAGAGGCCACTATATTCTTACAAAAAATGCTTTGCTCAGTACAACTGAAGACGAATATCAGCCGCTAATGTCTCTGGTACTAAACCCTTAAGACACTTTTAGATTTTCCGATCCATTGTTAAACTTCACCGTGCCTGATTCTCGCAAAGGTATACGAACGCCTTGGGTATCAGATAGTCGAGGGTTGGGTGAATGGAAATAAAAAATAAAAAAATACAATTGCTAAATAGCAAAGAGTTGTCTCCATTGGACGGCTTCGCATCTGTGGTCGACCGAGTTAACTTACCGTTCGGATAATCTAGACCCAAGACCTAGATGATCCGTAAATCTAGCTTTGTTAGTGATCCTAAAGAACTGTCGAAGTCCATCTGAAGGGGATGTGGGGGGAGGGGGGTCGGAAAGCGATCGCAACGCTGCGAATTCGGCATCAGCAGGGTCCTGTTGCAATAGGTGGTGCTGTAATCGCAAGGGTATCTGAAAGCGGAGGGGGTGGGGAAATATTCAAGAGTCATGGCAGGGCCAAGGACATCAAGACCGACGACGCTTGTTATCTATACCCAGTCAGTGAGAAAAATGGATTGAGGATATTGTGGATGAAAAACATACCGTTCTCTTCACCTGTGCCCTCCAAAGTGTCTGAATCTGATCGGGATCTCTTCCCTGATACTGGTGACACTTGTACCGTATCCTTAAGGGACGCAGTTCTTGTTTCACTTTTAGTTTCTTCGTTTTCCGACTCCCAGGTGATCTCGTCATTAACTGACACTTCCAGATCGTCTGTTGTTCTAGATGTCTGCTCCTGTAAATTCGCTCCGTCCGCGCCACTATTGTTACTCTCATTGTCTTCATCGGAGTTGTAGTCAATTTCGTCTTGATCTTCACCATCCAGAGTAGCAGTAACACTAGTATTACCTGAGTTTGGAGCATCTGTCGCGATATTCGTCGTTGTTGCCAATGGTGTTTGTGGTTTCGACGCACTAGACTCAGCGGTCTTCTTGCTGGGCTGCTGTTCTTGCTTCCCAATGTCTTGTGGTTGTAGTTGTGAAGGCTCGTTCGTTGCATGGTCTTGAATTATGATACGGTCAGTTATTCTGTTTATCCTCGTAGGGGTGTTGTGAGCGGGCAGGAATATGCCTGGCGCTGGCCAGAGATTGTTGCTTGGTGTTGGTGTAGCAAGCTGCTGGAGCTCAGCCCCATAACATTCATCACACAAACAATCGCTGACTTGTGTACAAAGAAACATAGAGCGTGAAGAGATGGGAAAATTACCCTGATATGTTGAGACATCCACATCATCCTCGGTGGCCTCGGCTGGATTATCCGTGAATTTTCCATCAGAGCCATTATCGTCAAACTCGTCAGCTTCCTCGTTCTGATTTGAAGCATGATCTAGTTGTGCCTCTATAGTATTTGATGGAGAATTGTGTCCTTCATCAACCTTGACGGTATTGCCTTCTTCATGATCTTCTAATTGATAAATAGGATTGCTCTCGTCAGAATCGTAGTCGCCACCGACAGATAAGTCAGTACCATGGCTTTCCGCATGATTCGCTTGCTCCATCTCAATAGATGGCGAATCACGATATAAAGCAACCTCAGAAAGACCCCTGCCGGTATTTGCGCTATCCCCGAGTGCCATCATACGCCGATTACAGTTCGGCTTGATCATTAGGTAGGTGTACATAGGAGGTGACGACTCGGCCTGGTCGTTTTTGATAAGTTTATCGTACAGAACCACTAAATCTCCAAAGGTATATTTTCCGAGGAAATCAAGAGTCGTGGACTGTAAGGTAATTAGCTGAGATGAATGTTTAGGACTTCTTTCCAGTAGCTTACCTCGGAAAACTCAAGACCAAGTCCATCTACATGCATCACCAACTCATCCAAAGGAGAGATCTCTTCTGAAACAACCTCCCGCAGGCTTGCCAAAAACTGAGCGAGGGGGGTTTCTAGGGCTGATCTGTCACTGAGAAAATATTGGTTGGGATCATCATCCTCGGACTTAGCGAAGAGGCTATAATCCGTCTCGCCGTACGATATGTATACTCCATAGTAATCGGCCAATTGAATAGGGTCATCTTTGTCACCAACATCCACAGCGGAAACTTCTGGATCCGCAGTCGTAACCACTTGATTGTCGTGACTTTCAAGGTCTGGACTTGGACTGCTTTCCTTGGGCTGTGAGCCTGTATCACTAATTTCGGGGTTTTCAACTAGAGCATCATCTCCAGCGTCGATTTGGTCATCGGCGGTTTCAGTATATGATTCACCACCTGGTTGGTACTCTAAAGTGTCAAGATCAGTAACACGTTGATCTGCTTCCTCAGATTGGGAATGTTCAGAACGATCCTCATCTACGTCGGTAGGCTCAATGGCGTCAGGATGTTCTTGCCGTACAGTCTCGTAGGGCGCATCAGCGCTCACAATGTGATCAAACTCTGCCTCAGCAGCTTCGCCGGAATAACTCGTTTCCTGCAGCTCGTATGGTTCTTCCAACTGGGAAGTTACATGAAGAGATGTGATGTTTGCGTTAGCATCCGGCTGATTCTTATACTCATCCTGCTCAGTGTTAGACACTTTATCGGAGGCCTGATCGTCCGCATCAATTCCTTCACCCGCGATATCGTTTCCCGCGTTGTCTAGATCTGCAACCGTCGGGATACGGGTAGAGTCTATGTCCTTCGTACCAATGTGAACCGCTTTGGAGTCATCATATTCTTCCCTCCGAGAGGGACTTGAGCCTTCAAGCGGGAGCTCTTCGGGGGATGTTTGTGTTGTATTCTGGAAATCAAAGGGCGCTTCCTCGGCATGGCCCATAGCGTCTGTGTCCTCAGGGTCGGTCGATGCTTGTGGCCACTTACTAGTCTCGACACCAACTTCAATCTCTTGGGCATCCGTGTTTTCGACTACGGCCTCTTCAATATAGTCAATCTCGGCACTTGAGTTAAAGCTCGCAGATCGGGCTGGATTCTGTTGCCAAATGATTCCGACCGTATGACCGAGCTCAATATCAATTTCATTAGTAGCAGCCGCTGAGGCGTTGTGGTCGCTTTCTCCAGTATCAATCATGCCATAGGATGCATCATCTCCTTCTGCCATCAGCTCATCGCGAGTATCCGAGTTGAAATTCTGAATGTCGTGGACCTGATCAAAGTCTACAAGGTCCATATCTTCATCGGGCTCTCCGGCTGGGAAATCTAAATCTATATCGATGTCCTCGCCGAAGCCCGACTGGCCAAAGTCGACAGTAATCTCCATTTCTTCGTCCGGCATCCTTGGTAAGAACTCCAATAATAGGCTATATGCACGATTTGGTTCTTCAAAGTCAGCGACGGAAGCTCTCTACGCTCTGGAATGTAAGATAGATCGTGCGGATTGAGCTCATTGAAAGAACAGGAGGCGTGGGCCTAATGATGAGGTCCGCAAAAGCGCAGCAGCAAATAAATCGACTGCCTATTGTCTGTATTCTTTCAAGGCACCAAGCGAGGCAAATATCAAACAGTGTCAGATATCACCCAGATTGTATCGACCACGTAGTTCACACGCATGCCTTGTGCGGGAGAAAACGTTAAGCGGATGCGACGATACAGACAATAACTGCCTCGGTTTTTGTATTTATCCTTCTTATGCTCCTCAGGCTAATAGGCTGACTTGATAACGTAGGGAAGACAGCAGATCGGGTTTGGTCGCAAGGAATGAGCACGGCCATATAATACTGGCGTTTTTCGGAAGGTCTGCAGACTATTATGACGTGAAATAAATGAAAAATAGTCCACTACACCGTACGTGGAGGCGGTAGTCGAATCCGTACCGCCGTACCAGCCCGACGAGAGGCAGGCAATAGATAGTCGATCGAAGATGTTTGAAGCGGCCTAAGATTTATCGCTACGGTATCGTGCATTAAAACAGGGAACAACGTAGGGCCGCAAGATATGATGAAAAGTTGGCGACGTTGATTTCTGTGAAAACAAGAGGTAGGCGGATTCAGGAAGGTAGAAAAGGGTCGCTTGAGTAGCTGAACGCGTGCGGCGATGGTGGCAAAAGGCAGCCTGCTTAAACCTTCAATGCCTTTGTTCAGGGCGGAGCCTCAACCAGAATTGATGAGCATACACTTCTCCTTTGCGACGTTGATGTTTCTCGGGGTACGATAGCAGAAGCCAAAGGCAGAGATTCGATGTTGAGAGGAAAACGTCGATATTACGGGATGGGAAAGAAAGAAGGATGTCGGGCAGGCAGGAAAACGTTGTTGGTAATAATGGTTTGCATGAGCAGACCTTATCCTATAGTTCCTGGCATTCCAAAGTTGAAGAGAGCAACAGGGTACAGGTGCTGATACTGTCACAGATATAGAGACCTACCTAACCTTAGAAACAAGTACCTTCGGCTGTGGTCCGTGCTTTGCAGCTGCAAATGACAGCAAGCTAAACTCTCAGGTGTGGCTTCACTGTGAATAAACTGTGGCTTGGGCTTGGCTAAGCTAGTTTCCATAAGCCCCAAATAGCACTCCTCCAATTGATCTTTGGCGGGACAGTTGGCTGGATGTACAGTGCCTCAACCGCTTTGAATTGGATATTTACCAAAACCGCATGAACCATTCTCACCCCTTTCTACTGACCGCTCTACCACCATCCTCCGTGATATTGCTGTAGACAGCTTCCAAGATGGTAGGGCCCCGGTCACGGCCCATTTGGGTACTTTGCTAACCTCTACTATCTCGCCAGGTTGTCCTTGCGGCTTCTATTTGCACCCGCGGAGGGAAAGCTGTCCTCTCAAGACAGTTCCGTGAGATGCCCCGGTCCCGGATTGAAGCTCTCCTAGCCTCGTTCCCTAAGCTCGCCGACTCGGGCACACAGCACACTACCGTCGAGCAGGACAACGTTCGCTTTGTCTACCAACCCCTTGACGAACTCTACATGGTCCTCATAACCAACCGACAGTCCAACATTCTGCAAGACATCGACTCCCTCCACCTCTTTGCTCAGGTTGTTTCGAGCACTTGTAGGACCCTGGACGAGCGAGAGATCGTGAAGAATGCCTACGAGCTGCTCAGCGCCTTCGATGAGCTCGTTACGCTCGGATACAGAGAGAACCTGACGCTCAGCCAGATCAAGACCTTCCTTGAGATGGAAAGCCATGAAGAACGCATTCAGGAGATCATTGCACGAGTATGTTCCTCTACTAACGAGTGTCGCCATGAGTTGCTAAATGTTGCGACAGAACAAGGAGCTTGAGGCGACTGAGGAACGCAAGAGAAAAGCCAAGCAGTTAGAAATGCAACGCAAGGAATCTGCACGCAGTGGTCGCCCTGGTGCACCACGAACCCCCGTGTATCCCACGTACACACCCCCTAGCCGGCCAAACCCTACAGATACCTATGATAGCTATGAGGCCGAGAAGAACAAGTCTTATAAGTATGATAAACGTCGTACCTTCTGAATCTCGTCACTAATGGTTACATAGGCCGGCAGCAACGAAGGTGAAGGGAATGCAGCTTGGCAAAAAATCAAAAACTACAGATATGTTTGAGCGTGTTCGAGGAGATATGGGAGCCGAGGTCGACGATACACCACTAGTGCCGGCTGCTCCTGTGCCGGCTGCTGAGCCCGCGGCACCACGCATGTCATCCACTTTGGATCGAGACGCGATACATATTACTATCAACGAGTCGATTGGGGCCAAGATATCTCGGGAGGGATCACTCAATTCCTTAACAGTTAGCGGTGATCTGAGTCTCCGTATATCTGACGCGAGTATGACCAAAGTCAAACTCAATCTGACTGCCAATGCCTCGCATGGTACCCAATTCCGTACGCATCCCAATGTTGACCGCGGTCTCTTCACCAGTTCCAAGATCATTCAAATGAGCAACGCCGCCCGCGGGTTCCCCGTAAACAACTCTGTCGGAGTTTTACGATGGCGGACGGCCCCAAAGACTGACGACACAAGTGCTCTCCCCATTAGCTTTACCGTGTGGGTGAACAAGGGTACGGGAGGCAATTACACCATAACGGTGGAATACGAGCTTACTGGTGGGGATACGTTAAAGGACGTATCTGTGGTTATCCCGTATGCTACAAATGAGCCCTCAGTCAACAGCTTCGATGCTGTTTATGAGGTATCCGGAGATAGCCTAGAATGGACGATTGGGACGATAGAAGCGGACAACAGCAGCGGCTCATTCGAGTTCGATGCCCAGGCTGATGATGAGAATGAATTTTTCCCGATGCAGGTGCGATTTTCCAAATCGACACCGTTTGTGGATGTCGACGTAAGTCTTATGATTAATCCCTGTGGCCAACGACCGCGCTAACTGCCCTTCAGGTTTCATCGGTTCTGCTAGTAGAGGAAGACGAAGAGGTGACATTTTCTAAAGATATTAGATCAGTCGCTGAAAACTACCTTGTTGAGTAGATAAGCCATTTCATGTTCACCTGAGGGTCGTAATCATGCAAAGCCGCTTATAGTGATGGAATTATCTGGAGTACCCAACTGCCAATAGATAATAAATAAAAGCTGCGAAATATTCTTAGTCATCGCATCACACATCCAAATTGCAAGTTAGCAAGCGCCAACATCATAGGAGTACCACGAGATAATTGACAGCCGTATCGTACTTTAAGAGTTGAAATTGCTAGAAATTGTAACGGTTAAACACAGTGAATTAATGAAAGCTGTACTATAATCAACTGGCTAGTTTGTGTACAATGTGAAAAAGCGGGTCGTCTGGATACACTGTGCTATTTGTCGATTGAGTCGAGTGCACAACAGTCGCGTTGTGCAGAAAAAGGTCCCCGAAGTAACAACTATACCAGAATCAAACTCCCCGCTGCGCCATGAGAAGAAGCTTATCCACGGAAACCCCAGAAGCCCATGTCTCGCGGGCCATATTATGGCGAAACCAATAGAGCTGGGCCTTCTTAGCGAGTCAAGGCTCGAACCTAGACTACATGGTAGAATACTGACCTATAATCCCACCATCGAACTATTCGCAGGTGCCGCTAGTCCAACCACACTTCACATATGGCGTTCGAATAGCCAAATTGTCGCCAAAAGTAGCCAGCGAGGGGAGCGGGAAACTGTACAGGCTGTCCGCTGGAGAGCCGATGGTAGGACGTCTCAAGGACCGTAGTGGATGAAGTGTAAGCTAACGTACACCAGGCCAGTTTCTTGCTGTAGGATGGAGCGATGGAATTGTGCGGCTCATGGGGCTAGAGACTAGCAAAGCCGTACACCAAATGGCAATATGTGAGGCCGGGAAATCTAGGATTACTAGCATCGGCTGGGCACAGAATCTCGCTGGCAAGCACTCGACTTCGGCTACCGAGTCATCTATCAAAACCTGGGAGCAACTTGCATCACAAGGCCTCGATGTAAACAAGGTAAAGTCTGCCGCGGATCTACCCCGTGAGCTTACCTTCCTCGAAATCGAAACCGCCCTCCCGAAGATCAGTCCATTGCCTGCGTCAGGAGGCTCAGGGTAAGGCTTCACCTCAAACAGATATTCAGAAAGCTAACTGTCGCTTAGCGATGACATGTTCGTATTCACAACAAGAGCGTCGCTGGAATTCCTGTTCCGGCCCTTCTCCCAAGATGACAATGATAAAGTCAATGTCATGATAGTGGGCACGAGCGATGGCCACATACATATCAGCATCTACGATTCCTTCGTCATCGGTAGCTTCAAATATTCTCTGCCATCATCCTTTAGTAAACCGGCTGAGTTGCAGCTATGCGGTAGCGCTTCGCATCTAGACCTCTCGACGCACATGCTTATCTTCAAGCCGTCCACAGGGGACACAACTAAAACCCTTTACCTTGTGCCCATAGATCTAACCTTCATCCATTCCTCACCAGAAAATTTGTCTCTGCTAGCATCAAAAACGACTACGTTGCAAAAGTTATTGAGGTACGTTAAGCAGGTGCAGATTCACATGCTGCATGAATGGCAGTCGACTCGAGAGCTGCCAAATCGCTTTCTGAACAGCATCAATGAGACGTTGCGCGAGGCTGGCACATATGGCGATATGAAAATTGGCCAAGCAATGTATCATTCAGTTGTCACAGGCCATGCATTCCCAGAAGTCAAAGAGTGGCTGGTTGACCAGCTAGCAGAACGTGTATGTCTGCTCCAAGGCCGCTATCCCATCTCGTAGCTAATCCAGAAGCAGGGGCATAAAAGATGGGATAAAGCAGTTGTAACAGGCTTGCAAGCGCTTCGTTCCCTGGTCCATGAAAACTTCCTCCCCGCACTCGAGCGCATTAGCATCATACTCAGTCGTCTACTAGGCATTGCCAGGTTTCACGAATCTCGAGCCGAAATCGGATTTACCAGCGCACAGGTCTTGAAGGTTATGGATATCGTGTCGTGCTTGATGCTGGTAGGCAATAAGATCCTTTTGTTGGTAATGGAAGAGCTGGAGCTATTCCATGCCTTCTCAATCTGGCTCCGCCACGAAATTGATCGGCTTGCATCGTCATCCGTTACGGAGGAGCTTACCGAAAAAGAGGCTACCATGGAACATGGCAAAGTATTGGCTTATATCCAGCAATACATGCCAGCAAGTCCGCTGCGGTACTATCTGAGTAGTGTATCTGCAGAAGATGCCGAACGAGATCGCGAGTTGGCCGACGGTGGCAGCTCTCTGCTAGAATTACTAGGTAAACAGGTGAAGAAACAAGAGTCTGGGCAGCTAGATACCGGCTCGTACCCCCAGATCGAATTTCTATGCAAATATTTGGACATTCAGGCCAGTAGTGTCCTTGAAGGGATCGCCGAAGCAGAGCGGCGAAGTGTCCGCTTTGGACAGCCAACAAAGATAGTATTAGACCGCAACATGTCGCAGTTTGATATTCGAATGTCTGCTACGCAAACTGAAGTAATGGCCGCCTTCGCTCGTTAGCTCTTTGAACCCTTGTTGCTAACAAGCATTAGGATGCTCGGCAAGGTGTAACACATACAGCCTTAACCACGGAAGGAGATGACAACCAAGGTAAACCTGCCGCTTTAACAAACCATGTACAAACTCAAGATCCAACACTCACTAGTTGACTAGTCTACATTTTCCGAACCTCAATGACGATTACCAATGGTATCAGCAGCTCCGTTACAACGGAGCTCTCACGCATGACTCTGGGCGACGGCAAAATTCTGGACCTCAAGTTCCTATATGAGGATAGTCTGCTCGTGCTCTGGGCATCGAAAGGTATTTGTTGGATCATCAGGCCCTTCCCTTGGCCATCATTTCCGGCCTGAAAACTAATTTTCATCCAGAATCCTCGCTTCGTCTAATAAGAATCCCACATAAGTCCGAAGACATTGGTTATCAACCGTACACTGCGGGAAGTCAAATCATCCCCCACGAACTCAGCAACGAGCAAGTTACCAGCGTGTTCTTAAATATGATCGTGCCATGCGAGCCGGGGTTTATACCCGCACAAATGGAGGTCAAGGAGGCCAGCGCCGAGCGCGGCAAGCTGCCACCTAGGGTATGTCTACTTGGTAATGATTTGCAAACATACAGAGTCTTCGCTCTGCCTGAAGATCCTTTTGGAGAAGCGTTGAAAAACACGCGAGGAAAGGCGTTATGATATATTGAGCTATCAACCTCGTCGGTACAGCTATGAAGATTTATGAACATAACTTTATGATAAGTAAGCAAGCAACGACACACACTTCAAGCAATGATGCAAGAATTAGATACAGTATATGTAAATACATAAGCCAACCTCTGACCGCCTCTAATATTTAGTATACTACTTTCATGTCTATGCAAACGCATACCCAAGTATTTACGGATGCTAAAATACTACACCTTCCATATATGTATATATACTTCGTCTGCTTTATACTAGTAAACGCTAGGTCGAAATTTATCGTCTACCTGCTCTCTCGCTGTTCGTCTTTCATCATTCCTTCCTCCCTTTCTTTGCCCATTTCCTAAGCACGTTCTTTTGTATCTTCCCTGTGCTCGTCTTAGGGAGTTCATCCACGATCTCCACCTCCCTCGGCACCATGTACCGCGAGATATTGCTCTGGTTCTTGGCCCAGTCGATGACGGCCTTCGGATCCAGGGGCGCTCTCTGGCCGTCTTTGACCTTTACGGTGAGGTAGGCTTTGGGGTGCTCGCCCCATTGCTCGTTGGGCACAGCGACCACGCCGGCCTCTAGAACGTCTGGGTGCTGCACAAGCATGCTCTCCAGTGCTACAGAGCTGATGTTCTCGCCTCCTGGTACAAGTTGTGAGTCGTTAGCCAGCGGATCTTTTCAGTTCTCGCTCCAAGAGAGCTACGATATTGTACCAAAATAAAAGGGGGGACAAAATGAAGAAAAAAGTAAATGCAGTGCACGCAAAAGACCGCCGCTCACAACTTACCACTGATGATAATGTCCTTGGCCCGATCCTGGATCTGCGCGCTGCCGTCCGGGTGCATCACGGCAAGGTCACCCGAGTGCAACACGCCGCCCAGGAACAGTTTCCGCGTGGCCTCCGGGTCCTTGTAGTACCCCTTGGCGCAGATGTTGCCCTTGAACACGATCTCGCCGATCTCGCGGCCGTCGCGCGCCACGTCGACGAGGACGCCCTGCTCCGCCTGCTCGGGCTTGACGACGCGGAGGGGCAGGCTCGTCAGGAACCCGAAGCCCTGCCGCGCCAGCTTGCCATACCGCTCGGCTGCCGGGAGCGCGTCCCACGCCGGCATCGGATACCCCTTGGTGATGGGCCCGTAGGTCTCCGTCATGCCGTAGACGTGGACGGGAAGGAGGTTGAGTTTTGTCTTTTGTCTCCCCCGTTAGTATAGTTCGGCGGTTTGGGATGTCAATGCAAGGAGGGGGAGTGAGGAGGCATACCATCTGCTCGAAGAGGTGGGCTGTTGGCGGACTTGCTGCTACCGTGACGCTGACCGGCTTGGGTAACCTCTCTGCTTCTTTCGCGGCGCAGAGCAGGGTGTTGACGGTTGGCGCCGCGTTGTAATGTGTGATGCCCTCCTCCTTTAGTAGCTTCCATATTAATGGATAGTCGATTTTGCGCAGGCAGTAATGTGTGCCCCTGACAGCGGTTACTGCCCATCTACGTAGAGTTAGCCATTTCTTCCACTCATGACTTTGATCCTATCGTTTCGCTTACGGAAGTGTCCATCCTACGGCGTGAAACCTAGAGACTTATTATCAACTTTAGAACTTCCAGCTTGGACGCTCTCGGCTCACATTGGTAATGTCCACAGATACTTGCATCTCCCGTTATCGATATTCAGCCCTGATTCTACTAGGTTTGCCAGGGCAGCAAGGTATGCGCCTCTGTGCGTGTAGACACAGCCTTTCGGTCTTGAGGTGGTCCCTGATGTAAAGGGTATGGCGATCATGTCATCTTCGTTGGTGCATTGCGCCAGGCCTGCCCAGCCCTTGGTGTCTTGAGTCTGCTCATACTGCAGGCCTTCTATTACCGCTTCGTCAAAGGGACCGGCATTGGGACCTTCGGTTGCCTCCGTATCCTGGTAATATTAGTTAGACCAGAAAGAATGACCATCCATCTTCGACCAGAACTGCTTACAAGATCGACAATGAAGTGCACATTCGGGTGGCTCTTCTTGAAGTCGTCGAGGAGTGGTAGGTATTCCTGGTCCACGATGATAGAATCGACCTCAGCGAAGTCGAAGATATAAGTGACATCATCGGATTTCAGCCTGTACCATGCACAATCTCAGCCACTTCGTCTTTACCTCACGCACACTCATTCCGCATGATCCTCTCTCTCTCTCTCTCTCTCAACCCTCCAGTTTCTACTAACCTATAATTCACAGGTACCATCACTGCACCCGAGGCGATGATGCCAAAGATAGATTCAAGAAATGCCGGCGTATTCGTCGCGAGAACACCAACTTGCTTGAATCCGTGCTTGAGCAGGTAATAGGCGAGCCCGCGGGCGCGATTCGCGAACTCGGCGTATGATCGTCGGAGAACCTGCCCGTTGGCCGTGACGTGGTAGATGGCTTCGCCATCCGGCTCGATGGCAGCTGCGCGCTCCAGAAAGAATGTCGGCGATAGCGCGTGCAGGTGGTGAGTGTGGTCGTACCCGACGGGCGACTTGGTGCTACTGCTCAGGTGCCCAAGAAGGTTCCTCACACGCGACGTCGGACCGGACATCGTGGCAACTTGCTCGTATGTGACGGTAGGTTTGAGATACCTTTAGCGTGTGTCCGTGTATAACTGCTCAAGCGGTCTTACTATCTAGCCAAACAAGCAGTATCCAGACAATATCTTGGCCAGAACTAACTAGAAGCTTCGTACTAATGAATGATTGCTTCAGTCTTCGTCGTTACTATACGCAGAGCTCTAAGACGCTCAGTGCTGTAAACAGTAGTATACGACCAATTGACTTATAAGTTCTTACGCCTCGAGCTAGGGTTACAGTCGGTCTTAAATATAATCCAACGGGTAGAATGCAACAAATACGGACGAACGGAATGCCCGTGGGAGAACCGAGATATATAGGGTCAACGGCTGAAGGTGGGGCTCGTGTAAGCGATATCCGGGGTACTACCCGGTAGTCAACCACCCCCAGGATGTTCTGGATGGTCTCCCGCGCATGATCCACTCCGCTTACTACCTCCACTATAGCGCGCTATCTTAGTTTTACAACTACTAATTGTATAGAAACTGAGGCTCAGCTGTTCTATAACTATTATCAAGACAGCTTACTATAAGAAGGTAGTGATAGTGACTCTTATATAATGAAAACCAATAAATGCTCAATTGAGAAAATTCGCTAAACAGGATCATCTTGGTAGATATGTGCATATCAGAGGCAAGTGTTAGAGGAAGAGCCACCACTGTCTTCGCAGAAGTTAAACGTGTTTGGCTCTTACAGCTTATGAATTTGGGATCTTATAATGTTGCAGAAGTTTTAAGTTGTTTCTGGTATCCTGCTTCACTCGCTGACAACCTGATTGAGGTTATTCGAGTGTAGAGGGACTCAGGATGCGTTGTAGCTGGCAATAAGGTCGCCAAACTTTTAATGGACTTTCCTTTGCAAAGACGCCCAGAGCATCTCACTGGGGCGTTCGTGGAGTCAGCGCATTTCCCAGGGCACTTTGAGTAAGCAAAACAATGCTCTCGCCAAGTTGAAGCGCACAAATTATTTGATTGTTTCTTGACATTGTCGCCCAACATCGATAAACACCATGAATAATAGTCCGATGATAAATCGAGATAAATACGGAAATTCATAGACTAAGCTTCCAGAGGTTTGAAGATAGAGCAGTTGATGGCTACGCCTGAACGATTGTGATTAGCTTCAGTAAACCTGGTTGGAGACTTGATGTTGGCATCTAATAGGTGATTAACACTAATAAAAAATTCGAGATCTCGAAAATTCTATTATAAAGGTCATACCTAGCGGCCGTGAGTGTTTAGCTAGGGCCTATCGGTTTTGAATTGCCTGTATGTAGTCGATATCAAATAGATCTTACCAAACAAATCTTTGAGTAATTGGGTATCTTGGAAATCGGTTGTACGTGTCAAGTGCAGAAGTGGTGACAAGGAAGATTGAAAACTCGAGGCTTATCCGTCCTTCTCAAAATTATCATTCAAGTAACCAACGAAAGTTTCGCGTATCCGTAATGGGCCCATGTTTCCAATACCCTCTAGGCCTATACCGCCCCTGTTTAGCCCTACAAACGCTCTTCGTAGCCTCTGCAGCTGGGGTAGGCCGACCTTCTTGCTAGGGAGCTCAACGACCAGGTCGTCTTCGCCTTGCCCGCCGCCATTCGGAACTTTCACTTCACCTCCGCCTTCATCGCTCTGCTGATCTAAGATGCGCTTGACTATATCCTGCGTTTCGCGGTCAAGCGTGTACAGATAATCCCCATCGGTATCTCGGCTTCTTTGCACAGTGGCCTGATTTGGCTTGATTACTTTGCGTGTCTCACCTGCAATAGTCTCCCACAAGTTGTCAAATACTTGCTTGGCCTGTTCATCACCGTCTTCCCAAATGAGCGTGAAGAGCGGACTGTCCCACCTTGTCATAGCGTTTGGCTCTTCATAGCGAAATACCAAATTTTCCCAATTGGCCGGTTCGTACGCAGTTTCTGCCTCGTCCGCGCTGCTGGATTCCACACCTAGGCGCGCTTCATTGATCTCGCGAGACTTTTCCTTAGAGCAGCCTATTTGTAGCACGCAGCTGGGTGTGCGCACGGCCTTGGCCTCGCAGAACAGCTGATATCTCCATCCTTTAATGTAATTCAGACCATCAAGAATAACTATATCTTTATCGCTAAGCACGCGCTTGACCGCAGCATATATGGCAGCACGGGCATCTTTTTCGGAGGCGTTGGCGGATCGGGTATGAGCTGGGTGGGCGGACAGGTCGTACACGGATCGAGATATGGAGAGCGTTTGGTCTGATATCAGATGGAGGCGATACTTGGGGGTTGCACCACTAGGGGTTGTAGAGCGAATGCGCTCGAGCAGGTAGGAGTGTAGCTGCTTTGCGCGCGTGGACTTGCCAGATGTTGGAAAGCCGGTTACAATCACAAGCTTCCAATGAATGAGTCAACAAAGAGGCTACTCAATATGGCTCTTACAAACAAACAGAGTGGTCATCCATACCGGCATAACTCGAATCTGCCGCCCTTGGCAGCTGGGTTAAGAGGGAAGAGACGTCTGGCTTTGGAATCCAGGGATAAAAAAGGGTCGTTGTGACAGGTGCTAATAGGTACGGTCTACATGTCTTGAAATCCCGATGATACTACAGTAGGCCCTTAAAGCCCTACCCACCTCAAAAGTACTTATCGGTTACTCACCTCTACCCCACCATCCGAACAGCTTTGCGCTTGAGATTTTATGTCATGCCCCGCCAAGCATCTAGTGCCACATGCACATGCTGGCAGAATCCCTTAACTGTGGTTTATTACATACTTTTAGTCATTAATAGTATAGCTGCACGTGCTTCTATGTAGAGGCCTTGCAAGATTTCTTGCAAGCTCAGAGAACTGTGCAGATTGTAATTACCTACAACTTCCTTTTTCTTTTCATCACCATCCTGCTTTTCCTTGCTGATATTACGATGAAATACCTCACAAAAAAGTTGTGTACCTGTTATCAGTTTGCTTGTCTATTTGTGCAATATAAATTTGAATAATAGCATGTTGATAAACACAACAGCAGACTTGTCATCCAACAAAGTTTCCTTTACAAAATGGACACCAATCCTATCTGGTCTCCTGTTAGGCAACAACATCGCTCAGCAATCAACAGTGTATTGTTATAGCTAGTAGATCCTCTATATTAGTCTATCTTATTATTACAGGTAAGGAGGCTGAAATGTGCGCCTGCTGCCACTAGGTCAACATTTTGGGTATCCGAAGCGAAAAATTTAGCATTCTCTAGGTTATCTGCCATGAAAAATCGTGAAAGAGTAAGGTGAGCTGTTCTCAACTCCTTTAGATTATACACCAGATGAACCGCTCTGTCGGTCATGGCGCAGGCCACGCATCTCATATCCATCATCCCGTCGTCCAAAACGGCCCCCCAAGTGTCCTGCTATACCAGACTGATAACCAGCGGAAGCTCCCGTTTTTGGTCGGACGTTGAGGGTCAGGCCAATGGCCTCGTCGATGAAGACGATGATGATCTCCTCGATGACCGCGGTGCCTAGGAGGATGTTTACGTCGCCCGTTATCTGGCTGAAGGCGGGGTTGTTGCCAAAGGCGCTCTCGGCGGAGTAGATTATGCGGACGAGGAGGAAGGGCAGGCAGAGGGCAACGGCAAGGATCACGCGCTTCTCGCCGGGCTCGGCGGCCGAGATGTGCATCCCCACGACGACCGTCGCGATGACGAGCAGCCCGAACCCCACAATGGTAAGGGCGACGCCGGCCTGCGTCAGGTCCGACACCATGTAAACCCCAGTGTCTGCGTAGTCACTGCCCGAGTTGGAACCCCCGACGGCGCCGAGGATCAGGCCGACGAGCACGACAAGCTGCACGAGGCGTAGGATGCGTGGGTTGATGATGACATTCCGAGCTTTATCCACGCTGTCAAGCGCGCGGTTGATCAGGGCAAGCTGCGTGAGGATTAAGGGTGACAAGCCGATGTTCTGCAGGGTCAAGGCGCCAAAGTACAAACTCTCGTTGCGAGGATCGGATATCGTTGCGAGCTGCAGTGCGGCGCCTAGGATGCGCGCGATTGAGAAGATGATCAGGAAGAACCATCCTGCATTCCGGCCGAATCCATGGCGTACACACAAAAAGATGGCAACAGCGAGGGCAGGTAGATAGAGGACAATCTGGGCGATGGAGATGTTGTTGTGTTCGGTTAACGCCATGTGGGCGATAGATTTTGTGTTGATACTAAGGTAGAAGGAAAAAGATGCACTGGGGTCTGATGGGATCTTTGTGTAAAGAGTTCGAGCTTTTCTCTGAGACAAGTAGGTAGGAGATGGTGTTGCCTCGACGATGGGGGTTGTCTGAATGTGATAGTGGCTGCGATGGTGACAGACTTTTTTCCCATCGGCACAGTTACCGACATGAATATCTTATATAACATCACGGCCTACATACAATTACACGACGACTAGACAAGCCACGCCCTTCCTGCAGGCCTATCAGTATGGGTCTGAGGGGCAGGCTGGCGTAGGATTCTGCCTCTGTAGTATCATGCGGCATCCTGATGCTGACAACTCGTGTAGGGTCTAGCGGCCATGGTTTGGTGAGGCTTTGCACTAGTTTCAGCTCCTAACCTAGGGCGGTTTAAGCCCCAAAGAGTTAATTAGACGAGTGCGAAAGCGAGTCTGGAGATTAGGGGAGATAATGGCAAATTATCATTGGATGAAGAAGTTAGTATAATGCCAAACCCTTGTTATGTGGCAGATAAGCTTTTTCCAAGCCGGCAACGAGGCAAGCGATGGACAAATGGTGAACTAACGTACAACACTATCATGACCCATACCAACGATCAGTTCGACACATCCTTTAATCTCATTAACAACGTTACATGGCACTTTTGTTTCTTTTAATACACACTACGGCTCTTAGCCCATGGGAGCCCGAATGACAATTTCTTATCCTTGTTGTTTCTTCCTGTCGAGGAAACGAAGTTATTGTTATTGCTATTATAAGTGCTGGTAAGCGTTAAAATGTGACATAACCTTGTTGCCTTTCTCCTTTAGAAAAGGACATCTAAAACGTTAGTTGTGCTGGCGCAGCGCACACGAAGTTGCATACTGCAGGTAAGCATTTTGAAATTTCTCGCTTTCGCATCCATGGGTTATCTTCATCAACGGCCAATCGCATTTTTCCCGAACCATTGGTTTGGATCGTAGGGCTGTGCTAGCTTAGTGTCCCACTTAAGTAACAGCTGAACAGCACATTTAGAATATGTGACATGCAAACCCCCCAATTAGAGGATTGAAGATAGCGTTTCTTTTGACTATGGTGGGTTTATGTAATGGTCTACACCGTACAGCGGCTCGCTGTCGTACATCAACCAATCGTACCTGAGGCCATTGGACCTCCCCGCGAGGCTGCAGCAAATGCGACGATGATCTAACAATTAGAGAATGCATCCATATATAGGTAATAAGCACTTGGACTTGCTCTTTTATGTCCTAAACAGCCTTTATTAGAAATTTATTGCAAAATTATGATTGATTACAATTTATTCTTTACCTTGAGATACATTGCATTGCATTTTAAGGTTGGAATGTACTTTGAGCATAGGTCTCATGAATGTACCGTGTCCAAGTTTATTTGATTGTGAATTATCTCGTCGTCTGCTTGGTGCTTTTGAGGTATATACGTAGATTGTAATATGCAAAGTTAACCTCAGCCACAACGGCTAGCCACGAAATCACTACATATCTAGTAGTAACTGTCTTTGTGGGGTATTAAAACAAAGACTATCAAAATCTCCAAAAGAATTGGCGAAAGCGAAAGCGATGTTAGTGAGGTCCCTGCATAGTCAGCTAGCGGGTACCTCCACACCAACCTTGCTAAACGCGTAATCAAGATACGACTACTCATTTTTTAAGATGACAATGCCCCTCAAGTTTCACAGGTTCTCACCGTTGCCTTTTTACACATTGAGGCCCTCGATTCATGGAGGCCTCTTTTGGATCTTAGAGATCACCAAACGCCCTGTAAATGCACTCTTTACCAATTATCAAAGTTGCCAAACCCGCCCGTTTTCGGCTTCTTCTTGACCGGCTCGTCCCAGGTATCAAGATCTTCTTCAATAACCTCGTCATCCGCGTTCTGTTGCCGGCGGGCTGCTTTGAGGTATTTACCTACGCCTATATCGCCGGTGCTCTGATCTACAGTACCGTCTGCTCTGACACGTTTGCCGGTCCATGTTATCTTATCATCGTCGGTGCCGCCTGTTCTCTCAACCTGAGCCTTGGCCTCTGCAGTCTTATCGCGCTCAGTTCTTTGTTTCTGAAACTCCTCGAAAGGGTCAAGGTAGACAACTACCTCTTTCATGAAGATCTTGT
Organism: Xylariaceae sp. FL1651; assembly: GCA_025201745.1. Taxonomy (NCBI): domain Eukaryota; kingdom Fungi; phylum Ascomycota; class Sordariomycetes; order Xylariales; family Xylariaceae; species Xylariaceae sp. FL1651. The sequence continues at coordinate 1,552,321 of MU624230.1, forward strand.
TCAGCGGCCGATCAGAACCGTCGGTTTCGACTGCTTCCATCTTACTAAGCACGTCCATGCCACCAACAACCTTGCCGAAGATTGTGTGCTTCCTGTCGAGATGTTTGACTGGCCGGTATGTAATGAAGAATTGACTAGAGTTGGTATTCTTCCCCTTGTTGGCCATGCTAAGTATACCTCGAGAGTCATGTGTATTCGGACCTTCGAACTCGTCCTGGAAGTTCTTGCCCCATATACTGGTTCCGCCGCGTCCAGTTCCTGAGGGATCACCACCTTGAATCATGAAGTTTTTGATGTTGCGATGGAAGGCAACGCCCTGGTAATAGCCTTTCTGAGCAAGCCGCGTGAAATTCCATACAGCCCTCGGTGCATACTCAGTGAAGAGTTCGATATTCAGGTCGCCTAAATTTGTCTCAATCCGGGCATAGCCTCTTATTTTTACACGCTTGGGCTTTAGCATATATTCTTCGTCGGTTAATATGGCGCGCTCGCCACTTGTTTCGGGTGTCAGCCCAGTACTCGTAAAGCTTGCTGCAGCCCTGCCAGTTGTGTACACTGCGGCATTGTAGGCTACCTTTCTGTCCTGGATCATATTTGGCTTTGCGCCACCATTTGCACTGGATTTGGCCACAACGTTTGACGATCGATTAACGTCTCGACCAGCTTCACGCTTTCTTCTTGCTTTTTCGACTGCTTCTTTGGCTCTTAAAACTTTATCGCCGACTCTCCCCAAGGCGCTGACGTTGACATTGCCTTCTCTCCGCTCCTCCTCTTGCTCTTTAGTTAGTACGGCATTCTCGCCATCCTTGAGGTACTTGAATTGGCTCAAATCCCTGCCGGTAGCGTTCTGAGGGTCTTGAAGGGTAATTATGTCGGAGCGGCCAAATTCGGCATCATCTAGTAAGTCTCGCCACATCTTGGCCTTTATGTTCATCCTCTCAATCGTTTCGAAAGCAAAGACATTGGCGTAGGTTCCGTGTCGGATGGCAACGATATGAGTATTGTCGGTGAATACCTTGAAAGTGACTGGGTCTATCAAATCGCCTTTGCCGTCGGTTCCCATGCCGTCAGCGCCTTTGCTGTCAGCGTCTGCATTACGCGCAAAGTTCAGTTTGATGAGGTCACGCGCAGCAAGGGGCTCTCCGTTGACCGGATTCGTCTTGTGGTTCTCTAGCCATTTTGAAATCACCTCGACGTCAAATATCGTTCCGTCTGGTGTGCACACTGGATTCTTAAACGGCTGGAGGCTTGCGGCGCAAAAGTTGAAGGGTAATCGCCGGAAAGGGGCGCTGGTCGCTTTGGATCGGGAGCCGGTATTGGCAGAGAAGGCGTCGGACGAAGACCACTCAGAATGTGTGATGTAAAGCTTGTCTGTGCCTTTACCCATCTTTGGCAGATAGGCCAGCCAGGTCAGGCAAGCGCAAAGATATCCGGAAAAACTGCGCAGTGGAGAATAGTGAGTATGATGGCGATTGTTTTTGCGATTACTTATAGGAAAACTGGTTGATTAAATGTAGCGCCGACATCACAAGGCATAATCTGGGGCGTTCACTATCTTATCGTGATTAGGCCTGCAAGCTTCAGCACAGGCAAGGAAGTGATTTCATTGGAAGATACCCCCTACCACCACCATAGCTGACGCTGTTGTACATGTATGGTGGGTACCTTGTTAGCGGCTGAGCTCTTCTTGGGTGGTTCTTAACTTGCGCGCAACGTAACCGTTATTTCTAAAATTACAGCCAAGCTTCTACTGTACATGCCACTTTATAATTCAATTCTCCTGTGTCGAACGTTTTCATCCTTTACCACACCGTAATCACCCTGAAGCCCGGTCAGTGCAGTAAGGTTCCTAGCTGACAGCACTCTCTTCTTTCTCATGCTTCTATTCCTCATTCAGGAGATCAACACTTGATAAGGCCGGAACACCGTGGACTGAGTTGCCTGACAAGGCTGCCTTGCGCCGCAACGCTCCAACACCATAACGACACCATGAAGCGGTGGTCATCGGTATTAGCATTGCTGGGTCTGTCTCTTTGGACTGCTCAAGCATTGGAGGTCAAAATAGTAGGTTATACTTTAGCTGCTATCTCCTCCGTCTCCTGCTTACTTGGGCTGCTGTAGGATCAAACCGATGATAATAGACAAAAATGCGCTGGTATGTTTCCTGCCCTCTCCATGTGTCACTTGTGCTGAACTATGCCGCAGGCATGTATAGCAAGGCCGCTTGGGGTGGCCCGGTCTCTCCCTACATTTCCGCTGTATTTCCGAATAGCACCATCAAAGGCGATGTCGACGACCCTATTGTGAGCGTGATCATCTTCGAATGGAAGGACCAAGACCTGATTGGAGTTTACCCCGACCCTGATGCCTTTGCGGTATGCGCTATATATGCAGACTACATTAGAGAAATGCTGATGGCCGGCTTAGAAAGAACTTATATGCGACGAACAGAATGTCAAAAATAACCTCTGCGAGGAAACCCATCTGGGTGAATGGATCGTTGCACCGAATGCGACCGAAAAGTCAGGAAACCTGATACTGACACAAGCCGTTCACCTCAAAGCCACTAGGTCCGTCCGGTACCCCATCGAGAAGACTGGCTACTATTGTGTTGCGGCCTATGGATCCGGAGATTTCATGGGCGTAATCGAGTTTCGCGAAGCGTATGGCGAGCTTCCAGCGACCCAGATACCGAAACTTCCATTCTATGGCGGGATTACAATCCTTTATGCTGTCGTTGCCGTGTAAGTTAGGAAAAATTAAATCTAGTGCGTTCTTTTACTAATCGGACATAGATTTTGGAGTTTTCTCTATTATCAGCACAGATATGATATTTGTGGGCAGCTCTCCATTATCCCTTAATGATCGAGGCTTACATACAAATTTAGTACCCGTACAAAATTATATCACAGCGATTCTTGTTTTTCTCGTCGTTGAGATGCTCCTAACCTGGGGTTTTTATGGTAAGCGTTACCTTAATGCACTCGCTGCACAACTGCTAATGGTCACAGACTACCTAAACAGGAACGGCTCCAACATCGGATCTAAAGTCCTCTTAATTGTGGTGGCTATTCTAAACGCTTTCCGCAACTCGTTCTCGTTCTTCCTGTTACTCATTGTCTGTATGGGATACGGTGTCGTCAAACCCTCATTAGGGAAGACAATGATTTATGTCAGATGGCTTGCTATTGCCCATTTCGTCTTTGGGCTTGTCTACGCTATCACGAGCCTTCTGGTCTCACCAGAGGCTGCTGGTATGTTGGGAAATCCAGAAGATGAGTGCTAAACGAGAGTTGCTAACCACTAATAGGACCTTTCGTCCTTCTTATTGTGCTTCCTCTGGCAGGCACTTTAACTGCCTTTTATGTGTGGACGCTTAACTCGCTCAACTTTACACTTAAGGACCTGCGCGAGCGCAAACAGACCGCTAAAGAGGCCATGTATAAGAAGCTATGGTGGTGTATTCTAATCAGCATTCTTGTCATCTTTGGCTTCTTCTTTTTCAACTCCTTCTCCTTTGCCTCAGCCTCTGATCCAGACTACGTTCCATTCCACTGGAAGTCTCGGTGGTTCGTGCTTGATGGTTGGCTGAATCTGGTTTACTTTGCCGATGTGGCTTGGGTTGCTTATGTCTGGCGACCTACAGCGAATAACCGCCGGTTTGCGATGAGTGATGAGATTGCACAGGACGAAGATGGTGGCTTTGAATTCGCTGACGTGGGAGCACCGGACGACTCAGACGATGACGAAGAGGCACAGATTGGGACAAAGCCCACTAACCCACACTCTGTACCAACAAATGGCGCTCCTACCGGCTCACAGGGCCCACAAACCAGAGCTCCTGTAAGACCAGTGTCCCCGCGCGACTCATTCGATGGCGAAACAATTTTCGCTGTCGGTGAGGATGGAGACAAATTCAGTGACGACGAGGAAGAAGAAGGATCAAATCTTGTGGGAAAGAAGAAATAAAAGCAGATGTTCGGATGGTAAAACATATAGGAGTCGGAGGACATGCTGAATATGTTGTTAGGACAATTTTATGTTTTCATTATTGTACTACCGAAATAGATACTCTTGTACGCGGTGGCGTTGGGCGGTATCATTAACAATCACGATTGCTTCTTGGGCTCTGGTAGAGGTAACAGGCAAGGCAGTCTTATATGTAATTGTCGTTCATTATATTGGATGAGAAGAAAGCCCTGCAAACCTGTGAATTGCCCGGGTTTGTAGATGAGAATTAAATGAAATTCGGACACGTAGCCGCTGAAATACGTCAACCACGCAACTAAGGTAAATAACGAATATTAATTTGGCAAACATGACATGGCTGGCCCATCTTCTTGATCCTTAAATACAGAGGCTTCGAGCTTGCGCGAAAGGAAATACAGAGAGTAGTATGCAGAGAAATACAGCGATATTGTACAAGTCTTCATTATGTTCAGACTACCTAAGCACCCACGTCACCGCCGAAGCCTACGGGCCGTCTCCTGCCGGCGTTTTCAGGCAAGATAGCCAGGGCCTTGTACACTTTCCCCATACCGCCGGGACCGCGGTCGACGAGTCGCTTCCACGCCCTCTCTATCTCGGTTTTCTTGTTCTCGTCGCCCACCTTCTGGGCCAGCATTTCGGCGCGCTGTGCAATGCCCATGCTCTCGAGGAAGTGCGCCTGGTCGACGGGGCCGTGACACTCGACGGCCTCGCTCGCGCGCGTGGCTGCCTCTACAAGAGCGAGGAAGTCTACGTCGGCGCTGAGGTCCACCAGACCTGGGGCCGCGAACGGGCTCACGCGCGCGTGCTGCCGGATCCCGCGCAGAGAGTTCGTGGGAATGGTGTCGGCTGGCCCATAGTCTAGTATCAGCGCCGCGCCGGACGGACGGGGCTTCGGGTGTGCCTGGGAGCCGCCGATGCGCGACGCGAAGTCTGACGCGTATAACGACGCGTCGGGACACACTTCGATGAGCGACCCTGGCGTGGACCGCAGGGCGCGGTAGCGCGCGGAGGACTCGGGGAGGTACAGCGCATGCCGAGTTTGCGAGGGGCTGAGCGTGAGCTGGAATTCCGGGACGGGCTCATGCTGCTCGGACTTTGGGGTCCCGAGGTCGGCGTGTGTCGTCCCTTCCGGCGTTGGTGAGACGACCATCTCGCGCCATTGCCGTGTCGCGGAAGATGCGTTGGACGAGGCGGAGCGGGGGCTGCCGCTTGTGGTCGCTGGCTGCTGTGTTGGCGGCACCTCAACTACCTGGAAAGCGTGGATGGGCAGCGCATCGAAGAACTCATGCGCTACGATAAAGGGTGTTTTGCTCGCGTACTGCGGCACGGCCTTGATCGAGTCTGTCCATACAATTGGCAGGTCTGAATACTTGCATGTGCTGTGCCAGCCTTCTTTGGACTCTCGCATCGCGGCGTCTTCGCCGCAGAGTAGGTTCTTCTGCGCTACCCGCAACTCCTTGCTCGCTTCGACCATGTAGACGGCGTCGATGCTAGATGCCATGTCTTTGAAATTTCGTATTGTCTATTGGCGAGGTTAGGGGATCTTAGACGTGAAATATAATATGCGGAGGAAATAGGTACCCGTAGTATATCATCCATTAACGTGCCTCGGCCAGGGCCGACTTCGATCAGCTCTACGCCAGACCGTGGACGCCCCTGAGACATCCATTCTGCGACGAACCAGATCCCTATCAACTCGCCGAAGACTTGTGATATCTCTGGCGAGGTAATGAAGTCGCCCTTCCGGCCGAACTGATCGCGGCCTGGCTCGATTGCTCCTGTGTAGTACCCGCCAACATCAGAAGTGAGACACATGCGCATGTAGCTTGCAAGTGGTATCGGGCCAGTAGTCTAAAATCAATGAGCACGCTTCCTGTTTGGTTGAGAGTTCAGCTTGGTAGCATACGTTGATGGCTTCGGTCAACTGCTTTGCCAGTGGTGTTGACCATTTTCTCTCTTCATCCCTCCTTGCAGGCGTCGCCGATAAGCCTCTAGAGTACGGGCATGTGAACTTTGCGGCATGCGATACAGGCCTGCGGGACATGCATCTGAGCCCGGTCTTGGCTGTGTAAAAGACGGCTGACCTCATCTTGGTCAACGTAGTGTAGATTTCATATGTTCATTTTTTTATACGAATTTTAATATCAGAATAGTAGTGATTTGGATGTTTGGATGTTTGGATGTTGGGAAAAGGAACTTTATATGCACATGTGAATGAGGATAGCTCGAGCTCCAAGCTCCTGCCATATTGAGAGAGCTTCAAAAATGGTGACGGACTTTTGACCCGATTATTCTCCGACTATCGCAGCCTTCAAGTTTTACGATACAACAATCAAGATTCCTTTCCCCCGGCAATTATCGTACTGTTTCTCATTCGATTTTGGCCATCCACTGGGTGTTGGCTTCCGAGAACCATTGATTTCTTGCACGCGGGTGCCTGATTAGTTCACTCAGCCACGCTGCCGGCATGGTCTTGCGGTAGCCCAACCAACTACTTCCGTCGTCCCTTACCAGCACCGCTCTACCACGGCCATGGCGAGTAAGTCCCGCTGGGCCGACACCGAGGAGGATGCAGCACTGGAGGCAAAACTCAAGAAGGAAAAGGAAGAAAAGAAGCGCCTAAAAGCAGAGAAGGCAGCCAAGGCAGAGGAGGAACGACAACGAATCGCGGCCGAAGCAGCGCGACAACAACTACAAGCACAACAGCAGCAGGAAGATGCAGAAAACGGCCGACCACCCGCGAAGCGACGGAAACTGACACCCGAACGAGGAGATGGCGGGATAGGTGACACTGAGAACATTAAACTCTTACGCTTTGAGGCCGACGGGTGGGCGCCCTCACGCAGCGTCGAGAACTTCGATAAGCTCAACGATATCGAGGAGGGGGCCTACGGCTGGGTGTCACGAGCGAAAGAAATAAAAACAGGCAAGGTAGTTGCTCTTAAGCGTCTTAAATTAGACAATGGGGACTCACAGCGTACCGGGCTACCCGACACGGGACTACGGGAGATACAGATTTTAAAGGACTGCACACACCGAAACATTGTGGAATTACGTGAAGTAGTAGTAGGAGAGGATACATCGCGCATTGAGAATATCTTCCTCGTGCTTGAGTTCGTGGAGCATGATCTTAAGAGCATCCTTGAGGATATGCCAGAGCCATTCCTCGCTTCCGAAGTTAAGACACTCCTCCTGCAACTCGCAAGCGGCGTCGCCTATCTACATGAACATTGGATCCTACATCGCGATCTCAAGACCTCGAATCTACTGCTCAACAATCGGGGCCAGCTCAAGATCGCCGACTTTGGCATGGCGCGGTACGTGGGCGACCCGCCGCCACCTAAATTGACGCAGCTCGTCGTAACATTATGGTACCGAGCGCCGGAGTTGCTACTTGGGACACGGACGTACGGCCCAGAGATTGACACGTGGAGCATGGGATGTATCTTTGGAGAGCTTTTGACACGCGAGCCACTGCTTCAAGGTAAGAACGAGGTGGATGAGCTGACCAAGATCTTCGAGCTCTGTGGGATACCAACCGACGAATCGTGGCCTGGATTTCGCCGCCTACCCAACGCGGCGTCCTTGCGTCTGCCCTCCAAGAAAGCGACTGCTGCTGTAGGCTCCGTTATCCGCGCGAAATTCCCACTCCTGACGGCTGCTGGCAGCGCCCTGCTATCGGGGTTGCTATCTCTAAACCCACAAACCCGGCCTACGGCTAAGGAGATGTTGCAACATGAGTATTTCCGCCAAGACCCGAAGCCCAAGCACGAAGCCATGTTCCCTACGTTCCCTTCCAAGGCTGGTCAGGAACGGAGGAGACGACAGGAGACGCCGAATGCGCCGGGTCGGGGTCAAGCCGCCAACTTGGGAGCTGTGGATTTCAGTGGCATATTTGCGGGTAGGGAGAAGGAGGAGCGTGGAGGCGGGTTCTCCTTGAGAATGGTATAATAGTCTGAACTAGTAGTGTCAGCTTGCTACCGCGTATCTCATGCCATGCTCCCCCTTTTCAGACTCCAGAACATCTCTTAAAAGTCATCGTGAGTGCTTAGGTAAAGGTGTTATTGTCATTAAGAGCTATATATTGTAGTATCGTAAAGCCTTCACATGCAACATCTAAGACTTGCGGCTACTCTCCACCTAGTAGTATCACACCAATCACCGACTTTTATCCCTTACGCCTTCTTAGATCCAACGATGGCTAAGCCGTAAGGACCGACTGTATACTAGTACTATTCAAAAAAGGCAAACACAAAAACGCCTTTCCGTTACATGTAGCAGTGGTTCTCCTGGTCCCCAAAAATGATATTACCGGTGCACAACCTTGTGCGATGATGACGATGATGCATAAGTTAATCTACTCCTTTTCTCCACTCCCGAAAAAAAGAGTGCGTGCAACCACACCGTGGCCAGCTGGCTGATCGGATTCTCCCCCACACCCGCTTATTAGAGCAATCCAGCAAAGCCCGTGACGTACCACGTGAAGCTGAACACGGTCATCATGGCCATGGAGAGAGCGAAGCCGACGGCCTGGCGGTCGAGGGGGCCGCCGGGCGCGGCGCTGCAGGTGGCGCACTTCCACTCGCCGAGGTCGCTGTAGGGCCGGGCGGTGTACATGCCGAACTGGAAGCCCGAGTAGGGGGCGAGGTAGCCGGCCTCGGGGGTGGAGGTGACGGAGCCGTCGGAGTCGTAGATGAGCAGGGTGTACTTCTCGACGGGCAGCTGGTTGCCGATCTGCTCGTCGTTGAACTTCTTGGCGTCCCACGTGAAGGTGGCGGTGGGCGCGAAGGTCATGTTCTGCGTCAGCGTCCAGGTCGCCGTCGCCTTGGAGCACGAGATCAGCACGTCGACGGCCGAGGGCGTGCCCTGCAGCGACGTGTAGTTCCACTGCCACGTGATGGGCTCCGTGTTGTCGATGCGGTACAGCGTCATGGCCGCCGTCGTCGCCGGCGAGATCATGGCCACCCCGCCCGCCGGGTCAAGCGCGTTGAACGTCGTGTGCTTCGGCGCGCTCGTCTTAGTCTTGCTGCCGCTGGCCGTCCCGCTCTTGGTCGGCTTCGCCGTGCCGCTGCTGCTGCCGCTGTTGTTGTTGTTGTTGTCGCCATTGCTGTTGGTTGGTGTTGCTGTTGGGTCTTGGGATGAGCCGGTCTGTGAGGGGGAATTGTCGGCAGGTGTATTCGCGGGTGTTGGTGTTTGTGAGGGTTTACTGTCTTGAGCTGCTAGAAACGTCAACACGCTGTCGGGAACAGTTCGGTTTTAACCCGCCTTGTTGCACTTACAAGATGAATCGCTGTTCTGCCGTACCACCAGAGAATCGATGTCGGGGAGCCATTGGGACCACGCTGCTGCTAATGGCGTCAAAGCAAGGGCAACGGTCAAAATTTGCTGTGGACTCTTCATCTTGTTGTTTCAAGAGATGGAATGCGGGATTGAGTAGGGCGTTTGGTCAACCCGGCAAAATGAGAAAAGGGGACGGATCCCAGGTCCTCCGAAAAGTAACGGATGATCGCTAAACTCGGGATTGATGTTGGTGATGCGGCCCCAGGTTGAGAGGATTTCGTTAGATGTTGTGGCCGGTCACGTCGGGTGTTGACTGGTCTAGGCCCCCTTTTCCAAGCTGACGCAGTGGTTGGACGCCGAGGAAGAAAAACAAAAACACTAGGTACAGTATTAAAACGACAGGTCGGACTCCGCCAACGAACAAGACTAGACCGTCCTAGAAAAGCGAGTGAGTGATGAAAAGCTGGCCTCTGAAGCGAATGACAGTGGACTAGCAAGAGGAAAATGACTACCACATATGATGGAAGGCGTTTAGACACATCAGTTCATCGATACGATGGATAGAATGATGGAAGGGTGGAAGGGGATAAGATGATGCGTCGGAGCCAGGCGGGAAAATGCATGACCATGGAAGATTCGATTGGCCTGACGAACACGAGCGTTGGACCGTGTCCGTATGCAGCCATGACTAGAAGGGTTTGGCGGGCACAACTAACCCTGGCCATGGAGATCGTCTGTGGTGGCGGAGGGCTTTTAGGAGCAGCAGGTTCCCCGGCCACCCGCCCAGTAATTTACACGTACGAGAGTACATTAAAAAAGCAAGACAAGGCGCCTCTGATTCTCCAAGCTCAGCACCAATTCCTAATCGCGCCGGCGTCGATCACAACAAAAGAAACCTGTGTACTTGTAAGTCGAGATAGTAGATCATTTCTCCTGCGGCATAGTATTCGGGGTCTCTTCCCAAGCTATCGGAACCATGTCGTAACGAGTGAACAAGCTTAACATTGTGCTTGTAATGCCCAGCTTTTCCAAACTTATTTGTGAGTCGTCGATGGTACAGTTCGTATTCGTCGTCAAGTTCCACACCTCCCAGTACTCTGTACGGAGTGACACAATGCAAATGCCGTTATTCGACTACCTAAAAATAGGGCATCTTCGGGCGATTTGTGCTAGCTAATAAATAGCAACGTATCCCCATTCCCCTCCCTTTATGTGGACTCGCCACAGTCTGACATCCTAAGTTTTCCAGCAACACTTTTTACGACAGGTTCTAGGTTAGTCCAAGCAGCTCAGCAGCAAGGAGCTGCGCCCCATGGAAAGTCTCCGAAACTACCAGCAAGCCAGACTTATTGAGTTGTGGCCGATTATACGCAGTTTAACACTTCACGATACACGATGACAGGCGTACAGAGCGACTATCATACATTCATACTTGGGATGGGCTTATAGGTATTCAGAATCTGTATGTTCAGGTCAATCCAATTATGTCGCTCTGCAAAGTCCAGTCAGATTGAATAGGCAAAAGTTTAATACCCCCGCGATTGAAAGTACGCATACGAGACTCCCTGCGAGAGACTAATGGTGAGAACACAGATTTTGTGAACACTTGACCTTGAATAACTCTGCGACTTGGTAGACATTCATACCACAGCTTCATTCCAATAGCCCATTTGAGTACGCATTTAACGGTAATCATAAAGTCGCGTGGAAATAGACGGATTTGGATTTAAGTCCTGAGGCATGCAGAGAGCTCTGGAGAAATAGCAAAGCCATATAAGTAGTTTCAGATAGTGTCGAATAGAAAGCGTAGAGTGCACCTTACCTTAGCGACAGAAAGCCGCTTTGAGCTCATCGGACGTTGATCGAAAGTGAGGAACGAGGCTGTCGAAAGTTGTATAAATATTGAAAGACTGATACGTACTTTGTACTCTTTCCGATACCAACACCTACCCTGCAGCTGGTCCCTGATTGTCCAGGGGTCTACGCAGTTTGTAGACAAGGCTTAAAATAATGACGTCGAGCTGCAACCGCCGGTCGAGAAACAGTTTAACAGACGAACCGTTACGGTATTGATCTCATAGCTAGCTCATCGGCGCTTTCTCCTCGTCCCAAGCATTTCATCTCAACCTCGCCGTAGGTGATTGTTGGTGATCTCCAGAGCCCTAAGCTTTTTAGCGAGCAGGATAAGACACCAACATGCTGCGTGATTAGTCTCTAATAGGCATCGTACTCCGTACCAAGCAGTTAATACCCCCGGCCAGTGGTGTCTAAAACCAATCTCCCATCTGACCAGCATGTGTGTCTCCCTTTACCTATCAGCTAGTGGTATGTCAGTCAGTTAGCTCTTCTTTGGTGGTAGAGGACGAGCGCGCCCCCCTTCTGCCGCTTCGGGAGCTTTTTATAGAGAAATGGCGTTGCGGTTGTTCGGATCAGAGGATCCCTTGTGAGAAAGCTGCAGGTCTCGCTTCAACAGAGGAGCGCTTGGCCCTGTGATTTGCAGTTTGCATGCACATGATATGAGTATCAAAGCTGGTGGCTTGCATAGACACCTCCTTGGAAGTGTTTCGTTCTTCCGTCGCGAGGACTTCGAAACATTGATCCTGACAGCAGAGGAAGCGAAAGGTAGCTGTATCTTTACAGCCTGCGTTTCATCATGATCTTTGTTATTCATTTAGAGGCTTTGCATCAAGCTTTGCAAAACAGGACAAAACAAAAAAGCCCCCAAATAACAAAATGGACTATCACCTGCTTTAGATGTTTCAAATACCATCTACTTACATACTAGGTAATTTCTATAAGCGTGAGGCCGAGCTCTTCAATGTTGGTATGGCGGAAACGTCGATGGGAAGTTATTACCAGGTACCTAAAGTACCTACCAAGGGCTAATTATACCTAATGTAAGGTAGTCTGCCGGTGGCTGCGCTAGGAGGACTTTATCCTCCAGAACGCCAGCAATGGCCACCTTCTAGGCTGTCTTGGCATCTATCTGTCAAGCGCGTTGCCCCTGCTGCCGGAGGATGTGGTTGCCGCTGGATTTCGTGGATTTAGGAGGTAGGTTGTCAGGGGATAAGCCAAATTGCAAGCATCTGCACCCTTATTTTCTGGGGGTATACCTCGTAGAAACGTAGGGTATCAAATCTCGCACTACAATAACTTGATCAGTATCAGTGTAAGTGATGCTACCTATAGACTTTAAATATACAACCTACAAGAAGTGTCTCTATAATTACATGTATACTGTATTATACCGTAGGTACCTAGTAGACACGTACCTTCCTGGAGTATCTTAAGTCGATATAGGTGGTGTGGGTCCCTGCCTCTCCCGCGCTTTGATTCTAACAAACCAATGCATCTCTGATTCAACTAATATATTCTTAGTTCTTCTCCTCTTAAGCTCGTCATTTTCCCGTTTTGTCTCTCTTTCCATCCCAGTCAAGAGAGGCCTAGCGCTCTATCGACCGGCTATGGCAGCTTCAGTACCAAATCCCGTGACAATTGATCGGGCCTATTTCGAAACTCTTGTACGAAGGTTAGATCAATATCTACTGATTATTTGTCTCATATGTCCAGTTTGCTTCTGAGATACTGCTCTACTCGTCTTACTATGTCTTAAGGCTAACAAAGTTATTTATTCTAGGGCTAATTACGTGCGTTTGTTTTCGAGTGTATCTCCTGTGCATTTGACATTATCTTACTAAGTGACTCGCGATTAGAACGACGATGGTCTCGCACCACGGCCATTTTCCGGCACCAATGAAAATTTTATCTCGGTGCCCAAGGATGATTACGAGGACCTCCTCTTCCAGGCACGCCAGTTTTGTTGGTAATCTTCATTTTGAAGAAAGATACGTAGGCTAACCCTCCCCAGTGAACTTGAAAAGAAGCCTCCTGGGGGCTGGAGTTACTGAAGAGCATATTGCGGTAAATATTTCTCAATGTTGACTTAATTCATCTGCAATCATTCTCGTTTGTACTCTGCTAATTGCATAGTAAATACTTTCTTTGGTGTCATTTCCCCTATAGACTAATAAGTATTAGACCCTCGTTCAAGATGCCAGCGGTGTTCCACAATCCGATCCCTATGCAGCCACCGCAAATCGCTACGATCATGGCCAAACGGACGGCGGAGGGGCCCATCTGCACCCAGTCTCCTGTCCAACTTCTACCTTTCGGCAGGCACCATATCCTGTTAATGGTCACTCTGCAAATAATGATTCCGGAGACATGTCACATTCCAACGGCAGGTTCAAAGTCCAAACATTCGAGGAGTACCATGGTTGGCGCGATCATGAACACTTTGGAGACAGTTTTACTCCTTCCCAATCTGCCGACGGCCCGACTGATATGTATATTGACCATAATTCATTTCAACAAGCTCAGATCCCTCAGAACCCTCCGGTCTCCATCTACGCACGAATTTGTAAGAGAACGATCGCGCTATGCAACCTACCTAGCTTTACCACACTTGGCGATGTCACTGGTGTAGTGCGTGGCGGCCAACTCTTGGACACGTTCCTACGAAGCGCTGAGCGTATTGCTCACGTTTCATTTGTTCGAGAAGAAGACGCAATGCGGTTCTATGAGCATGCAAGAAAGAATGATCTCTATATCAAGAACAAGAGAGTGCGTAACAATAATTCTACCACGATATCATGGCTGACAGTGCATTAGGTCTTCATTAAATGGGCTGACCGTCACTTCAATCTCCCAGGGCATGTAGCGGGTAAACTTGCTACAGGTGCTACCAGAAATCTGATTATTCGGCGATGTGATCCCAATCTCACCGAAGATATTATTCGCGAGGATTTGGAGCACATACATAACTTAATCGTGATCAAGGTCGAGTTCATTGGTGGTAGCTGCTACATCAAGACAAACTCGGTTCACAATGCCATGTTCGCAAGAACCTGTATGATGAGCCGCGCGTAAGCATTTCCAATAGCCCAAGACACGACGTAATTCTAACGACTTTTTAGAAAATATAAAGGTTCCAAGATAGAGTGGGGCCTTGATGAGTGTGACCAGCCCATTGAGGTCGTACAGAAGATGCAACCCAAACTGCTTCCGCAGCGAGGTCCCCATGCAAAGACGTCTGTGGCAGGCATACGCAATCGGTTTGATATGCTCCGCCTCGACGACGATGACAATATTGAGAGTGACGATAAGTTCGACACCTCGTCCGAATTGCTCAGTACTGTGGATGTTACAGCGTAGGTCACTAGCTATCCTCAAGGTGAAGATTTCCAGATGCTAAAAAGTAGTTGCTTCGCAACAATTCATCATTTTACGTGTGCTTAAAGATTGGCATATTCTTAGCTGTCGGGCGAAAATGGGCATACTAGATGATCCACAAGACTGATGTGTTGAAGGGCCTATGGGATACTGATGAGAAGCAAGCTGCCGTGGTCATGGGAGTCTTGGAGTTAGAGATACCCAATCGCAAGTTTGTTCCTCTAGAACAGAACGCAACTTTCGATGCCTTACACTACTGTTACTTTAATGCGAAGTTCGTCGGTATACTATCATGTCACGTGGTTAACCTTGATTTTTGTTGATAAAAAAGCTACATGAAGTGACATTAAACTCTATCATCTAATAAAAAACCCGTTCAAACGATGGTAGGCACTAATTTAGTAGGCGTTTAAAACTTCATCAAGACACCAGTAGAGGCGAAACAATACACTAGTCTAAAGCGATAGCAGCCACTCGATTCAGTCTCTCGTCCTTACCCATTAACCCCGCTTTTGACCGACCCGAGGCCACGGTACTGGGCCCCTCGCCTAGTCCCCAGTTATACTAAATTTAGAATTGTGGACCGCCGTTCTTTCAAAGCAATTGGCTGCCAAACATACCTTACCCTGCCATACGAACATGATCCTATCCTCTGGCATTAATTGTTAGGATATCTCATTGCAAGGCTTGACCTAATACAAGCCAACTACGTTCTCTTTCGTAGCTATGGATGCGTTAATAATATTGAAAACGCAGAATTTAGACTATTTTCTATTCATTGCCTTTTCCCTCTTATATAGACTGGCTTGGTCCCGCTTTATAAAGGGTAATTTTACACGCAAAGACATATATTTATATGCTAGAGAAAGCCTATGATAAAGATTGTTAAAGAAATGATAGCTCACTAGATTAGGTAAGGTATTCTTATTGGAAGCTTTGCCCCATTTTAGCTCACCCTTCGCAGGTGGTGTAATAAGTTGAACATCAGTAGCGCAGTGTTATCCTCATAGAACCATACAATGAGTCGGACAGTTATTAATTCATAAGGCAACCATGCCAAACGGGAGATCCAGGGCCAGTGGCTTTCATTGTTTATGTGTATTATCCAAGAGGACTAATGTGCTATATGGGCATTGAAATACATTTTAATCATCCATTCTGGGATCTCTAGTTTTCACATGATAATAGGCTAGCGAAATCATAATAGAGATTCACATGGTCGCCTTGTAGAATACAATAAGTAAGTGAGATCTATGTAGTTTGCAAGTTAGATTTGTGTCGCACGTCATTAGGAGAGATAGCACAAGCCACAGTGTCTCAGCCACTAGGTTAGGCTAAGCACGCTTCATAAGCATGAAGAACCCACTTCGGCAGTTGCCACGACAGTGTTGGGCATTGCCAGACTCTTTGGTGTACTTGCGTCCACGTAGTCGCGCATCCTGCCACCTCACTCATCATCCCACCACCACGCACACAATTCAACCCCGCCATATCCTGGTATTATTACAAACAGAGAAGCCAGCAAAATCTCTTATCAGCGACTTGTGGAACCTCATCGAGCAGTTTCTGGGTTCCGAGCGTTCTCCGCCCGCGTAATTGGCAGCTGCCCCGCCAAGATCTCGACGCGCGTTGGTTCTTCGCCGACTCTGTATATAAGACCACCCGGTCTCTGTGAATCCATTACGGTCGGTCCAGGTAGCTGCGGTCATGCAAGTTCGTCGCGGTCAATATGGCGCAAGAAAAGATGACCCTAGAAGACTGTACGTTATTATACTACTCCCCGCGTGACAAGCTGAGACCACTACAACTGTCGGCGTTACCATTGAAGATGGCATTTAATTCAATGCGCGACGATCTGACATTCATTTGTAGGGCTGGACGATCTCTGCGTCAGATTCATTATAAACCTCCCGCGGGCAGACCTTTCATCAGTAGCGCGAATTTGCTTCCAAATTGAAGAAGCCCAATGGTTCTACGAAGACTTTATTCGACCCTTAGATCCCACCTTGCCCTCGATGTCACTAAGGACCTTCAGCCTAAAGATGTTTCAGCACTGCCCGCTTCTTGCGTCCTTCTCCGCTGATATCCACCTCAAAGCCTTCGATGAGTTCATGCAGTATAAGACCAGGGTCCCGGTCCGGGGGGCTGTCATGTTGAACGATGCAATGGATGCTGCAGTACTCGTCCGGGGGTACAAGAAAGGAGCGAGTTGGAGCTTTCCCCGTGGGAAGATCAATAAAGACGAAGATGATCTTGACTGTGCAATACGAGAGGTATATGAGGAG
Source organism: Xylariaceae sp. FL1651 (assembly GCA_025201745.1). Taxonomy (NCBI): domain Eukaryota; kingdom Fungi; phylum Ascomycota; class Sordariomycetes; order Xylariales; family Xylariaceae; species Xylariaceae sp. FL1651. The sequence continues at coordinate 1,569,108 of MU624230.1, forward strand.
ACCGGTTACGACCTCCGAGAAGCTGGCCTGGTTGAAAAGAATGCACCCGTTTACCCCCTTGAGGTCACTATGCATGACCAGCAGGTGCGGCTTTACGTCTTTCGGGGCGTTCCAGAGGATACCATTTTTGAGACAAGGACGAGGAAAGAAATAGGTGATATCAAATGGTATCGGGTGTCTGACCTCCCTGCTTATAGGAAGAAGAAGGTTACTGGGAAAAGTCAAGGACCTATGCCTTCTCAAGAAAAATTTTATATGGTCGCGCCTTTCATGGTACAACTAAGACAATGGGTTCTCAAGCAGAAGAAGCTGGACGCACAGAATGCTCCAGCGTATACTGGACATAACCATCCACCTATCTTCTATGACGATAATCTCACAGATGATGACACTCAGCGCGAGCCGTCCTCTGCTCCCTTAGGTACTCACCCGGAAATTATTGACAGCGCAACAAAAGAGCTGCATCGGTTACTCCAAATAAAACCTCCAACTCAAGGCCTCCAGCTTCCTTCATCAACGTCGAGTCAGCAGCCCGGACAGACATTAATGTCCATTTTACAACCGAAAATGGTAAATGCGGGGTCTATGTCAGGGCAGGGCGACGGCCAGTCTTATACTCCTCTTGACCAGGATTTTGCAAATGCACCTCAGCCACCAGCACCACATCATCACCACCCGAATCAAGGGGCGTCTCTCTCTGAATATTCGGCACCGCCATCCTTCCATGGTGAACACACGACGAACCTTGAGAATTCCAACCGCCAGCAATATCAACAGCAGCCAGAAAGATCTCGACCCCAAGTCTATGTCACAAACGAGGTCTCTCAACCCTCGTATTTCCAAAAACCACGCCAGTCGCCTAAGCCGCCCGTCCAACTGGTGCATCCCCAACCGCTGCCGCCTCAGGTCCAAAAGGCGATGCTTCTACGTGACTTAGCCTCTTCGCCTAATGTTGCAGCTGCAGCTGCTCATCCTGCTCCTTTTAATATACCCCAAGGCTTTCAACCTACAGCTTCGAGTACTCATCACCAAGCGCATGGGCCCCAGGACGACCAAGGCCATGCAAAGCATTCACCTCATTTGCCGACTCATTCCGCAAATTTGTTGAATGTCTTGAAGGGAAAGAACTTTCCGACTACATCAGCCCATCAATCTACCTCTCATCCCTCGCCTTTAAGTGGTATGGTGCAGGCCTCAACAGATAGACAACACCAAGAACAACGAATTCCTGTATCTCAGACTGGATACCCGGGTCAGTATGGTAACGCAACTATGCCGCCCACCGTATTTCCTACTGCGACGATGAACGCTCCACCTCCCTTTTCGGCTAGTGGTGCCCGTCCATTTCCACCTACAGACAAGCATCGCGCTGGGCTATTGGACATGTTTAAGACGGGACAGTCTACGGTATCTCAGAACCAGATCGATGATGAAGGCGCGTCACTATCACCAGCTGGCTCCCAGCCAAGCAATATGGCAACGCCAAAGTATCACCAGTGGGCAAAACAAAGCCCATCAACTGCTGATGTACTGAAAGCTGCCGCTCAGGAAAATGGAAATCCAGTTCAACGGAATCCTGAAACCAATCTGCCCTTCGGAGCCCATTCTATCTTGTCGCGCCCTCGGCCTAGTCAGACATCGGCTCATAGCCCAGCCCTATCCACTCGGAATTCCAATGAGCCTGCAGTCCATATACCTGTGCGGTCTCATCCGAGTCCGGCCTCATCGCGAGGCCACAGGTCGCCTTACCAGGGTCACCACATTGCAAAGGTACACCCTCCGAAGCAAGCGACCCCTCAAACGCAATATCACACGGCATCATCATACCCGTATGGTGGAAGTCAAGGTAGCGCGCCGAATCCTCTGGCACAGTTTCAGGGTGCGCCGGCTAGCTCGACGCTTCCTATGCCCGGTATGGTCAAACCTCGACAGAACTCGACGGTGGAACACAGAAATAACTTATTATCTATCTTTGGGAAGTCACAGTCTGACCCCGACCAAGGGAGGATGATGGAACCGATGGTTCCGGAACAAGTAGGTCACGCGACAGCACCACGTTCTCGTTTGGCTTCTTTCGCATCTCATGATTCGAGGCGTGGTAGTGCGACGCCTCTATCGCCAGCAGATAGAAACTTCTTGCTAGGATTCTTAGAGAACGCGTCCCATAATGCGAAGAGCTGAAAGGTGAAGAGGCGACGTCTGGTGTTACGAGTTGAGGTCTGGAATAATTAGGGCGGTACGATACCTACTAGCGATTCACCCAGCGGGTTTGACTTAGCCATATACTTACATAGCATACCCTCTTGATCCTAAGTTAAAGTAATGAGCCCCTTATCTACATATGTATGCCTCTTGTCTTGAAGCAGTTGCTAGACTAAGGTAGCGTTGGTGTGTTAACCTATTTGATCCAATGTTTGAACTACAAAGCACTAACCTTACATGCTAAACTGGATTAGGCATATAAATTAGGTCGCATGAATGCATCGGCGTTGAAAACTCGCTATAGTGCCAGTATGAATGGACGGCACGGCACCCCACCAACGGATGATGTAGCCAAGTGGGGTCCGAGTACGGTACACTACATAGGTAATACTGTACGAATAGACGCGTGTTGCCTCGGTCAAGCCCGTGCCCTATCAACATCTACAATTAAGGCCACGCCGCGTGTTGGTGAAGTAATAGCTCTACCAAACATGACCAGCTAGGAAACGACTAGACGCAAAATCCTCCTGCTTGGCGTCCTCACTTGTGCCGTAACTTGATTTCTCTTATTGCACGGCGTAAAGCACACATGGCTCGGCTTACGCAAGGGCCCATCACACAGCGACGGGGCGTCTCTAACCCAGACTCGCTAACAGACCTTACCCGCCTGCTGGGCCGTTTACAACAGAATATCTTACACGCCGACGCCGAGCGAGAACGAAGGCTACGGACCAGCGAGTACGAGCGCAATAAGGCCGGCATAGTAAGTGCACACAAGGAATTGGATGCTACGATTTTAGTAGTCAGCTCTAATAGTGCTCCGTTGCAACAGAACCTCGAGTACGCTCGGACGCTCCTCACAAAATTAGAACAAGATGCGCTCGCCGTTAAGGTGCACTCAAAGAGGCAGGAGATGCAGACAGACCTGAACCAAAAGCGGGAGATTCTTGAGCAGCTCACGGAGAGACTGCGTGAGCTCGAGGATATCAGCATAGATAGTGATGAAGACGATGATAGTGACGAGGGTGAGGACCTTTTGGGTGGCATTATTCCGACACCGAGTCAGAGCTCTGGTTCTAGGTCGGGCGAACACCATCACGATGAGATAGGAGACATTCAAGAGGAAGAGGATGGAGAGGATGGAGAGGATGAAGGTGAATCAACTGTCTTGCCCGAACAAGGGAGAACGAGATTGTCACCGAGCTCTACCGAACCGCCACCGCGACAAACACCTACAATAGAGGCCTCATCCACACAACCGCGACCTCCCGAACCGCAAAATACAGGCACAACCACAACGTCCAGTCTCCGTCCCCGCGGAGGCGCCGCAGGTACCACCACCACATCTACCCAGCCACCATCGGCCCCAGACACCGCCGTATCCACAAGCGCCCTCCGTTCACAGCTCTTCCGCTCGCACGCCGCCGATCCCACAACTTCCGTCTCCACTACGACTGCCACGGCGGAGGCGATCCTCGACCACCACCGCGCGGAGCAGGACAAGCTGACGGAGTCCATGGTGTCGATGGCGCGCGCGCTAAAGGAGTCGACCCATGCGTTCTCGTCGGCGCTGCGCGAGGACCAGGACGTGCTGGCCAGCGCGGGTAAGGGCCTCGACCGCAGCGAGCGCGGGCTCGAGGGCGTCTCGGGCCGCATGGGGAACCTGCGCCGGCTCACCGAGGGCAAGGGCTGGTGGGGCCGCATGCTGCTGTACGTGTGGATTGCCGGGCTCGCTGTGTTTGCGCTGCTGTTGGTTTTCGTGTTCCCTAAACTGAGGTTTTGATGGGGAGGGGGGGGGGGGGGGGGGGGAGAGATTTGAGTCGGCAGGAACATAATAAGAAGTGGCTAGGCAAATGGGGAGGATTTGCTAGATGTGAGACAAGGAAGACTAAAGC